>OY744606.1:50747658-50971514 GCA_963556255.1 Allolobophora icterica | reverse complement strand
TCAACTGCTGAGTCACAGGAGGCCCACCGACCAGCTACCATTCAGTATGACAAACAGTCTACGAACACACCAAGTCGACAGATATTCAGTCCAGGACCTCGAGCACCCCCCTTCCGAATCCCAGAGTTTCGTTGGTCCTACCTGCATCAGAAGCTGCTCTCCGATCTGCTCTTCTCTCTGGAACAAGACATACAAGTCTGGAAAACGTAAGTTAAAGAGAACTCTCGTATTTACAGCTACAAAATGCTCACTGTCAAAGTCAAGAACCACTAAGGTAGAAATCTGACCAGGTTTATTTCCTGTTGAGATTTGTAGTGGATTGACCAGAAAACTTGAAAGACCATCTGACTGGAAAAACATTTGTACTATCTTAATAAAAGCTTAGTCTCTTTAACTGACTGATCTAGATATACTGGGAAACAGAGTACGTTTGCAGATTTGTCGCTGTATTATTTGTTAGAGTGCCAACTTCATGTCCTAACTGGAAATTTCACCAACTGGAAATAATCAACCTAGAAAATGCTCTTATTAATCCTAATCCTGGCTTATTGCATCCACAAAATTAGCATTTATGTAACAAAAGGTATCATGTTTGTAGCAAAAATAATTGCTGTTGAAAAGCCTGAATTCCCAATCTTCTCAATGTCTTACTTTACTCTCAAGTGGAAGCTTTTATAAACCACCAATGGCAAGGAGTTCTTAAGAGGCAGTATATAAATATTATGTTCTGTGCTGTTTTTACAAGAAACATAGGCACTTTGTTGCATTACCTAAGTGTTGTATGGGAGTTGTTTTTTTTTTTGGTTTTCAGACACAGCACAAAAACTGTGATAGACTTTGTCAATGCTTCCGATAATCATGTGTTTGTGGTCAATGTGACGCACATGATTTCACAGTTGGCAGACAACCTTATAACAGCCTGTGGTGGTCTTCTTCCACTTCTCGCAGCTGCGACTTCACCTACGGTATATTTGATTCTTTGTAAAGCTGTTCATAATAGTGATGTTGGTGATAACTATGACAAAGACGATGATGATGATTTGAGATCTAAACCTCCAAATCTAAGCAATTCTGCTGAGCAATAATTATAAGTAGCAACTTGTACAAAATTTTGCAACATGTTTCCAGTTGCTATATGAAATTTTAAAATTTGTTTCAAGTTCCTATAATTTGATTGACTTCTGTTAGGATGTACTAAGTAGGGAGTAACCGGTTATTGGCTCGGAAACCGATAAGCACCGATAACAACTTCAAATCCCATTATCGGAAAATCCGATAATTCAATCACCGATAAAAAGTTAGAAAAATCGTAATTTTTAAGGGGGTGCGCTTCCTGAGAAAGCTAATGAAAGGGGTGTGCTTCCTTGAAATGTGCTTAAAATTAATCTAAAATTCTAAATTGATAATACATTTTCAGAAATAAGTTTGCTGATGTAGTTTTTCATGGACCGAAATTTTCCGTAACTTCAGCAAGGCAATCGCAAAACACAACGAAATGCCACAAATTTTTAATATATCTGTATATATATATATGTTAACATGACCATCATATTGTCACAACTTCACTCACAAGCTCAACAAATATTTGTGATTATCGGTATCGGTATCGGAATCACCAATAAAATATGCTAAATTATCGGTATCGGTTATCGGAAGAAAAGTGCTTATCGGTTACTCCCTAGTACTAAGCGTTTTAATGTTTTTCTTAGGGTGAGATTGAGATGCTGGAGCCAAACCAGGGACTCTCCATTGAGCAGGCTGTCTCTTTCCTCCAGCGACTCATCAACATGACAGACATTCTTGTCTTTGCAAGCTCTCTTAACTTCAGTGAACTGGAACAAGAAAAGACGATGAACAGCGGAGGAATACTGCGGCAGTGTCTCAGACTAGGTGGGGAACTGTTAGAGAGTGTCACAGATTAAAATCTAATTATCGACTCTCGATTGAAAACTGTGACATGAGGTTGTACGTTATAGCAATACTGTGTGCTTCCTTTCTTATGTAAACAAGTTGATGACTTTCTATCAGGGTAGACCTAAAACAGAAACCCTGAAGCCTTTCTCGCTGAGTCATAAATGCTAATGATCCATTTTTTTTACCTTCATCAGGTAACCATTCTTCAAATAGGTGGTATTATTACAACTCCAATGCACCACCCAAATAATTACTGAGCAACATTATGGGTACAAAAATAGTACTACAGACTCAGTAGGTATTAAAAATGAACTGTCTGTTTTGTGCTTCTCTTACAGTCTGCACTTGTGCTGTACGTAACTGCCTTGAGTGTCGTCACCGTCAACAGATGGCACGACTTTCTGTCACTCCAAGCCACAGTGGAACTGATCAGCCAGATCCAATACAGGCACTGATTGCTGGAGCTCAGCCATCTTCAAGGGTAGGCTGAACACTGTCATAGGATGATTTGTAACAGACTTGCTTAAGACATACAATCTGTTGGACATACTGATGTTGTTTGAATGTAAAACAAATAAATATTAAGAAACATCTGACTTTGAAGAGATTCAGTCATTTTATCCATTTTCCAATGATGGCAACTGGAAATTCTGTACAGTGCACCACATAAATTACATTGTCACCTATCTGCTTATTGTTGAATTTTAAAAATAATGGACTTGAAAAATATAAATATAAAATAAAAGTGTTATCAGGTTAATTTTGAAGAGATCCTAATACAGTAATAACATTGATGATAGTTACGACTAGAGTTATTGATCTGCAGTGAGCTTTTCAATACATGTAGACCAGTGGCAGCGCCGCCTATGTTTGTGGTACGGCTTTTGCCGTACCACTTTTTAAGGTGGTACGGCAACAACATACTTTTGCCATACCACTTTTTGTCTGTTAAAAGCTTCCATCCCCCAGGTTCTCTATTTGCCGTACTACTTTTCAAATCGTGGCGCCGCCACTGATGTTGACCAAGGAAACTCATTCATGCAAATTTCCTGTATCATTACTTGAAGCTATAATAATTATTCCTAAATCTCTGTAGCTTTTCAAAGTAGAAAGGCAGAATTTTGTACTGGTGATGATTTCTTCAAGCATGATTGATCTATTATTAATTATCTATTTCTAGTGATAGTCAAATGATGATTGCTTGGCATTGACAACATTTTAATTATATCATAGTGTCAGCAGTAATGGACTTGAATTAACGGTAGAATTAATTTTTGATTTAATTTCTGTTTTGCAGAACATTGTTGAAAAACTTGGAAGCCAGTCTAGTCCAGTTCGGGACCAAGAAAAACTACTTCAGGATATGGATATCAACCGGTTGCGAGCAGTTGTTTATCGTGATGTTGTAAGACGTTCAAACATTTTATTGTAAATAAATATTTGAATTTGCCCAATTGACCGAATGATTACAAATTTATAACACAAGAAAACACTCCTGGCATGGACTTATGTGCACCTGATCTTTGCTTCGCGGATAAGGCAATAGTGACTAATCTTGAAATTATAGTAGAATTAGGGACAGGCAAAAAAAAGGAACAACTACCTCATCTTTACCTTTTCTGATAGTAGAAGAAACTGCTTCTGCCTGTCTTGTCATTTTGTGTTAGACATGTGTTTGTATATGTAACGTACATCTAATCTGATTTGTGAAATGTTATATATATACAGCATCAACTTGTTAATGTGCTCCCGGATAATGCGCTGTTCTGCTTAATGCAAAGGGGTGTTATGTCCTCCAAAGCATCCATTTATTGGTTAACATGCTGGATGGATGGTCTGACGAACAGACTGACGATCATCTAGGACGGACTGACATCAATGGTTTGATGGACGGACTGACAGTCAGACAGATGGAGTGATGGTCAGTTGGACGGACTAATGGTCGGATAGATGGAGTGATGGTTGGATGGATGGACGATGGTTGGATAGACAGACTTGACAGTCGGATACATAGACTGACGGTCGGATAGATGAACTGACGGTCAGATGAATGGGCTGACAATGGGGTAGGACAGACTTATGGTCAGATAGGCGGACTGACAGTCGGATGAACGGACTGACGGTTGGCTTATGGTCAGATTGACGGACTGACAGAAATGCAAAAATAACCAATATTAACTTTAGCATTCCGACATGGGGATTGACGGTCAGGTGAATGGACTGACGATCGGCTAGGATGGACTGATGGATGGACGAATGGTTGGATGGACGGACAAACAGTCAGATGAACAGACGAATGGATTTAGTTAGACAATAATTTATTGGTTATTTTTGCATTTCCTTTTTACACGTGGTCGGGTTAGCATGCCATGTCCGTTGGGTGAGCATGCCATGTCCGTCGGGTTAGCATGCCATGTCCGTCCATGTCCGTCGGGTTAGCATGCCATGTCCGTTGGGTGAGCATGCCATGTCCGTCGGGTTAGCATGCCATGTCCGTCCATGTCCGTCGGGTTAGCATGCCATGTCCGTCGGGTTAGCATGCCATGTCCGTCGGGTTAGCATGCCATGTCCATCCATGTCCGTCGGGTTAGCATGCCATGTCCGTCGGGTTAGCATGCCATGTCCGTTGGGTTAGCATGCCATGTCCGTCCATGTCCGTCGGGTTAGCATGCCATGTCCGTCGCGTTAGCATGCCATGTCCGTCGGGTTAGCATGCCATGTCCGTCCATGTCCGTCGGGTTAGCATGCCATGTCCGTCGGGTTAGCATGCCATGTCCGTCCATGTCCGTCGGGTTAGCATGCCATGTCTGTTGGCTTGTTAATGGGTCTGCGCTGTACATTATATGTGGTCCATAAGATATTAATGTGATGTACAACCAGCTTTGCCTTGCATAAATCTGCAGCTTGAAGGTGACCAGCTGCGATTGCAGGTCTTATTATATGCGTAATATTGTGCTTGGTGTATTGTGCATTATTTATAATATATTTTGTTTATGTCCATTGCACCTGTTATGTTGTGATTAGGAGGAGACAAAACAGGCTCAATTTCTCGCTCTTGCCATCGTCTACTTTGTCTCTGTTCTTATGGTTTCCAAATACCGTGACATCCTGGAACCATCATCTGGCTCAGCCTCTGAGTCATCTGCTAGACGTAGCATCAGTGGAACACCTGTTTCAAAGGCAGGCTCAGCCAAAGCACATAACCAAGGTAAGAATTACAAGTGGCATGCGGCAAGTTTAAACATGTGGTGTACAATTGCTGGTATTTCATAAACGCGGTTACCAATTACACTGTGATAAATTATATTTAATTATTGTGTTTGCCAGAAATTAGAGCTGTCACATACTTTAATTTCTGCCATTAATTTGCTTTTCAATTAGTTTGGTATATTTAGTAACAGTTTAGAACGGGAAGTCTTATTTAATGATTACATTCCTGACTTGTTCTGTTTGTTTTGCCTTTGTACTGAAGAGTATTACTTTGTTTAGTAGAAAATAATAAATGCAGGAATTAGTTGGATAAAATAAAAAGTATAGGATAGCAAAATAATAGCATGTCATACAAAGGTGAAGATGAGGATATCAATTCTAGTGAAAGTAAATGGTGGAATTGAGTGTAGGTAACTGATTGAAGTCTTAACCATTGTGGTCCAGGTGGTCCTTATTCTGCTGTTGATCACGCTGGTCATTTCATGTAGTGCAGTATGGGAACTTATGCAGCATCATAAATTGCAAACTGCTTCTTTTGGCTTGGACGTAACTTCAGCTGACAGATTTCGAGATGGCAGGGCTCCACACTCATTGGCCTGCAGTCAGGAGTTGTCAGTTGCGGAGGCAGAGGATGATTGCAGCATCCTCTCCCAGATGTACTCTGGGGGAATTACACTAAGCAAACTCGCCTCAGGTACACTGCATGAAGTTTTGCAGTCAGCACTTCAGACTGTTGATGTAATTCCTTCACTTGTTTGTTGTCTTTGATGTTTTCAATTTGCTTGATACTTTCAAGGAAAACATATTAATTAATTCTCCCATGTGAAGGTTCTAATAAGAATATGTTGCTGTTTTAACAGACAACTAGAGACTTTTATTGATAACTAATTTATCATTTTAATTATTATTATGAAAATTTTCAATGCATGCAAAGTGTCACAGAAATATGAATCTGAGGCGTAGTTGGTCAGTCAGTCACCAAGTGATAAATGGCAGCAATGTGGAATGCACAAGAATGCATAACGCTTAACCTTAAAACCCGAAGATCACAAACTGCAGGGAAGGATGTAAGGAGAGACTAGTGAATGAAGGTAGGTAAGAGTGTCCATTGTAAAGATTTTGTAGGTCAGGCAAGCCAGTTGCAATCTTAGGGGCCATCCATATATTACGTACGTAAAAATCCGGGAAAATTGACCCCCCCTGTTCGCAAGCGTACTTTCTTCCAACCCCCCCTGGGTACGTACTCTTAACGCACACCCCCCCCCGAAGACCAGCTGCAGAAAGTGTCTCGGCAGCGGACTGTCTGCACTTTAGGCCAGATTGAAGGATGAGTGAGGGCCAATATAGACAAATTACAGCACAGAATATATATAGCACAGCACAGAATAACTGCACATGGCTTTTATATAATGTAATAAAATGCCATCGGACGACTATAGGACAATACAGAGTTATAAATAGGCTAATGTGGACGTCATAATTAGAAGTTTATTTTGCGTACGTACACATTTTGTCCCCCCTCTCCCCCCCGTTCGCACCCGTACGCAAAATCGAGAATTTCTGACCCCCCCCTAAGTGCGTATGTAATATGTGGATGGCCCCTTATTCTGAATTCTGCAGGAGGCCATTGTAGTTGACCAGGTAGGGTTAAGGAGCTTGTAAGAGGAGATGGATGCAGCACCATGCAAGCAGGGAATTTTGTATGCATTGAAGCCTCTTCAATATTTAAAAAACCTCTGCAAACTGAGGGCAGACGAGGGAGCAGACAGTATGTGATTTCTGATTTGTGATATGTCCTTGGTAAGAGCCCATCTTAAGTGATGTATGGTCCAGATGTGATATAAACAAGATTTGCTGTGTGGGGTTGAAATGTGTCCAGAGTTACTCCACATGTTTTGACAGTGTTATTTATAGTGGAACAGCAGTGCCAATGAAGTCAATGATGGAGTGGGAAGGGAAAGAACGCAGGCGTTGGCATTAAACAAACACGATCATTTAAGCAGACGGGGCAGCTGCCTAGCATGGTATTTTAATTTGAGAGGGATGGCTTTTGCTATACATTTGCTGCAAAACAGCTGTTCAGTAATTTCTACTAATTTACGTGTGAACTCTACTATTTATAACAAGAAGGAAGGTAGGCCTGCGGTATCAAATAGCCTGCACTTCCCTGGTTATAATTATAGGAGTTGCTTCATTGCTCATGCTTACTGATTACAACATTTATTATCCAAGATTTTCCCTTTGGCTCACACAGGTGTGCCTTTGTCTGTCAGTCATTGTAAGCCTTTCACAGACTGAAACTCAATTAGGTTTCAGAGCCAAATTCATTCATTCATTCTGAGAATTTATATAGCGCCCCTTCTAGAGACCTACTCAGGAGCGCTCCCAGTCCAGCCACTGCTAAAAAACAAAGACTTGAGTGATTTGTGAAACACAGGCAAATTGTCCAGAGGTAGTAGGTGCAGTTCCAGTGGGAGCCCATTCCAAGTGGAGGGACCCACAACTGAGAAAGCCCGGTGCTGCCTAGTAGAAGAACGAGCACGTGGGACCAAGAGTTCCCCTCTGGTCGAGGAGCGAAGTGCCCGACATGCAAACATCGCGTAGGTAAGATGGGGAGCAGACAAGAAGACAGCGAGAGACTAAGGCAGCAATCCAATAGGAGATACGCTGGGCAATAGGGAGCCAGTGCAACACATCACGCATATAGGCAGAGAGAGATAGGAGCATACTTGGGGATACGCCCAAATGTTCAGAACATGTTTCAGAATATATGTTCATAAGGCCAAAAAAAATAATGGTGTGTTTCCGGTAACAGAGTTTTAAAAAACTGGGTAGGTAGATAGGAAAATATTTTTGTTTGGTAAAATATTTTTATACAATGCTATTTCGGGGGTCTGCTATTCCGGGGTCCGCTATATACATACATACATACATGCATACATACATACATACATAGAGTATGCATGCATACATACATACATACACATATACAGAGATACATGCATGCATACATGTATGTATGTATGTATGCATACTTGTATGTATGTATGTATGCATACATGTATGCATACATACACATATACAGAGATACATACATACATGCATACAAGTATGCATACATACACATATACAGAGATACATACATACATGCATACATGTATGCATACATACACATATACAGAGATACATACATACATACATACATGCATACATGTATGTATGTATGTATGCATACTTGTATGTATGTATGTATCCATGCATACATGTGTTCGTATGTATGTTTGTATGCATACGTGTGTGCATGTATGGATGTATGCATGCATACTCTATGTATGTATGTATGTATCTCTGTATGTGTGTATGTATGTATGCATGCATGCATACTCTATGTATGTATGTATGTATGCATGTATGTATCTCGGTATGTATGTATGTATGTAGGTATGTATATAGGGCATGTATAGCGGACCCCGGAGTAGCGGACCCAAACCATGTCCGAGGGTTGCTTTAGAGATCGATATTCAAGGAGGCTGGTTGCAAAGGAGTGCTGTTGATAAGAAAGTTGTTGCTAAAGATGGCGGTTGCTAAGGAGGACGGTTGCTAAGAACACTCGCTGCGAAGGAGGCTGGCTGTTAAGGATGGTTGCTAAAGAGGCTGGTTGCTAAAGACTCAGCCTGAGTCTGACTCTACTGAGTGCTAAAGAGGCTGACATTGAGGCTGTTTGCTACGAAATTTGGTTGCCAAGAAGGATGGTTAAGGTTAAATGCTACGGAGGTTGGTTGCTAAGTAGACTGGTTGCTTAGGAGACTGAGGCTGACCTTGAGGCTGGTTTCTATAAAGGAAGCTTTACTTGTAGGCCTACTTTGGTACGTACGATAATCGTAGATGTTGCTGTTTGCTTAGGAGGCTGAGGCTGACCTTGAGGCTGGTTTCTACAAAGGAAGCTTTACTTGTAGGCCTACGTTGGTACCTACGATAATCGTAGAATTTGATGAAAGATTGAGTACGTATGACGATCGGATTAGTGAAATAACGCTGGCGAGAAACCGTGGGAAAATCGCCGACTTTCGGATCTATTATCTCCCCGACCCTCCCACTTTTGTAAAAACTGACCGTGGGAAACTTACAGCCAATTCATTGCTATAATTAACGGTGCACTTATTTACATAGAAAGACCGCTGATTTCCCAAAGCCATCTGCTTTAGTGAGCGCAGCTATAATGGCGCAATTCTGCACGTCTGCACGGCATGCAATGTTTTCAATTGTCGGAAATCTGCAACTCTGACACGCTGTGGGTTACGGGACAAAAATTTTTTCCCAAAATTATCCGAGTCGCGCCAAAAAAGTGACTCGGTCACGTTACTGGAAACACACCATTATTTTTTTGGCCTAATTTGGATGTCAAGCGCATGTTGACAGTTTGGGTGTAAATACATTATGATGCATGATTCCAGTGTACAGGTCACGCAGCATTGTCACTTGGATGGTGTGTGTGTGTGTGTGGTGAGTGTGTGCATGTGTGTTTGAATGAAGTCATTTGCATGCTGTGATTTTGTTTATTGGTAAAGCAGGTGTGGAATGACGATGTCTTTTGGCTTTCTTGTTAGCATTTGATTCTAGTCGTTAGCTTAGAGCAGGCTTTTGTGATGTGACATTAATATATGTCAGTTCAGGCAGTGTTCAAAAACTTAAACGAAGTTATAATGAATTTAATGAAACCTTATTATGTTCATTATTTACTTTTTAAAGTTTTAATTCATTGAAGAGTTTGTCTACTCGGATCTGACACTGAGGCTGATGGCAGTAGTAGGCCCGAGATTCTATTTGAGTCGCCTAAGGGGATTATGAAGAACCGACATTTGGCTGATCATCAGTCTTCATATTCAACTCCTGCATTTAATCTACAGGTCCTTTATGGAAGCGAGATCTGGATGCTCACAGTGGCCCTGAAGACAAAGTTGGGTGCCTTCCAACTATAGAACCTGACAGGATTTTGTGTGTTCTCTTTACAGCATGCATTACAAATCAAATGTATGATAAGTAGGAAGCAGATCATGTGCTCTGTACTTGAGTAGTGCATGAGTAATCGCATGACAAACAAAGTACAGACTACAGAGAAAGTAGAGCTTCAGAGTAAGTACAGAGCAATGCAAACCTGAAGCAGATACCTTCACATACAGGAAACCAGTGTAGAGAACAAAGTGCTGCTGTGATAAGGGCTTGGTAAGAGAATCCAAGACAGTCTTGCAGCCTTGTGCATTATTCTAGTTAGTCAAGGAGACCACTGTGTACAGAGTCGCATTAGCGGAGTATCATCAAAATAAAAAAGTTTAGGATACAGCGATCTGCACTGTGTATGAACTTCAAACTTAACCCTAAGAAATCCGAGCTCATTTGGTTTGACCGTTTCTGTTAGCTACAGAGCATGGAACTCTTATGCCATGCTTCCTCTGTACTTTTGTCCAATACTGTTTAGGATCTGGAGTCGTGCTTAACTCAATGCTCTGTAAAAACCCAACTCTAACAGCTTCACTCCACACTGGATTCAGCATCACCGAATACACCGATTCACAGTGTTTTAGCGATGCTGAATTTAATATGTGATAAATTTTAATTAGCTATAAACCCTTTGATGATGCGAGTGTGCTAAAAGTAACTGGGAAACCAATGCAGCTCTTCATTTGTTAAAGGTGTGAGGTAACTTAAAGTGTATGCAGACATGCAACAGTTTATTAAAACGTTAATGTGTCTTGGTTGCATGTTTGATTATAAAGTGTCCAAACAAGAAGTTGAAGACAGACAACAGCCGCCAAGTGTTGAAAACAACCGAGAATCATTGTCAGCAAATGTTCCTGTAACGGAGGAATATTCGGAAGTCACTAATGAAAAAGCTGAAATACATCAGGAGGAGAATACAGAGGATGCCTCTCAGAAGGAAGGGACACAGAGTGAAGAAAAGGATGCAGGAGCAACAGATGCAGTGGAACAGAAACCAGAGGATAAACATGAAGTTGTGGAAAAGAATGCAGAGGAGGAAGAAAATGGTCAGTGGGATAGATAAACCTGGAAATGTAGATAAAAACTGGAAATATATAAAATAGATATGTCTACTGAGAGCAGAAATGGGCTAGTCATGTCTCATTTTGAATCAGGTACTCTGTAAATAGGCAGATTAATATAGTGTTAATATATTGTTAAATAATATCAGAAAACATTTCACAGTGATAAATATAGTTTTTGCAATAGATAAGTTTTTGAACAGCTTTAATTACGTAAGTGCTGCTTTTAGTCTATTGGTAATGAGTTTATTGGTAACTTAGTGATATCAATGTGTTTCAGATATTATCTGCTCTGTAGTTAAGTTCCTGATGCATCATGTAGAGCTTGCATTTCACTGTGTATGTTTTGTATTTGAAAAAGTGTTATTTAATAATAATAATAATAATAATAATAATCTTCTTTCTTAGTTCAAACTGACAAGTACGCAGTAAGATAACATTGAAACATTTAGGATGTGGATTGTGCTTTCCAGTCTTACATTCAGCTGAAAATGACCCTCACCATACTCTACCCTGCCCTGTATGCTTATCTGATGATGAAGATTCTGTAATCTGAAATTACTTTACCCTCCCTTATGTCATTCATAGGTTTTTATAGTGTTGCTTGATAGTATAGTTCTTTAAACGGATCTTTATTGCTTCTCTCTAGAGTCACCATCAGATTCGGAGGATGAGACTGGTGACTATGACGACGCTGCGGAAGTCCAGGAGGAGCAGGCAGAAGTAGAAGAGCTTGAAGAGCAACCTAGAAGCATTCCAATAGATGCTGAGGTCATAATCCTAGATGAGAAGAACACATCTTCACCACAGGAACAACCGCAGCAGGAGTATGAACCAGAACCGGGTGGATTGTATGACTCGAGTCACATGGAAGAAGAACCAGATAAAACCACGGATCCAAGTGGAGAGAGTCTTCCAGATGCTGGGGCTTCCCAAGATGCTGCCGCAGAGATGACAGACGAAGGATCCGATGATCGCATGGGCGGAATTGCCTCGATCTCAATCAGAAATAGAACGGATTCTACACGGAACGAAGCTGGTGATGAGGAGGTACAAAAGAAGGCGATCCTCAGCAGCCAGGACATCCCGGGTCCAGTTCAGATCATGCAGCATGCATGGCACACGGAGGGCAGCAGCCTCACAGAGAGGTTGGAAAGGGCACTTGGTCCTGTTGCTCCTCTGCTGAGGGAGATATTTGTGGACTTTGCTCCGTTCTTGTCAAAGACGCTTCTCGGATCACACGGACAGGAACTTCTTATTGGGGGTATGCTTCATCAGATAACTTTTCTTGATTGGAATCTATATAGCATATTGTTTTGTAGGTGGAATAAAATGTGTTAATTCTTAAAATTTTATGTAGGACCATACCATACTGGTACTTCTGATCTACAGCTGAAATTATCTTTCTGGTTTTTGACAGGTCTTGTAACGCTGAAGCAGAGTACGTCTGTAGTGGAGTTGGTTATGCTGTTGTGCTCACAGGAGTGGCAGAATTCCCTGCAGAAGCATGCAGGCCTTGCCTTCATTGAATTAGTCAACGAGGGCCGGTAACTACAAAATACTTACACAATTCTTATATGTGAGGTTGATTTGAACATTTCTTGTATACATTAGATTATATTCACTGCATGAAGATCCTGTCTTGTATTTGAGATTAGACATTTTACAGATCAGACTATAAGACATTGTAATATCGGTCGATTGAATTAGGTTAAATTATTATTTATTTAGATTACTTATATCGGATTAGGTTTACTCATTACCATATGCATAGTCAGTATGCATTTTGTTACCGGGTAGTTGGTTATACTGGCTCTGTCTTTGTGTGGATTTGATCAGAGTCTTGGTCAGTTGATGTTTGTGATGTTACAGGCTGTTGGCACATGCCACAAGGGATCACGTCGTCCGTGTTGCCAATGAGGCAGAGTTTATTCTGAACCGAATGAGAGCTGATGATGTCCAGAAGCATGCTGAGTTTGAAGCAAGTAGATTTGGTTGTTTGCAACTTTCTGTAATGTACCGTATTCAGACTGTGACATAGGCCATCATATTCAGATTTAGAGCCATCTGCATAGAAATGATATCCTAGTGAACAACAGAAGTTATTAAATTGCACCAGTCTGTTGACTGGTGTGATTTAATGATGTTGAGGAAGAGTGGTGTAATTTAATGACATTTTGTGGTGCTGATCAAGGTTACGATTGATGTCTGCTGCTTAAAAGCCTATGGACGTCTTGCCGAAGTCTAGCAGATCTAATGATCATTTGCTGTCATGAAACGAATGCAGGAAATGTGACCTCAGAAACTTCAGAAAACTAACTTAGGTCTAGCGATGTGAGCGAATAAAATGCTCTACTTATAGAAGAATTAAAAGACAAACGGTTTCTATGTCGTTACAAATATGCTAAGCAAGGTCTGAACATTGTTTGCAGAGTCTCTGTGCACAGATGATGCTGGAGAGGAAGGAGGAGGAGAAGCTCTGTGACCATCTGATTACATCTGCTCGTCGTCGTGATCATGTTATTGCCTCCAAGCTGCGTGACAAGGTCCTCAACATCATGGCCAACAAACATGGTGCTTGGGGTGATCCAAGTGAACAGTACGTGCACCTTCTATGTTCCTTGCCGGTGTTTGTCTGTACTGCAGCCAGCTTGTTTTAAGGAATGAGCTTGCTTGTTACTTATAAGTCAGATCTCTGTATCTGTAGTACATGTTTGCTTGAGGATTTTCATAGTTCAGATTTTTAGTTAAATTTAAAAGTTATGTTTTGATATGACACTGACAAAATATAGTTCATGCATCATGGCTCAGCATGGGTCATGATGGATTCAGAATTTCTTCCCATTCACTATTTTGGTTACTGATTTTATTATATCTACTTTGTTTTGACAAGTTATTCTACTGTATTAGGGGAACCACTGGCTTAATAAGTTATGTGTGATGCTGTAGGAAACGTGATTTCTGGAAGCTGGACAGCTGGGAGGATGATTCCCGTAGGCGAAGGCGTCTTGTGAAGAATCCTCTTGGTTCCACTCACCCAGAAGCAACACTTCGAGCCGCCCTTGAGCACGGTAATCATCTTTATAAAGTATTCAGAAGTTGCAATGAATCTGCTGACTATGGGACATAGCAAGAATGGGATTTAGCAATATTGAGGGTTAGCAACAATGGGAAGCAAATCCAATGCCATGTTCATGTTTAATTATACTAAAAAGTAGAGTGAATAAATGCATGTTTAAATGGAGTAGGAGTATAAATAAATATGCTATACCAAAAGAGAGAATTTCGTATAAAACATTTACTCCCATGGGCCATTTCTCGCTATCTTTTAAGTAATTTTGCATGCAGCAGTTTAATATGTTCATAAATCTATTTAAACTGATTTTATTGTTGAGTAAACTTACCAGTGAAAGTATTTCTTCTTTTAACATAATATTGCAAATGTATGAAGAAAAAGCTACAGTTTGGATGGATTTATGTGCTACTGAATTATAAGTTTTTCTACTTGATGCAAAGTGGCATCATGTACCATAAAGCTATTAACACACTGTGTTACTTAACGCATGCTCCAGAGAACTGCAGAATAGCACTAAATATCAAAATATTGGAAGTGGGTTTATATAATTAAATCACATGAAAATGCTCTGTAAGGCTTACTTCATTTTCTTGTTTTAGTACTGTTTTAGTACTGTTCTTATCATGTTACATGTAATATTTTTAGTAAGCCAACTGTAATTCATATTTGTCAGGTGCAACTGAAGATGCTATAAATGCAGCTCGAGAGGCATTCCATTTACACTTGGCTGCCTCCCAGAAAGGCCAGCAACATGTCCAAGACACCAGCGAGGAAGATTTGTCACAACTAGATGAAAGGGAACTAGATGCAGAGTTTGTGGGTCAGTGCTATCTTAGTTTTTGTTAAGTGTAAATCGTTGTGTGTTTTCGTAATTGTGCTGTCACAGCAAATGTAGTGGTCTTATGGCACTATCAGTATTTTATCACTTAAGAGTATTTCGCTGAAATGTTGGCATAGTAGGTCTCGAGTCTTGTGTAATGCGTTATACCTCAACGCTCTATTCTGTTGTAAGGTGAGCATATGATTTTATTCTCGTATATAAACTATGTGACTGGTTACATTCATCACAAATAAGGTACTATGTGCATCACTTGGCCTTCAGCTTTCTTCATTTGGTCACACATTCTGTCTCTGTTTCAAACATTAATACTGGAGATATTCGTGCTTTTGGAGATTTTATTTGTTTCTTAGAATTAAGTTCCTTGTCAGCCTTGTGGATTGTCAGGTTTATTCCATATGTCGAACTGCTCTGCTGCAGTTCTGCTTGTAAGGAGGTGAATAAGACACCTTTTTTCCTACTGAGAAGCACGTTGTGTCATGTTGTTAAATGTAAAGTTGAGGGCAATGTCAGAAACAAACAACAGACTAGAAATTCTTTGCATGAGGGTGCGATAGTGTATCAACGCAGTGAAGAAGTTATACATTTATTTTGGATATTTCTATAGCGCCTCCTCAAGTCTACTACTACTCAGAGGCGCTCCCGACTACAGCATTTGATACTGTGTCGGAGTTTTCACGCCGAAGCGCCACGAGCAATCGCGAGTGAAGGACTTGCACAAGGTCCGTACGCAATGGCTAGAGTGGGATTCGAACCTGCAACCCTCAGGTCACAACGCACCAAACTTACCACTGAGCCACCACGCCCCACAAACATGTAGATTGATATTTGTGGTTTTTGTTATGGAGGTGGGCTGTAGCCAAGGAATTCTAACTCGTTTGTAGTTTCTGCCAATCTCACTAAGTGATATCTGCGAGAAGTGAATTATAAATAGCCTGTATCATATTGGTTTTTTGTTGTTTTTGTGATTGTGGCTTGGTTTCCTGACTGTAGCTTTATTTTGCAGAAGCATCTGTTGATGTCTTGTGCATTAGACAATGATGCCATAGGAATACTAATTAATAGTATTTTAAAGTTGCTGTCAGGGAATGATCCTGTAACTTTTTCAGGAGGAAAGTTGACACTTGGACAGGAAAAAGATTCTGGCAAGACAAGTATAAAGTTATAATTTGCAACTTGCACTGTTTGTTTGTATGCTTTGTTTATTGGTTTTCCTTTCAGTTAACGTTGCACCACTAGCTGTTCAAACTGCTTTTCAGTGCATTCAGTGCATAGTAATCGTATCTGTGGATTGACAGATTGATTGTTAGCCGTCTTGTATGTATGATGTCAGTACGTTGTTCGTGCATGACAGAGTCAGAGCTGTTATCTTTTGGTTCACGTGATGTATGTTTTCATCTTTAAATTTTTGTCTCTCTTGTATGCTTGTTAGCAGATTCAAAGCGTTTTGTTGTTTCTTCATGTTCTTTTATATTTGAATTTAGAGTTATGCAGTTTATTTTGAATTGTAATGTAAAAGAAGATCTAAGGTGACTGTAAAGCCTTATACAAAGGGAAAGCAGGTGATTATAATGAAATGGAAATGATTCTGAATATGGATTGTCTTTGAAGGAAAGCTCTCACTCTGAAAGAACTTCATGACAGACTGTTTTTTTTCCGTGCTTGTTATTAGTTTTCTATTGCTAAACTGTAAAAAGAATTGAAAAGTGTTAACATTTGACAACAAATTATGTGATCACCTGTAACAGAGTTAATGGTGAATATCATTAATACTGATTTTATTGTGTTGTATAGAGTATTGTATATAACAGATTCGTATGAGTATAATTTAATTTGAAGCCTTTCTGCTCGGATCTGAGCTGCAACTGCTTCAGTTTTTATGTGGGAACAACATAGGCTTGTCTAATGGCTTTTTATAACACATGGTGTCTGTACTTTTCTGTAAAACCAGTTGATGCAGATTAACAAAATATGCACAAATTTCTTTCTCTGCTTTTCAAGCACCGATATTCACCCTTTACTCGGCTGTTACTGTGTGGTAGTTCTTCATGGGATCTACATTTATCTGTAAAAGCAAAAAAGCCATTTGGTACACAATAACAAAATCTATAAAGATGTCCTTATTTAGTTGCTTTACAAGCACTGATATTCTTGCTTTGATTGGTCGTTTCTGTGCGGTAGTTCTTCATGGGTTCTATATTTATCTGTAAAAGCAAGAAATAAAGCTGCAAGTTAACGGAATCTGATTTTGGTACACAATTACAAAATCTATAAAAATTTTCTTATTTAGTTGCTTCACAAGCACTGATATTCACGCTTTAATAGTCAGTAGTGTTTGGTAGTTCTTCATCTCTTTAGTACTGAAAAAACAGGACTATATTTCTTATATTAACTTTCAGGCTATAAAATTATTTTCTGCTGAAGTTGATTTGAAAGTTTATTGTAGGTTTCAGTAGTTCGCGTATGCATTTTCAGTTTTGTCATGACATGTAATAGTTTAAGAAAGCTAGAATTGTTATCTTAAAAAGTCTGAGTAGCCAGATGTACTTATTGGGCTTAACCTTACAGCTGTTGTCATTCAAACAGCTGCTGAAGCAGAAAAAACATCAATTATTTGTTTAAAAACCCTCGCAGTTTAACAACGAATGACCTGTAATAGCAACACATTAGGAAACAGAAAAGGTTAAGCACCAACACTGGGTAGATGACGAGTAGTAAAGTTGAGAAGTATTGGCATTCTAATTTTTGCTGTCTTACACGTATCATTTCTGTTGCAAACGCTTAAGCTGTTTGATTACAATTTAATTATGTAGCTCCACAATCATATCTTATGCTTTTGATTTCAATATCATGTTAAAATAAATGTGTAATATTTTAACAAATTTTGCCTCATGATGTAAAATTATTTCTGGCTAACATGATCTTGACTTTCGTATAGATGTTACTGCTTGCTATAACTGTTTTGTGCTGTGTTATGTATGTGTGATACATCGATAAATAAAATTAAGGGTGTTTACTTAACACCTGATAAATGACTATTTATGATATGTGGTTGTTGCATTAATAGTTTGTTCTTCTGTTTTTCATAGGTCCTGTAGCTCTGTCAACTTCCTGCAAGTTGGTTTCTCCAGGAGCTGTTGTTAATGGAACCCTGTCCATCACCAAGACAGAACTGTATTTTGAAATGGATGAGGAGGATCAAAAGAACAAGAAAATAGATCCAAAGGTATGTACTTAATGTCTTTATGCACACAAAGTTGGAATTGAATTCTCTACTCGTAGGCATAATCATTGACATACATGTATATAAAAAATCAATCCATTGTTGATTAAGTTCCTTATAATAGTGTTTGGTATTATAGATCGGATTACCGGCCAAATCAGCTAGAGGAAACCAGCAAAAATGTTTTAATCTGGCTAGTAATCTTTGGTTTTGGACTGATTAAGGGTCAGTTGCATCAGTACAGTTCAAATCTCTGTTTAATTGAGGTTTAACGAAAGTTGGGTCGACGGTTTGAACCGCCAATCAAATTTAAAGTCTTGCGTTAACTACGGAAGTCTCATGAAAGGTAGTCCATCATATGAACTCCTGTTTGACAAGTAATGCTTATAATGTTTGACAATGATTGGCTGAAATTTAGAAATCACTTGTAATATAACAGCTGTAAACTGATTATGTTGGTAAATGGAAGAGTCCTTGACTTACCAAAATCACTAGATAAAATTCAGCCAATTTTAACCCAATGTTTGTTTGTCATATTGCTATGTATTTTACAGCTTTATTGGACTGGAAACTAACTTGAATTTAACAAAAGATCAGGTTTCATTTACGTTGTTGGATTTGGCCCTAAATGAGCAGAATTTTTTTTTGAAATTTCACACTAAATATTAGGTAAGCTGTTCTTACAGGCTCTATGTTCATATTCCAATGGTTGAGAGTGATGTGATTTTATTGTCATTCAGATATTGCAGTACATTGACTATCTGCATGGAAAATGGCATTTCAATGAAATTCGTGCCATCTTCAGTCGACGATATCTCCTCCAGAATGTTGCCATTGAAATCTTTATGGCAAGCAGGAGTAAGCAACAGTATTATAGTTTATTTGCTATAATTATAGAATAATTACAGGTGGATGGTGTAGGGGTTAACTCTGTCTTTAACTCTTTAGCGTTATTCTGCTAAATATTTTAGCCCTTGTTCTGGCCTCAGCCAGAAATTTGTTGGAGTTTAGTCCATTTCACCTCTTAAGGGTTAAATTAAAGCATTATATCTTATCAACCAATGAAGATGTAGTTAAAGTGTAAACATGAAATCTGTTTAGAAATTAACTTTGAACAAGCCAATGTCATGTAATCATTTGTTTGAGCTTATAGTATTAGATATGACAGGCAAATTGAAATGGTGTTGTTTACTTGTTTCTTCACATTGTCTTTCAACATTCTGCCAATGTTTTAGAATAAATATATGTTACTAATTAATATAATGTAAATTAATATATGTTATTGATACGGTGTTTCTTCAGTAATTATTAAGTCACATTTAAAACTACAGAGTACAGGTGACTGTGTTAACATGCTAATCTGTTTGTAATTTTGTTAAACAGTCCAAACTCATAAAACCTATATCGCAAAATCCAGGTTGCACGAGTCTCTTGATCGGAGTCCACATGTTGTCTACGTAGGTCATTTCTGCTGGTTTCTGCTACAGTTTTGTACAGTTAAACCATTTGTACTATTATTACCAGTTAACATTTTGGCTGAGAAGGATAGTTATTACATTATGATATTGATGGATATGTCAAAGTATGATAAAGTTAATGATCACAGTTTTGCATAGGAAGGCTGCAAAGTTGCAAATGAGTCTTGAATTTTAATCAGGTTAAATGTTTTATGTTTTTCAGCTGCTGTCATGTTTGCCTTTCAAGACTTTGCCACCGTGAAGAAGGTTGTGAATGCTTTGCCTCGGGTGGGAGTGGGGGTCAAATATGGACTTCCACAAACAAGGTTAGAATTTCTTGGGCTTATACACAACTTAAAATCTGTATTTACATACCACCTTGAGAGCTATTCACACAGCAAGATTCTGTCAACATGGTAGTACCTTAATATATGACCTATTTTGGTAGGCTTATCTTTTTACGTTATGGTTACAAGATCAACCTTTATAATTTTAACAGATGTATAGCTAGGCTTTGCTTGTTAATATTGTGTTTACCTATTAACATTACATAAGGTTATGAAGTTGAACTCCAGACACTGGGATAATAAATGCTGCACCTTAGTCATCACACCTGTTACTTAGTATTCTGTTGCTAAGGATCTTTTTTATTTCAGACGTGTCTCCATGGCAATGCCAAAGCAGATCTTCAAAATGTCAAACATGATGCAGAAATGGCAGCGACGTGAGATCTCTAACTTTGACTACCTGATGTACCTAAACACAGTGGCTGGCCGAACATATTGTGACCTCAACCAGTATCCAGTTTATCCCTGGGTCATTGTAAACTATGAATCAAACGACCTTGACCTAAGTCTGGCCAGCAACTACAGGGATCTATCAAAGGTCAAGACTGTTTTTTTACTGCTATCATAGCTTATGTTTAATCTATATCCTGGCTTGTTTTCCTGTTAGTGTTATATTGTCTTAGTATAAGGTAATTGACCATTTTTGTTTAACTCCTGTTTTAAACTTTGAAGCCAGTACTGTAATGGATTTTCTTGAAAATTAATTTGAAAGTGGAAATTTTATCTATCAGATTATATGATACTATTAAGCATTAGACATAGTTTAAAAGTGCTAGCTTTATGTCTTTTAAAATTCCCACTGCAATTAGTTAATTGTTGCTTTAAATTAACAGCCAGTTGGAGCTCTGAACCCAACGAGACGAGTTTTCTTTGAAGAGCGTTATTCATCCTGGGAAAACAATGAAATTCCGCCTTTCCATTACGGAACTCACTATTCTACAGCTGCCTTCACTCTCAACTGGCTAATCAGAGTGGTAAGAGGTTTTCTTCTAGATATAGCAAGATTTTATGGTTTATCCAGTTAAGATGTATGTAGGAAAGCATTTTTAAAGTGATAAGTGATGAACTTTGTCATAATTAGTCTTGTGTTATTTTATTTGTGTTTTACTGTTTGTGTACAAGTAATTTTTTGCTGCTAAGAGCACTAGCATTATAATTGGCTCAGTTATGAGCTCTGTATTTTTAATGCCACTATATTAGCTTTTATCGTGTGGAGCAGATAATTAATTAAATAAAAATTCTATTTATTCTTGACCACGATCCCTCATTTTCTCCTCTAAATGACCTTTTTGTGTAAAATTTTACTAGTTTTTAAAGCTTGCCATGATTAGAATAGAAAATCCATTTTTAAACAAGCCATAATCAGGATAGGAAATGAATTTTTCTTAAAATAGCATTCAATCGCAGCATAGGCATGATTTAAGAAATAGTACCGTGGTAATTTTTGAGTTTTTTCTTTTAAATTGAACCCAACTGTAGACCTTATGACATGGCATAACACTGGGTAGTTCTCCTAGTTTACATATAGTGTCAGTCTATATAGTTTATATGTGTACTTTACAGGAGCCGTTTACAACATTTTTCCTGCAGCTGCAGGGTGGGAAGTTTGACCATGCCAACAGAACCTTCCATTCTGTCTTACAAGCGTGGAAGAATTGCCAAAGGGACACATCAGATGTCAAGGTTCATTCCTTCTCTTCTGCTTTTTCAACTATCAGCTCAAATTTCATATGTCTATTCTAGAGACTTCTGTTACACTGCTATCAAAAGCCAATCAATGGTTGCTTCACAAGAAGTCAGTCAATGACTGCTTCTAAGGGACATTGTGAGTAGATGAACATTGGACAAGATGAACAATCAATCGTTTGAGCAACAAAAAGTCCAAAATGCTTGCCAGAACATTTTAGAGTTTGGAAAAGTACAACCTGGGATAAGCAGCAAAAGATGGGCAGAAACTATTTTGTGAACAACATCTGTATTGCCGGCTATGTTTTAACATGTATTAAAGTAGTATATACATGCATTATGTTTCAATTCAATTCAGTTTTATTCAGTAACCAAATTTCAAACAAGTAAACATTAAAGACAGGCTTGTAAAAGGTGAATACATCTGGTTATGCACGGCAATTCGGGTCCAAGCTAGTTTTCGGCAAACTACATGCTTGGTAGAAAACTGCTTTCGGCAATTCGGCGGATTTTGCAGTTAAGGGCTTTCGGGGATTCGGCGATTCGGGTAGACCCCTTCAAGGGTGTCCAATCATTGTTATTTTTGCATCATTCAAGGCATTTTCGTTTAACAGCTTTTATACAAAAGCTGGCTACAAAAGGCTGCTCAGACAGCTGGGGTATTGAAATAGTTTACCCATATGAAGTTATATGAAATGCCGCAGCAGTTTATTGTAACCTCAACCCAGGTTTGTTCTGTCTGTAGACTATCATGACGAATGACTTCAATGACTTTCTGTTTTGCAGGATGTTTGTCCTACTACTGATTTTCTGTTTATCAATTGATGATTTCTTTACTCTTTTGCTGATTTTTACATTTCTTCATTATAGGAACTGATTCCGGAATTTTACTATCTGCCTGACATGTTTGTCAACACGAACGGATACAATCTCGGGTCTAACGAAGATGGCTTGGATGTGAGCAATGTAGTTCTTCCTCCCTGGGCCAAGACACCGGAAGATTTTGTGCGGATCATGAGAATGGTAACTATTAATATAAACTTAAAGTCCATTTCCTGGCATCACTAGTACTTTTTAAATTCTGTTGGCTTTGCACTTCATGTTACTTGTTTCAGTTGACTGTAGGTTGAGTGGAGATGGCCACATTTGGGGTAACTTGTCACACTTGAGCAATTTTTTTATGACATTGTAGGCTCTTGAGTCAGAAATTGTGTCAATACAGCTGCATCACTGGATCGATCTGATCTTCGGATATCGCCAGCGAGGTCCAGAGGCAATCCGAGCAACTAACATCTTCTACTATCTAACGTACGAAGGCAGCGTCAACCTAGAAGCAATCACAGACCCAATTATGAGAGAGGTAGGATAATCGCATTGCATTTAGCATACGTTGTCATCTTAAGCTGTGTCTTAAGTTGTGTCTACAAGTGTCTTCTACAGCTTTCATGTGTAGAAATATAATTTGTATTAGTCCAAACAAATTCAGTTAAAGCATTCCTTCAGGGAAAATCTACAGTGATTGTCAGCTTGAAAATGCTTACCTGAAACACTGGAATGTGGAAGCATGCTTTTGACAAGCAAGGACTTTAATATCGAAGGGTAGCATTTTTGAACTTGTGATAATCAAATTTACTTTTTCAAATGTTATTTTGTTTTCTTGTTGCAGGCACTTGAAAATCAAATTCATAGTTTTGGTCAGACACCATCACAACTTCTCACCGAGCCTCATCCACCAAGAAGCTCCCCAATGAACCTGGTATGAAAATATGCCTAAGAAGAAAGAATAGTTACTAGTACTGAAACTGATTAACTTGTCTTGAATTTCATAAAAGCAATTTAGGTCTCTAGCTGCAGATGAGATTTGCACTACTTCTGATAGAACTAGGTTGCATTAGTTAGGGTTCAATTGTATTTATCAGCTTGGAAGCACAACAAATAAATGTTAAATGTTGTTTAATATTTGAGGATGTTGAACTTTGTTCTCTGTACAAATATGCTGTTTTTTAAATGCACCGAATTGTAAGAAACAAAATACTCAGTTTAGTTTTGAGTTAAGGTATTAGTTCTTTGAAAGTATTGTATTTTGTTTGTGTTATTAGTCGCCAATGATGTTCACGACAGTTCAGGAGGATGTCTGTATGATAATGAAATTCCTGTCCAATTCTCCAGTTACACACATATCTGCGAACACACATCCAGCCGTCCCTATTCCAGCAGTCATTACTATCACCTGCAACTACAATTTTGCTGTCAATAAATGGAACCACACAGCAGGTAGTGCTCAACTTCTTAAATGTTCAGATATGTGCATATATGTTCGTATACGACTCTTACATAATACATGTACATATAAGACATGTTTTGGTTGACAACTTCAGTCCTTTCCACCAAAGAAGAGACCATGACTGCTATTACTGATCTTATAAACACCTGTTTAGAACCAACGTAGTGAATTGCGTCTAAAGCATTGGTGTCCATAAGAATCATCTTGAGATACAAATACAAAATCCTTCAAGCTAGGCTTATGATGTGGGATTATCCGGCTACTTGAATTTGTACACATGTGTATCTTTAGCCACATTTACAGATTTGGAGATGGGGAAGAGCTTTGTGTTAGTGCCAACTAATGAGTTTGCATGACCATTTTTTCTTCCAGTATGTTTACAGAGTTTGTTCATGTTTAGTGAAACTTCTGTTACTTCTCTGTGGTTTAAAAAGTGGACTGAAATGGCAGCTGTTTGTGAATTTTTAAATTATTACCATTATGTAGCTTTTAACTGAAATAGATCACTTATGTTTGTGTATTGCATGTTTGTGCCTTTTCTGGAAGAAGATAATTTTGATGTTTTCTATTACAGGAAGACATTGTTTTTTTTAAATTCAGTTGGCCTTATATATTGCTCTGTCATTTTGTCTATTTAGCTTGTTTCCATTTATTCCTGCTTTTTTATAGCCAATGCTCAGGTGCCTTCACCCAGCTATGCAGACAAGGCAGAACAGTCTCCACAACTTCCATTGGCCATGGACCAACTGCTCGGTAAGTCATTTTATCAAGTGTAAGGGTCAACAAGGACCCTGATTACTTATTATATATGCTAATTTTAAAAATTAGCTTATGAATTTCCCAAACAAAGGTCAAGGCAATTTAGAGTTACAAGGTGGAAAGGTTGTCTTTGTAAATTGTCACGATCTTCATAAATATAATCTCCTTTCTTGAGTTACACAGAAAGGTTATGCTGAATTGTTGCTACTAGTGATATTGCCTTAACTACTTTAACAGCCAGTACTAGTGATATTGCCATATATAATCGTTGGATTAATATTTGGTGACTGTATTCTCCTGTTAAAAATTCAAAAGAAAAGTTGGCTAAAGGAAAGTTTTCATTACTTAACTCTTAACTAGGAATATGTACCAGTGTGTTATATTCTGGTGAGTACATATTTTCATTTTATTCTTGTTGTTGGCAGTGTTTGGAACGGGTTTGCATCGACGTAATCTTGGTGATAACTTTGACCAGCGGCTCAAGATGACTCACTACAGTTTCATAACAACTGCTGATAACCGGTTCATTCTGGCTGTTGGCTTCTGGGACAAAAGCTATCGAGTCTTCAGCACTGACTCAGGTTTACATGACTCAGTTATCTGATTAGCATTTATTTTTGTTGATTACTTTTTAAATATGAACATCCACTTTCTAAACACAAGCATCAGTTATAAGTTAGCATGAAGAGGAAGAACTCTGTCATTGGTTGTCCTTAGAATCACAGGTATATGCACAGGAGTTGAAGTGCATTACCCAGGCAGTCTTTATGCGTGCATTTGATCAAATGATTAAAATCATCGTCAAGAAAGGTTGTGAGTGTGATGGCTTGCCTGACTTTAATTGAACACATTTGTCTTTTTTTCTGTCACTGAATAAAAAAATTTCTGTTGTGACAGGCAAAGTGTGTCAGTCTGTCTACGGACACTATGACGTTGTCACATGTGTAGCTCGGTCTGAGTGCAACATCAGTCAGGACTGTTATGTCGTCACCGGTTCCAAGGATTGCACTGTCATGGTCTGGCACTGGAATGCCAAACAGCAAAGCATTCTTGGAGATAATGGAAGTAAGTTATTCATTAGTTTAGAAACAGGTAATTCCTTCTGAAGTAGGTAATTCATTCTTTCTAAAGTAGGTAATTCATACCTTGTAGAGTAGGTCATTCATACATTCTACAGTTGGTCATTCATTCCTTCAAAAGGAAGTCATTCATTCCTTCTGTAGTAGGTCATTCATTCTTCCTGAAGGAGACCTTGCACTGACCTTGCTGGCACTGTTGTTCTGCGATACACTGTCGAAATACTTGGGATTACTCTGGACAGGTATTCTCACATTTTGACCCCACATAACAAACCTTTGCTAATCAGTCCTCCAGATCCGTACATCACATCAGATCAGCTCTGACCAGAGACAGCAGAAATAAGCATCCTAAGTAAAGCTATCACTTGTGGAATGACCAAATGGAGTGAAATGGAGGCTCCAGTTGTCGAATAGCACCAGTCACAGTTTTAGCAATGATGTAAATGAATTGTTGTGGTGTAATTACAAGTTTCAAAATGTATTCTCTGATTATTGGGTGAACCTGTATTTTGGACATTGGTTTCTTTGATGTCTTGCTTTGGTCTTTTTTGATGTCTTGCTTTGGTCTTTTTTGTATGAAATTGTGTTTTTATAGGTTTGGATAATGCCACTCCTAAAGCTACTTTAACAGGACATAAATCTCAAGTTACATGTATTGCCGTCTCAGCTGAGCTTGGTATAGTTGTCAGCGGCTCTCTTGGTATGTCATGTGAATACTTTTTGCATATTCATTACTCTGTTTATAAGCACATAGTGTACTGCAAAATATTAATACATTATGCTTTATGATTACGATGTATGAGGTATTTCACAGATTGTAGTGCAACATGCTGGTGGGATCGCAGTTGCTTCACCTGTGATTTACCTTTCTGCTGAAGACTGAATGTCATTGTTTTAGAAAGCAAAAGTGTAATTTAGGTGGACATTTATTTTTATTGTTACTATTTCTTTGTTTTTATTAAGTGTTGATATTTAATGGTAAGGTATCATTTGATGGCACTGAGTAATTGTGAGTGAAGGACTTCCTTATGGCTGACACAATAACCATCTCAGTTTAGACTTGCACCCATACACTTCTCAGTACAAGACAAGTGCTCATACCGATCAGCTACTGTGTCACACTACGGTGTATTTTGTAAACTATATTAATATTTGTCTTGCAATAAGAAAAGGGTACTTACTTCCCTGGTTATATTACATTAAACTGTTGTGGTTGGTTGTTGTGTGACTTCAGATGGTCCTGTTCTGATTCATTCCAACACTGGTGACCTTTTACGATCGCTCGATTCGCCAAATCCTGTTTCATACCACAGTCCAAAGCTGATTACGCTGAATCGAGAGGGTTACATAGTTGTCAACTATGACAAAGGTGGACTCTGTTCATTTGGCATCAATGGAAAGACCATGAGACATGTGTCACATAATGACAATTTACAGGTAAAACAGTTTACACTTGAGACATATTACAACTTTGCTGTTAAGGCAAGAACATATTTATAAAGGAATATGGCAGATTAGCAGAAAACTGTGATGTCATTGGTATTTCAGTGGTATTTTCTATAATTTTTTTACCTGTCAAATCTGTATGGGTCGTATTGGTAATGTTTTGGAGTTCCCACTAAATTTACGTAACATCTCTGCCATATCGGATTTAAATCATGCTTCTGTAATAGATCATGATTTCACTTGCTACCACTGATTGATCCTAGGAATAGGAATATATGTGTATATTGGAATGTATATATCTATACAATTACTATTGCACCTCTTAAATGCCTCAAGAGAGCAATGCCTGTGCCAGCCTATATGTTGTTAAAGTTAACAAAAATGAAAGTTATTCAATAAGTGAGAAATGCTCAGATAACAGAAGAGTCATTCACTACTGACAAGCTCTTGCAGACAGGCTGTGCCCAACCAATAGATTCCTATCCAGAGCTGATAGTAGACGCCATGTTTGGAGTTCCTGGACTGTGTAGCATCGAAGAAGGGGAGTGACAGCAGGCGACACGAAAACTAGGATGATGAAGTTGACCAAAAAAGGTGGATTCAGTCTTTGAGGAATTTTGGATGAGTAGAAGCTAGAGCCAGACTAGCCAGGCAGAAAGCAGGAGACAGAATTTCCAGTTTATAAGGAGATGGTCTGGAGGAAAATAGTTGGTCTGGGAGAAGTTATTGGACAGAAGGGATCAGTGGAACTGATTGACTGGACGTTTCTTTGGGCTGATTAGGCCTTGGACTGTTTATGTATTATGTCTTTGCAGTGCATGATTATAAGCCGCGATGGTCAATATCTACTGATGGCTGGTGACAATGGGATTGTTGAGGTGTGGCGAACTCATGACCTCAATGTTCTCTACACTTATCCGACCTGTGATAGCAGCGTCCGATCTCTGGCCCTGTCGCATGACCAGAGGTAGAGTCTTTACTCTTTACTCTTTAGTGTTTTATTTCATTTTCGAGTTTTATTTCATTCACTGGTATTTTTTCATTCACTTACACATTTTTTAGTTGTATATATTCTTGCTTGAAATAGACATACCATTTTGCATGTTTTAGGTAAAAGCTTATTTAACTTTGCGTTTTTCTTGTTTTCTTTAGGTTCCTAATGGCTGGCCTGGCAACTGGCTGCCTTATTGTCTTCAACATTGATTTTAACAAATGGCATCATGAGTTTCAGGAGAAATATCAGTGATGAGGCTGTGCAGGCAGTTGCTACGAGTGACAGTATGGCTGGCCAGCCACACTATCGAACGATCAAGACAGTACAGAGGGTGGCCATCTCAACACAGTCAAGGCCGTGATCACCCGATGCTCCACTGAGTTTATTTGTCAAATTCTTTTTGTACTTATTGATGACATGTGTGTACATAACGCATGTTTATCTAGTGACTTGAACTATGGTACTTGTGGTTGTAGTGTATGTTATTGTATCGTTTGCTTTTTTAAGTCTTGGTGAAGGGGATAAAATTGTGTAGGAAAATAGGTGGCCATTTTATTGATTTATCTCCCAATTTTTTGTCACTGTTGCAATCAGCAATTCTATGCCTAGCTTTCCGGCTTTTAATTTCTAGTTCTTTGATTTGGGGTTTTTCTTTGACATTTCCAAGAATGGTTCACTTTATGTTTTACGTGCACACTTGTGCACACAAATGAAACGTCGATCAAAATTGTCCAGGTCTACGCCTGTATTCCAGATGTATGCTGACGAAATTTAGAGCATCTGATTGTCATAAAGGTGATTTGATGCTGGAACCTAGGTTGCTTAAACTGTATTCATTTGCTTTATTGCTACACAAGATTTTCAGGATTTTATATGTTCTCTGTTGAGTTTGTGAATGTTCACTATTGTTTGGTTACAGATAATTCTGAATTTAGCATCTAGTTATATCACTGATGACCAATCATTTCTGAATTTAGCATCTAGTTATATCACTGATGACCAATCATTTCTGTGCTTGCCATTTTGTTGTTGCTGACCATCAAAACTTCAACCATTTTGAGCTCAGTTATCTTAGTCTGTAACTAAGGATGATTGCTAATGTGAATGGTGCTTTCTGAGTTTATAGAAAGCTCAAATGACTGTCGAGTTTCAAACTGTAGATCAGAGTTCTCAGACTCAGATGAACCAGAGAACTAAACAAGGGATGAAACACTGGTTCGAGCGCCAAATAATAAAGTGTATAAAAATGATTTAAATAAACTAAAAATGAGGAAGAAACTACGATTTACTTATAAAACTTAATCTTCTAATTATTTTACAACAGAAATTCTGATCTTTCCATTACGTCTTAAATGAAACCTCGTAATTACAAATGTTTGGTTTTACTATTAATCTGGAAGTGTTTTTCCTTGACCAGGGCTTCATTGTTGAGCTGCATCAGATTTGATGAGGCTAATCCGAATGTTTCTGGCCAAGAGTTTGAGAACACTGCTGTAGAGACATTAAGAAAACCTTTCAGTCAGTCTACTTCTGGATGAAGATTTGTTAAACTTCATTACTACAAAGAATTGTTCACATGCATAAGTGCTTTTGAACGCTGCTACAGATGATAGAGTAGAAATTTGGAAACTGTTTGTGAGGCAGATATGTGTAAAATTCAGAAATTCCAATGTCAGTGTTTCAAAATACTGTCACACTGAATTTCAGCTAACTCCACTGGAATGTTCTCAGAAGCTGGTCTATTTCAACAACAGCTGGTGCAGAAATCGATGGAGAGGGGATGTAAGTGTATGCTAAGTGTGCGTTTAATTATATTCTAGTTACAGAAAGGCAAGATTATTGATAAATACAGGATTGGAGAGTGTAGGAGCATCCTTGATTTTTAGATGTCATGAAGCCAACGATCTCTTCCTGATGATCATGTGCTGTTTTGCTCTGTAAAGTTTTGTAAAAATGAAACAGTACATGTGAAAAACATAGGTCTGCATTAACTTGTATTTTATCGCAAAATATTTGTATTGATGAGACAATGATTTCTTGGTAACAGTTTTCAGTCAAAATAATAAAAATTTGAAATAAAAAATTATTAAATGATTTACAAAGTTTTCAGGGTCAAAACAACAAATAAAAATGTGGACCAAAATTGGCTTACAAGGCAAGAGTTTTAGACCACTGTGTAGAGATATTAAGAAAACCTTTCACTGACATGCAAATTTTAACATGGTTTAGTATTTTAAAGTTTTGTTTTCGTTTAGTCCGATTTCTTGCCAGCCACAATAAAGAAAATTATCAAACAATAAAATATTTCTCAAGTTGCTTCTCAGGCCTGTGATGACAAGGGGAATTGTTACTTATTTCCATTCCTCCATGTGGGGACTGGACTCTCACTAAATAATGTGGAATTGGTATTTGAGTGTCGTTCATCTCACCTGTAAGCGTTGTCAGGTTGTTGGATTGTTAGTTGCCATGTCTGCCAATCGGCCAATTGCACGACTGTACCTCTGAAGACGTCATTTGCTAGAGGCATGTAGTGAATGTATTGTACCCTTATATTGCAAGCGCATCAGATGTGTTTATTTTGTGTTTGAGCCATCTGGAACCGGATGTTGCCGGATCAGTTTTCTTGTTGTCTTTATTTATTTCTGTTGAATTTGTTTCTTATCTTGCACCGACAGTTATGTTTTAGGATTTATCCAGATGACGTCATTTTCTCTGCTATCCTGGAAAATATGTTCATAGCATTTACGGATGTAACATGTTCTTAGCGTTTAGTAGATGAAGAAGCATTTCTGATGAAGCAGGAGACATCTTTTGATAGAATTTGATAAGAACTTTAAAATTGTACGTATGAATTTTCAATACATTTTGAATTGTGCTTATGTGTTTCCGACAAACATTGACCTGTATATGCAATTTTGAACAAGGTATTACAGTGCACTAGTAAATTTCGTTTACAGTCTGATTGTGATTGTGTACTTGGGAATTCTGTTCGGAGGGGTAGTTGCATACATTTTGTGGCTCAAGTTCAAGAAATTCTTTACTATTTTCAGGCTAATAATTCACAAGTATCACTAATAAAAATATTTAATTGTTTAACAGATTGAATGTTAAAACATTATAAATTGCTTGACCGACAGTAAAGGTATCGGTGAGCAGCCCTAAATAAATAACCTAGCACATAAATTGCAAGGTACAAAGTAATTCTGAAATAACTTAGACTTCCTGGTTTAAGTCATGGTCTGTTTTGCATGTTAGTCGTTATTAATTAAAAGAAGTTGCCCATGCCTGATTTAGATATATCTACCATCTTTTCAGACTATTTTATGACACTGTGCCAAGAATGCTGAGCAGAATACTTAATACTGAACGTACCAGGTACACTAAAAACCATAAGCAGTCATAGTGCAACTGGCTGTTACTTAATCTGCTTCACTTCAATTTATGAATCATCTGTAACTTTTCATTTATGAATACTTGTAACTACATTTTGGTTTTTTTGCATTTTGAAATTAAATAGTTGGCCACTATTTGTTTCCATGACAACAATGATGAAGGTGTAGGTCACCGCTAAGTCAAACATTCAATTGTCCAATAATAATTATTGTATGTCAGCTGTGTATATTGCACATCTTTTGATCATTTAGTGATGATTATGTCGTGGTTTATGTCATGACAGAAGACTGTGCTGTATGAAAGTAAACATTTCTAATTGCAGACTTGGAGAAAATTGTTCCAAGTTTACTCATGGACAAACGAGTTCATTACATGAACTGAACATTTGTGTCAAGCAGTCAGTATTTCATATGAGACATAATAAGGATTATTTCTTTTTTCTAGTCAGAAGGAGAAATTAAAGAGGAAAAACATTACCTGACAATAGGGATGAAATTTCTGAATCTTTGCCAGGAATTATTCATCTTTCACTAGGGAAATGGCATTTTAGATCACAACACTTCGTGTATTTCTGTGTGAAGCACTCTTTGTCTGATGTGGTGTAATTTAGTGTAGTGTATTTTGATGTTCTTCTGGCATGATGATGTTTTGGGTTAGAATCCGTCCATTACTTAAGGTTGTTGGAAATGGGAGTGCCAGCTTTTCGGAGAAGCTGGGGCAGGAGAGTCTTTATCTGTGCCAAACCTCATTGCTTAGCCTACAGTAGTTTATGTCACACCTTCCCTGAGGAGATAGACAATGATGAGTGTACAAAGTCACACGCTCTCAGAATGGCTGATCCATGATAATAAGCTGCTGATTTTGTACAAAAGAATAGCCAGAAATTAGCCCAAGATATGTTAAAAAGACTATACACCAAAAATGGATATCATTTGAAAATATTGTTTCACAATATTCATAGTACTTCTATGGAGAACACCAACAGGAAGAATTCTTGTTGGACTTGTACACTGTGTAGCCACGGTATGACTTGGGGCATGTACTTGGACATCGATGTGTAAATAGCCTTCACGAGCAATTGCTGTATTCATGTTCACTCCACTTAATAATGTACTATAGGTATGATATGCAGCAGATGTATAATAGAACTCAACATTGTCAACCGTCCATAAATTTATGAACAGTTGGTACAACAGTATGTGGCCACAAACTTCGTATATTTATTCGGTATCGATAAATTTAATAAGTAATGATACTTTAAAATAAAAATTTATTAGCAGTTGCTTCTGTGCTGTTCTGCCATCTTAATAAGGAACGGTAGAAAATAAATGTTTTAGTTGTGTGCTTAGCTAAGTGGCTGAGCTGACATAAAATGACGTGTGTGCACTTCGCATAATCATGTTCATTAATATTCTACGTAGGAAATTATGTTGTTAATGATAGTTTATGATAAAAGTCTATAATCTCAAAACCTTTAAGAAGAAAATTGCATACCTGGAAACTATTGTTTGTTGGTAAAATGTTTCCAGTTTGGCTGTAAATTAAATTTAAATGGGTTGGTAGTCTTGCTAGAAATCGGAACATTTTGTTGTGTTGTACGTTATTTCACTAATGAGCTACTTCTGCTGCAATTGCCTGAAAGTTTGTGTAAGCAACTAATCCATGCATTCAAACTATATAGATGAAAGAAAGTTTATGAACTTAACAGGTACAGCTGTTGGTCGTTTTTAAGTTATTGTTCAGCATCTGTTGTGTTAACTGCTAAGCATTAATGTTGAAGTTATTGTGGTTGAATAACAAGCCCTTTGATAACAATGTTTATCTTATCAATTATGTTATGTCTTGGTTTCTTTGTTTCTAAAGTCAGCTGAACAGATCACAGCTTTTATCTTCCTAAACGATTTATTGGAAATAGAGGCTGCTTGCCAACCCCTATCACAAGCTTTAGGGATTAAGCTTTAGCGGCTTTCTATTAACACTTGAACGATGAGCGTGCACTAAAATGTATGGAAAACTAATCCCTCCCATTGTTAAAGGAAAGCCTTCCTGCTTCTGATTTGTGTCTTGTACTTTTGGAGTATAGGTGTAAACTGAGTAATAAGGTAGCAAAGAAAGTTGGTGTAAGTTATCATTCCAGAGAAAAAGTGATAAACAAGAACCACATAATAACTATAATTTTCATTTCTGTTATCAATCATAAATGGAATATTTCAAAGTTAGACCACTTCCACAGTATAAAACAAACACTGTTTTGCTTTGTAATGTCATTTCCCTGAATGAAATCATAATTTCTATTCTGACCTACTAATCTAGTATGGATCAGTTTGAACTGACACAACATAATTCAGGTCAGTAGAAAATATTCTCTACTCTCCTAAAGTCGTGCCTTTCTAGATCAGGATGTCTTTTTATCCAAGATGGTGGAGAAGATTGTGTTGATGCAGTTGACATATTATCTGGAGGCTAATTCCCTATTACTCAAAGAACAATCTCGTTTCATTCCATGGAGTCTGTATTAAACTGGATTATTGCTGATATCATTGGGGCTATTAATTGAGATCTTTCAAGAAACGCCGCAGACTCTCTATTTCTCAATGGCTTTCAAACAACTGAATATCTAACTGCTCTTCACCTGGCGACTGATTAACAGCCTCAGATTCACATTTCTGTGTGACTTTGGGCTTGTTAAAATTTTCGTAATAATAATCAGGTAACTGCATGCTTGCTCTCTTTGATGTGAGTGCAGCCTTTCACACTGTTGGCCACAGCATTCTCTTAGAGCGCCTTAAAAAGTCATTTGGTATCCAGTGATGGGCAATAGTTAACTAAAAAGTTGCTAACTTTTAGTTTAACTAAAAAAATTTAGTTAAGGAAGAAGTTTAACTAAAAAAATAGTTTAGGTGAAACCATAGTTTAGCTAACATTTTTTAGTTGCTAACTAAAAAGTTTAACTTAAAAAATCAGCAATATGCAACTATTTTTCCACAGTGAACATTGAACACTGTCAGCAAAAAAACATTTTAACACTGCATGGTTTTAGCATTAACAGCCTGTGTTTTCAAATTCATACACTACTTACAGTACATATGTAACTGTATGCCAGAACAGTACACATTGCATAGTTTGAAGGTGAAATTGTCATTGACGCTTTGCATTATTACAGTTCACTTAACATCTTTTATTGTGAAAATGTTTGTCGTAAAAAGTTGGAAAAAAGTTGGAAAAAGTTTAACTACTTTTTTTAGTTTAGTTAACTAATTTCAAAAATCAGTTGCGAACTTTAGTTACCCGTAAACTATTTTTTTTAGTTGGAAAATAGTTTTAGTTTAACTACAAAAATAATAGTTTAGTGCCCATCACTGTTGGTATCATAATATGTTGTCCTCTGCAGTAGTTTTCAATCCTCTCTTACTACATCCAGTCAGCCATGGTTCATGTTCTACCCACTCGACCAGGTCCCTGGTATAATTTTGGCTGTTGTAAGGTTGTATTCTAGGTCCTCTGAACTACATACAGCAGAATCGGTTTCAGAATGCTTCACTTATGCCACTTCTGCAACTGTGCAGTGATGGGCAATAGTTAAATAAAAAGTTGCTAACTTTTAGTTAAACTCAAATTTTTTAGATAAGGATGAAGTGTAACTAGAAAAAATAGTTGAGTTAAAACCAAAGTTTAACTAATATTTTTTAGTTGCTAACTAAAAAGTTTAAAAATCAGCAACTATGCAACTATTTTCTGCATTGAACACTGTCAACAACTGGATGTGACGTTTACTTACTTATTAACACTGGTGTGGCCTCTGCATAGAATACATTATGTAGGTAGGTACAGCGTAAATAACGACAACTTTAGTTAAACTATTTTATTTTAGTTGAAAAATAGTCTAAGTTTAACTAAAGAAAATTAGTTTAGTGCCCATCACTGCAACTGTGGCCTCTTTTCGTGTATGGATTTCTACTTTGCCATCAGTACTCTTTCCGAGTCTTTGCCCTTCTGTGCTTCCAACTGTATTTCCCCAAAATCTGGCTTCCAATGTTGCTTTCTCTGAGTAGGATGCATCTGCCAGTCATTATTTCCTGTGCCCTTTCGTGCCTCTGTCAGTATTTTTTCCTGAGGCTGTACCTTCTGTCGTAATTCATTGTTGCTTTTCCCAAGGCTACTTCTTGCTTCCATTGTTGATATCATTAGGCCTATTGTATGTATTGTATTGTATTGTATTTGGATATTTATAAAGCGCTTCTAGCGGGAGGGCCATTCAGAAGCGCTCCCAGTGCGAGAGACCCCGAGAGAAAAAGCAAGTTTTAAGAAAGGTAAAAGAGGAAGAGACGTTACCTATGCAGTCGGCGTATAGGCCTACTGACCGCTACTTTCCAGAAACGGCACCTGGCACCGGAACGGACAAAACAATCTGGCTATTGTGGACCAGCTCTTTGGAATGAACTTCCAACACTTCACTATCCTGATTCTACTTTTGCGCCGCCATAGATCCATCATTATCAGCGATTATCACAGAAGCACCATGCTGTCTCCTCGGCTTGACCCACCCGAATTCTGACCTGGTACCGGAGCTGACGAAACAACCTGGCTATTGCGGACTTGAGCGTTGGTAGATTGAACTTTTGTGTGGCGGTTAGAAACTCGGAGATTTACATTACATTGCATTACATTATGCCGGCTACGCAATTGTACTGGCGATACATAATTTATTTATACCGGAAATACGGAAAAGAACTAGAATAGAACGCATTGGCAAAGGAAGTTCTCGATAAGCAGCGTGGTTGTTTGTGAAATTGTCTTTTACGTTTATCTGAGAAAATGTATCTAATGTACTACTTGAACGAAAAGGGCGAGCGAGTGTATACAATGAAGGTAGTGATTTTGTATTTCTTTCGCTGATTAAAGAAGGCAATAAGCAGTAGGAAGATAAAAACTATTTTGAGCGATGTTAGGGGCTGTGACTGCTTACTCGACTGCTTATTTCTGGGCACTCATCATTTCTAACGGCAAGAGATCATGTGCTTGAATATAATAAATCAAGAGTTACGTCGTAAATAAACTCAACGTTAAAGTCATTTTCTTCTTCAGGCTCTTAAAATATACACAGCCTTTGACTCTAGTCATGTTTCATGAGTCACAACAAAGTTTCACCCATCGCCAGCACCCATTTCACCAAAAATGTTATTGTTTTGTCTTGTACTTCTGGATTGTTCTAATAAACGGATTTTGATTGATTCTATTGATTGATTGAAGATGTTAATAGGTTATTAAGCAATAGGTTCTATTAACATCTTTGGGTCACAGTATGAAATAACAGTATGCTAAATTAACTAATAATCATTATAATAAGACGATTTATATAGCGCCGTAACACAGCCGAGGCCGAAGAAACGGGCGCTGTACATGAGTTACAAAAATCAGTGGCAGTCATATGAAAGTTTAAAAAGATAGGTCTTCAGCTGTGATAATAATAGCGATATTGGTAATAAAGCATTACAGCAGGCACGTAACTAGCCTTTTTCGTTTGGGGGGCTTAAGCCTTGAAGATGGCAACATTTATACAGTGTTCATACGAATTTTAACCGTAAGCATACAACGGCTTGACTTGTTTGGGTTCTTGTTTCAATGCCTCCTGTATCTCGTTGGGTTCTTCAACTTCGTTTGGGGGGCTTAAGCCCCCCAAGCCCAACGCTAGATACGTCCCTGCATTAGAGCAACCACTTGTGTGACAAGACACTTATGCAGTATGCATTAGGGTGCATAGCAAATCCATGAAACCTCAATATCTGCAATAGAATTTCCACCGGATCCACAAAATCTATTTGCCAAATGAAATTTTTTTTTGCAATAGTAAGTTCAGGATATTTTCAGATATACTATTTAGAATATTAGCTGACTAGTATACTAGTTTTGGGGATTCGAATGCTTGGTAGAAAATGGGTACTTATAAAGATCAGTTGCTGGTTGACTTATCGCCATGTAAACTCTGGATGGCATTAATATCGATCAAAAGCAATCTTCGAATTGGCTGAGAATATTGTCGCTTTGCACTGATGAAGTCTTGTTGAAAACAAGCCATATAGGCCTAAATGCTTAATGAATTTGGCAACAATATTTTGCCCCAGAATATTTTTTCACTTTGAATCAGTTTTATATAGGATAGTATATACTATTGGTCTCACCTTGTCACCTTGTGCTGTCGATTCGTTGAATCCTAGCGACTGTCATGGTCAACCTTCTCCATGTGCTCCGATTTCTCGTTGCCTCTCTCAGCTCCGAGATGTTCATCTTCAATGCCTCCTGTATCTCGTCCATCCATCTCCTCCTTGGTCGTCCTCTCCTCCTTCTGCCCTCCCCACAAGCCAACATCATCTCCTTTTCCAGCCCATCTGCACGCATCACGTGTCCAAAGTATGACATCTTCTGCCTGGACGCTCTCTGCCCCAACGTCAAACTCCCTCTCCAGTGTCCTATTTCTTCCAGGATATCCTCGTTAGTTCTCTTCTCAGTCCAAGAAACCCTCAACATTTTCCTCCAGATCCACATTTCACATGCCTCAATTTTCTTCTCCAATGCCTTGGTTTTTGTCCATGTTTCGCATCCGTAAAGCACCACTGGTAAGATCATTGCTTTAACAATTCTTGTCTTCGTTCCCAAACTCACTGATTTGTCCTTCCATATTTTTTCCAGTCCCTGCGTTGCCGTCTTCCCCAATGTAATTCTCCGTCGTATTTCTCGTTCGCATCCACCTTCACTCTCCATCATGGCCCCCAAGAAACATAAGCTTGATACCACCTCTATCTCCTCTCCATCTACCTCAAAGTAACTCCATTTCTCAGTGGTCAGTATCTTCGTCTTTTTTATATTAAAGTACATTCCTGCTTTCTCGCTTGCACGTTTTAGCCTTCTGATGTTATCCTTCAGTTTCTCCTTTTTTTCCGCCAGCAGTGTTGTGTCGTCCGCATACCTTAAATTGTTCACTATCCTTCCAGCTATCCTCACACTCTCCGCCTCATCATCAAAACCTGCCTCCCTCATTATCCTTTCTGCAATATAGAATGAATAGGTATGGTGATAGTATACATCCCTGTCTGACCCCTTTCTTTATTCAAAAACTTGCCGTGTCGCCATGTTCTGTCCTGACCACCGCCACCTGATTGCCATACAGGTTCTTGGTCTACTACATAAAAAAGTTTCAATCTAAGAAATACATGATTACCACTTTTTATAACGGTAGAACCTGTATTGGGACATATACTCAAAAGTTGAAAGACAATAATGAAGGAAAAGTGGAAGACCAAAGAAAGTTTCATTCACCAGACCATTCAAAAGTACTTACCCAGAATATGTAATATTATGTATACACGATTATTTGGCTCAAGTAAAACAACAAAGCAATACAAATATTTCCAAGATAGATAGATTGATTCATTTATTTATTAATGTTTTTAATTGCAGAAGCTTTCACCACCTGGTCGGCCAACATTGTCAGCACACCCAGCACGGTTTTCTCCAGATGACAAATACTCTCATGAGCGAATCAAGCTGAAGAAACGGTTCGGTCTTCTACTAACACAGCAACCCAAGCAGCCGATGTGAAGGAAAATGCAAAAGCATTGGCAACACATGTCTTCTAATTATTCTGAATTTTCAGTTAATGGATATTCGTGAATGCCAGTTGACAGAGACAGTTGAAGACAATTGCGTGATCGAGGCATTCTGTGAGCAAAATAAAACGTAGAGATAAATAAAATTAAATGAACTGAATGTGTTTGTGAGCATATGTAATAAAATTTTGACTTTCACACATATATATACTTTATTTCGCTCAAAGCGAAATGAAGTATGTGTATATACAGCAAAACTTCTCTATATTGAACATCAAGGGACGATCGTCAACAGTTCGATATATCCGAGGTTCGGAATAGGCATGATATGACGCATGTAATGTGATGTAAAGATCAAAAATCCCAGCGCACACAAGACGCATCAGAGAGCAGTTTATTCACCGTGAACTGAAGCCGTCATAAACTTTTCATACAACTAGAGTAGAAAGATAATATTTGTAATCTAATATGGTGCCAATTAGGTAGCACAAGGTCTTTGTGTAATATAAATTTTAACTGATTGGTAATTTCGTCAGCTCGATCAAAAGACTGCTGCATAGTTGAAAAAGTGGCAGTTCTAGAGTTTTTGAACTGGGCAGGGCCTTAAATTGGCCCCCTCCCCATAAATGTACATGTTCATACCGCTGACCAAGGTTTCAGCAACCTATTGAAATGAAACTTAATATTGTCCGGTCAACATTCTGATAAACAGAATAATTTGTAGAGTACGATTATGTTCAATTTTATTTTAAAAAGAAAAAAAATCTGTTTAATACATTTTTGTATTGACTCGATTCCTTTATTGTTTTTGCAATTTCTTCCACCTCTTTTCAAAGTTCTAGCAAGATTATCTGCAAGATGTTTTAAGTTCTCAGCAACAAATTAAGACACCTGTTTTTCATGGTTGCAAATCTATCAACTGCAGAATGATGTGTCTTGAAGAAGTGAAAAAATTCCTTCTCAATTCTAAGCATGCAAAGGTTATCAAATCTCTGCTTAGACGTGTTTGACCTGAAATAAGTTTTGACTCTTCAGGGTTGATAAGCTTCCTTTGGAGTTGGCTGAAGATAGAGGCAGTGCTTTTTTCCTAGAAAAAAGGTTCCGGAACTGAACAATTTGTTCCGGAACTGAACAATTATGGATGGACTAAATCCTGAGAAAATGGGATTGAGAGGTCTCAATAAACACTGAAACAGTTCACAACACTGAAATTAAATTAAAATAACTAAATTATTGTTTTTATTATTAAAATAACTAAATTATTTGTTAGTAGTTGAAAAAAGGTACCGGAATGCCGTTCCAGCTGAAAAAAGCAGTGGATATAGGAATTGTTAATGTTAGCCTTGCAAATGTTGCTAAATCAGAAAAAGTCATACCATCGTCAGAAATTGTAAAACATCTGCAATTCAGTCTGTCTTAAAATCTGTCCCTTCAACTTGATCATGTCAATATTGATACTCTTGAGCCAACGTTTCCATGACAGCATAATTCAGAAAGAGTTTACCAGCACGACTGCATGTGCCACAGGCTGATGTCACCACAGTGGACAGGGTCATAAAGTGCTTGTGGCTGGCCTAATCTCGGCTGCTCAGGCTATAATCTGTTCTTCAGTGTCTTCTTCAACACCTTGGTCCTTCTGTAGTCACAGCTAGGCAGCTTGGATCTGTTGTATGTAACGGATCGCGATGGGAGTTCCGAAGCCTGTGGGAGTGTGGGGTGGCATCCATCATCGACCGACAAGTGTTTCATCTTCGACCGCCAAACGTCTCATTCCACGCTGCTTCCGCGCCCTGATGAATGGTGAGCTACACTCCACCAAAGTCAGAGTTAACAGATGCTGCAGGCCTATGCGTTGCCAACCCATTCTGTGCAATGTGGGATGTCAACGTGACAACGTCATCAGTGATGGGCAATAGTTAACTAAAACGTTACTAACTTTTAGTTTAACTAAAATTTTTTAGTTAAGGAAGAAGTTTAACTAATAAAAATAGTTTAGTTAAAACCATAGTTTAACTAAAAAATTTTAGTTGCTAACTAAAAAGTTTAACTAAAAAAATCAGCAATATGCAACTATTTTTCCACAGTGAACATTGAACACTGTCAGTCTGTCAGCAAAAAAACATTTTAACACTGCATGGTTTTAGCATTAGGGGCCATCCATATATGACGCCCCCCCCCAAAGACCAGCTGCAGAAAGTGTCTCAGGCAGCCCGACTGTCTGCACTTTAGGTAAGATTGAAGGATGAGTGAGGGCCAATATAGACAAATTATAGGTGGCTCGTTCACAGCACAGAATAACTGCACATGGCTTTTATATAATGTAATAAAATGCCATCAGACGACTATAGGACAACACAGAGTTATAAATAGGCTAATGTGGACGTCATAATTAGAAATTTATTTTGCGTACGTACACTTTTGTCCCCCCTCCCCCCGTTCGCATCCGTACGCAATATCGCCTAATCTGACCCCCTCCTCCCCTGATTGCGTACGTAATATGTGGACGGCCCCTTAACAGCCTGTGTTCTCAAATTCATACACTACTTGCAGTACACATGTAACTGTATGCCAGAACAGTACACATTGCATAGTTTGAAGGTGAAATTGTCATTGTCGCTTTGCATTATTACAGTTCACTTAACGTCTTTTATTGTGAAAATGTTTGTCGTAAAAAAGTTGGAAAAAGTTTAACTACTTGTTTTAGTTTAGTTAACTAATTTCCAAAATCAGTTGCCAACTTTGGTTAAACTATTTTTTTTAGTTGGAAAATAGTTTAACTAAAAAAAATAGTTTAGTGCCCATCACTGTCTTTAGTTAATATAGTTCTTTAGTTTAGATGTGCTCTTTAGTTACGATAGTTCCAGTTTTGATGGGTTTAGTTAAGAAAGTTCTTTGGTTAAGGTGTGTTCTTCAGTTAAGATAGTTCTTTAGTTAAGATGTGTTCTTTACTTAAGATAGTTCCTTAGCTTAGATTTGTTGTTTAGTTAAGACAGTTCTTTTAGTTAATTTTTTAGTTAATATATGTCTTATTCATGACTCATTACAGGGTCAGCCCTTTTTGCAGCAACTGTTGTGATAGAGTTGCTAATCTAATCTGACTTCTATAGTGTCATTATAATAATACCCAAGACATCACCTGATGGTTGCTTCAAGTGAAATTGCAATACACAATCAATCCAGATCTCAAAATGTGATAGACCAGACACCAGAAGCATGGTGTGGTGAGTATGCAAGCACTGTTGAAAGAAACAAGTCTTAAGAAGTTTAGACCAGAATGTCAACAAAGAATTGACGGAACTGAATTGAGCAGCTAATACCAATACTTTGGACCAGCAAGGCTTTGGAATTCAACAGTTGCATGAAATAGGTTGAAATATTAGAGTTCCCAGTCCATGTGATGAGATAGAGTGATGATAATCAAGATCAATGAAACGTTATATTTCAGTGCCAAAATGGCACCATGTGGTCTGAAGGTATAACATGCTTTGGTTGATAATACAAGTTGTCTGTACACAAGAGAAATACTATACTGAACAAACTAAGATTAAAGCAGTTTCAATGCCCCAGCTGAACAAGTTGGTTATGGATACTTGGCAACTATACATGTAGATACAATTACCATCATTGCTCACTATATTACAGTGACACAAGATTCAATACAAAAATAATACTTCATATACAATACTTGAGTTTAAAAATAACTTTTAACAAGGGTAAGTGCTTGTCCAAATCTGTTCTTTTAGAGTAACTGTAATGATAGGAGTTGCCCATATTAGTCTTTCCTGTAATCTGTCTTGGTCTTAAGATGGCTCACAACGGGACCTTCTTAGCATGCAACCTGCCGACTCCTGTCTCGGCTTCTTGTCTATAGCGTCTATTTCATGATTCAACAGCACAGAAGCCATAACATTTCCTAGGACTGACAGCAGTGTGATGCCAATCCACTTAATCTATCCCTTTGCGTGTTTGGTCGGTTTTTGTGCAAGCTCAGAATACGCGAGGTCAGCAGTGGTGCTACACAGGAACTCGATGAAAATGACATCTGGTAAGGATGATGCAGGATAGGATAGTTTGAAAAGTTCAGTTTTCAGTACTGAGTGAAATGTTGGACAAGAAAGAAGACACGCAGAGAGCTTGGACTGACCAGTGAAAATAGAGGATTAGCAAAGTAGATTAGGACGGTTGCATCGTGAAATAGATAGTGAAAGCTAGAAGGTTGAGACGTTTGAAGGCTACTGTAGGTAAAAGGTACATTTGTAGAGGATGTGCCAAGAGATCTTAAGCCAGAGAAGATGTTTGTGAACCTGTGTTACTTGGTGTGTGGGCTTTTAGCGACTGCACAGGCAAGAACATTTTGGTCTGAAGACTTGATGAACTAAGTGATGAACCGGATCCCTGAAGGAAGAAGGAAAGTAAATAGCCAAGTTAGATGTTGCCTGAGACCATAACAGAAAACCTCAGATTCCCAGAAGATGTCATGAGCTAAGGTAAGGAAACAGAGGTAAAAGATCATCAGTGTTCAATGTCCAGATTTACACAGGAATGACTAAGTACATTATTCTAATGTACTTAGTCATAAGTTTGAGTTTGGAAATAATTGTTAACAAGGGGTATGTTCATGTCTGTTTTTTCTAAGTTATTGGAATCAAAAATGCTCATTGAAGCTATTTTAAGGACATAATCAATACTTAAAAATGGTCAAACAATATCAAGTTTTTTACATCATATTTTGAAAGAAAGTTACACATATCAAAGCAATAGGACAAAAATACCCAAGTTTTCATGGCCTAGATTTTAACTTCAAATATAATATAATACATAAGAACATAAACAATGTCCAGAAATTGACATTGGCAATGTACCCGTGCTGCTAATTCAAATCGTCATGTTTGATTTAAAGATATATAAACCTATAGCAACTGTTTATGTTCATCATAACACCAACTAGATAATATAAATTGACAGACAACTGTTCCTTCATACAGACTTCAAATACAGTTTATGTATGATGTCCATAATTTTATCATTTAGTTTGTATGCTTATTCGTTGTTGTTGACAACAATACAACTGGATAAACAATACGATCGGATAAATAAAACATTGATTAGTACAATATTACATCTAAAACTTATCAGCAGCAGTGGCGACGCCGCCTATGTCTTTGGTGTGGCTGTTGCCGTACCACATTTTTAGGTTCCACGGCAACAACATACTTTTGCCGTACCACTTTTTGTATGTTAAAAGCTTTGACCCTCTAACTTGCCATACTACTTTCAAATCGTGGTGCCGCCACTGATCAGCAGTGTAAGAAAAACTAGCTGGGACATGGATAGCAAACACTTAATAAGACGACAGTAAAGCCATGACAATAAAAATTACTAACTGAAAGTTTACTTTGACCTAAAATAAAACTTCTTTTTATGCTACTGAATGAACATTAGATTACGATGACCTGTTCACAGAACCCACACTGATTTGCAACATCATCATTCACTCGCAGATCTGGTAGTGCACAGGGAGGGGCAAATGCCAATAGGGTTATGGTGCAACGGCCAAGTTTGTTTGATTACAAGCACAAAGCAACTCATAGATTTGATTATGATTCTTTTGGCCCTCTAGATCTGCCAACTATTTAAGCCTAAAACATGTACTATACAATTCACCATAGGTTGGTCAAGTCTGGTAAGAATCTGGATACTTAATTCAGTCAAACACACCAATAAAGTGATAGGTAAATATGTACACAACAAAAGCAATTTATTATAACTGAATTGTATTTATAACTTCTAATCTAATCAAATGACTTCTATAGAGCAATTTATTATAATGCATCAGTCACATGGTCGCTTCAAGTGAAACTGTAGTCAAAGTTATAATCCATTTGAGAAAACAAGTTGAAATCCGACACATGAGAGAAACCAGGGTCAAGCTATGGAGGGTAAGCAAGCTAAAACATGTGAGTTTTAGGCTTAAACTCAACAATCCATCTCTTGTTTTTATTTAAATTGTTTGAGTTATTTGCCATGCCTATCTTGAAGCAATTACCTAAAGTAATCACATCTTAAAATTTGGATTACTTCACCTTAAGCTAGACGAAAAACTTTATTTTCCTACATCTGTGTGAAAACTTCTGTATATCACAATCCATGGCATTATACAAAAATTAACTAATAAAAACTGTTTACGCAGGAAAATGTTGGTGGTTTAACCCTCTTGTCCAAAATCCTCTGTGAATTTCTTAAGTTTTTCAAGGTCTTCATCGTTGACTGTTGGTTTTGAAGTACGAAGTGAATGTACAGCGTCTTCCTACACACAACAAAGAAGATGCTAACTCAACAGTGTGCTGTGAATTACACAATGGTAACATTGTCAACAACAGTATATAAAATTACAAGATCACTGATAGGTCAAAAACCACACTCACAAAAAACAAAACTGACAGAATGGGAGGCCCTTAGTTTTCACAGCAACTTAAGAGATGCCTTAGACTTTAATCATCAAAGTTAGAGTTTGATTTTCAATCTACTATGCATTTGAAAATTTACTGAGCCAACTGCTCTACACGAATGACCGATTTTCAGCTATATATCACCTACTGCTATATAAACTGTAATGGATTAAGTTGCTGACAAGTCGCAACTGCATCTCTAGTCACCCTATCACAAAATCCTCTCGTTAAAGTCAGTTGTATTAAAAGTTCACATTCTCATCAAGGCCAAGGTTACTTAAAAACTATATTGAGATGAGAAATAAGATTTATTAATAAACATTAAACAGTCGCAACATCCAAAAATAAATACGCTTACTGTTGTCCACTTCCGTCTCCACGAACTTCAGTACCATATCTTTTCCCTGCCAGCCAGAGGCGGCACTACACCAGTGCGAGCCAGGGCAAATGCCCTGGTAAAAAAGCCAATGCCCTGGTCGTTGCCCTGCCAGAATTTTTGCCCTGCCCAGAATTTGTTTGGGCATAAATCGCCATCGGCACTGGTTACTTGTATGACTGCCCTGGCTATGATCTGGTAACAAAACATGTCTGGCACCACCACTGCTGCCAGCATGCCCATACGGAGCCCACATAGGACCCATATAGAGTCCATCTGGGCCCCATCTAATGCCCCTGGAAATACTGGCATTATAATTAGATCATATGTCCATGGCCGCCAATTCTCCCTCTGACGGCCGCAGATTGCACACTGCTGATCCAAGGAATAGCAAGGGCAGACAAAAAACCTACCGATATCTCTTACAATTACATTGCATTAATACCAAACTGATAATAAATCAAGACGAAGAGATGAACTTTGGCCGAGATCAACTGTTTGCTTGAGCATCTTCTCTGCTTACTCCTCAACAGAATGGCAAGGCATCCAACCAGTTGCATGCATGCACGGAATGTAAACTATACTAAGAACAAACTCCTACCATTGTGATGACTGGTTCAGAAAGTTTCTCCCCTGGCACTTCAGTCCATGTCATTGGCATTGCACCGGGATCACCAGGTGAACAGGGAGCAAGGAGATCATCCATCATGCTGCTATCTACAGGTGATGGACCTCGGACCTAGAAATTTATATAAAAGTAGACATATTCCAATTTTGGAGCACAGTATATGGAAAAGATATAAGAATTTATTACAATTGTTGCCTTAGTATTAAGAAGAGATGATAGCCCCTGTGTCACAACAAAACGTGGGCTCTCAGACACTAGTGACATTAAAACAGAATTCTGATCTAAACAGAACTGTATACAAATATGTATCAAGACACCTATCAAATACACATTGTCAGTACCTCACAAAACCACTTTGTCCAAGATACAAAGAATCAGAGTTCACTACACACTTAAAACTACAAACGACCAGTGAACAAATGTCACCTGAATTAGTGCGAGGAAAGTAACTAACCTAAAAACAGATAAAATTTGATGATCACAATGATAATGATCATCCATGTACCAGCACTGTCAGAGGCAGGCAGCAGTAGACTGACCTTTTTAAAGTGTGTAGCACTTTGTACCTTCCGAACTGGTGCCATCATAGCATCACGCACAACTATATTAATATCAGCTCCTGAATAACTGGAAACACAACAGATACGAGTAAAAACAAAACTTGGGATAAATCAGTGACCAGCTCTGACAAAATGAGTCTCAAGTGACACTGTGTAATTTCCTGAAATGGGTTAGAAGGTGTTTAATGTTGAAGTCACACATATTAACTTCTTAAAATATATTTTCAAACATATCTTAATTCTTGTGGTTGCTGAATCTAGATTTTGGAACTCTCTTACTGCATCTGTTTGCACTCCTTAGCTGCTTATGTCATTTTGTTCTCAAGTTCAGACTTGCCTTTTTGATGTGGGTAATGACCTGATTATGGCCTGATTTTTTCGCACCATCAGTTGATATCGTATGCATTAGGCATCAGCATAGTAGAAGTTACCATTTACAGTTACAATTATCTAGAAGTTTCCACCAGGTCACTTATACAATTTGCTGTTTGTCAGATATTTAAATTCAGTTAAGGATTTGGTTTCTTAAGCAAACAAAATAGGATAAAATTAGTCTCCTTAAACTTCACAGATAATCTGTTTGACCCAAGCTAGTCAGCAACAAATGCAAGTTCACAGTTAATGAGCTCAATCAAAATACACTGCATTAAGGAATTTGTGAGATAAAAAACCATTAGTGTCATCTGCAAACAGTATGAATTGTAATATTCAAATCTCTAAAGTGCTACTGTAAAACTAAGCACAGGGCACCAGCTTACTCATGAGTGCTGTGTCAGAACAAAAATAAAGAACAAGAATAAAGAACAAGAGTGAGATCAAAGTCCAGTGGAGGTCCGAGTCTGGTTACCAGAGAGAAGAGGCAGAGCAGCTGTATGGCGAGTTTGGTGGAGGACGAGAAAGCTGTGAAGATGGAGGATCAGATAGGGTAGGAATTCTTGAAGAGGTGAGACTTCAGCTTGGAGGGGAAAGCCTGTGGAGTGATAAGTAGAGAAGCCTGAGGCAGATGATGGTGGGTTATTGCCAGTACTGTGGAGGAACCGAGAATATGTGGAATTCAGAGGGATGTTCGATCCAGAGTTTAGGTATGGCATGGGATACAGATCGGTTTGAGAACTTGAGGCAACCGGTAACTGATGGATGGGAGAGAGTGAGATAGGACGATGATCAGGTAGACTGAGGTAGCTGGATGGTGTTGAATAGTTTGCTAAGGTACTTTGGCTGGGAGTTTGTAGCAAGTCGTAGATTAGTGATAGAACTTTGAAGTGGATTTTCAGCCAGTGCGGTTATTTCAGAACAAGAGTGATATAGTGATGCTTGGTTGTCCTGGCAAGAGAACTTTGGATGAGTTGTACACACTTAATTTGGGTGGATTCCAGGTTGAATAAAGGAGAATATTTAATAGTAATCAAGCTTGGAATGGAAAACGAAGGTAGCAATAGAGGATTCAATTTTAAAGTTAGCGTGGGTCAAATGTGAAGGACGTCATGAATATGCATGATGCAGGTGGCCAAGAGGTTGGAGATGTGATTAGGGAAGGAGAGATATGGATCAAAGGCAATGCAAAGATTGCGCACGGCAAGGCGGAGGGGAAAAGTTGGTGGGTAGGTGTATGGAAAGGTCAGGAATTTTCTTGATCTGATCTGGGAGGCCACGGATAATAAATTCTGTTTTGGCAAGGTTGAGGCACAGGAGGATGGAAGACATCCATTAAAGACTAGGTTGACCACATTGAGTAGTTGCAATAGAGGAGGAGAAGGCGAAGGATATGAAGAAATGGGTGGTCAACAGAAGAAGATTTTACGAGATGGCTGAGGAGTATAGTGTAAAGGATGAAGAGAAGTGGCCCTAGGTTGGAGCCTTTAGGAACACCACAAGAAAGTTGGAAGGGTTGGGAGGACTGGCTGAAGGCTTTAACAGAGAAGGAGTGGGAAGACAAGTAGGACTGGAACCAGACTCGAGCAGTGCCAAAGATGCCAAACCAAGAGGATAGCCAAGGGAGAAGTAGGTCGTGAGCTATGTAGCAGAGATGTCGAGGAGACAGAGACTTGTTAATGAGACCAGTTTATTACACAGAGAGACAAGCAGAGTTTCTGCAGAGTGGTGTTTAGTGAAACCAGACTGGTGGGGCTTGAGGAGTGAGTTCCAAGAAAGGTAGTCAACTTAATCTCATCAATGCACTGTCATTAAATAAAAACCTGAAAATCTGAATAATTGGACAATGTTCACTCATTTTGTCAGAGCTGGTCACTGTTAGTAAATGCATTAAATTTAATTTACAAAACAGCCTGTAAATGATGCAAGTGACATACAACAGCTATATATCAGAATGAGCACAATTTTCAACTATTCATTTAACTTAGCACCCTTCCATCTTCACTTGCATTTTCTCAACAATATGGTACCTGAAACCAATTATTTAGAGCAAGGTGGAGTACACTGTTGGCACCCAGCTGAAAAATCTGTTTCAGGAGTTCATGAGAATGTGGTATAAGCCACATCAACACAAAACAAACTTGCCCTGTTTCCAGCAATGCTTCCCTGATGTCTCTTTCCCTGCACGACCTGGTTGTGACCTTGGACCAGGAACTGATCTTCGCAGAGCACATGAAGACTGTGCTTTTATCACCTGCGTCAGAATCGCACAATACGTCGCATGCTTATACCTCAAGCTGCTACACCTGGATGCATGTTTTCAAATACACCAAGGTTGACTATGGTAAAGCCATTCATGCATGTCTGACTTTTTCTGGCATTAATCAGCAACATTCTGTTTTATTGCAGTGGCTCAACTAATCGGTGGTATATCTGGGTCTGGCCATATATCCAGTTTCATGTGCAACGAACGGCACTAGTCACTTATGTGAAAACGCATTGAGTTTATGAACTTGATGCTTATGCACAAAAGACTTGCAAGTCGTGCTCTATCTTAGGGAACTGTGTGTCTTGGCCTCTTCCATCCCTGGCCAGAGATTTTTGGCTCTGATGTGCAATGTGACCTGGTTGTCCCGCTGACCCGAACTTTTTCAGCCCACAATAGAAGTTTTGTTAATATCGGTCCATCTTTCTGGTAAAAGCTGCCTTGCAACCTGCGACCTAAGCTTCTTCGCCTTTCAATTCTATTCTATTGTGGTTTTGTGTTGTCATGTCCAGAATGCCTCTGAATAGTCTTTCTTGAAGTGGCACTGCACAAATTTGTGATCACAATCACAAAAATTCTAAAACAAGCTAGCACCCATATATCTACTATTTAAAACTACCACAAATGAGTTTACTTGTGTCTCCAAGAGTTCTTCACAAAAAACCCAAAATGTAAAGACTCACAAAAAAAACCAAAATGTAAAGACTCGCAAATCACCTCTGCATGTTAATACTACTTTCTCAAATACTATACAACCATTTTTTTAGAGAGCTTAATTCAGCTAACTCTAACAATAAGAAATTCACCAGCTATCTTCCTTGTTTACAAAGCCACATTGGCTGTGTTTCCAGCAATAAACAAGAAGAGAGTGCAAGCATTCATACCCTTGTGACTCAGCTGCCAGGACTTTGAAATCATCTGACGTGAGGCTGTGCTTCATGTTGCCCAAATTCAATTTAAACATTTCGGTACGTGCATTCTTCTCTGGAAGTGGAATATATATCCTCTTTTCAAACCTGCCCAAATCAAACATACACTGTTATCTCAGATGACAAGTCAGCCAAGCACCTAATCATTCACAAAATCCATATGCCAAAATTAACAAAAGAGACATGCACTTGGTCCTTAACATTCAATTATCAATTTACAAACTAACTCTACCACAAAATCAGAATAACACTGCATAGCATTCCACTTATAATTTTGTTCATACTGAGTTTGCATGAGTTAAATGCTACTTACCTACGACGGATAGCAGCATCCAGAACCCACGGAATGTTAGTCGCACCAAGAACAAGAATACCATCGGAGTCGTTGCCTACGCCTTTAATCACACAAATCCAACAGATTAAAAGTAAGTTCTAATCGAATTAATAAACACTACAACTGTACTTCCAAAAGCAATTTGCAGTTTAAACAAACAGATAAAAATTAAACCAGATGAGGCTTAAACTTGCATATTAAATTTTATTCATTTTTTCAAATGAAATTTGCTTAAATAGACATGATTCTAATAATAACATTATTTGTTAGTTTAAACAATAAACATACAACTAATACAAAATAACCATAGAATATAGAAATTGTTCATCACTCAGTCACTTTCATCCTTAGTCATAACTGCATAGCTAGTTTACTGGATCCTGATGAAATTACTGGTATCAGATAACGTTGCCTACACCAACACAAGACAGTTCTCACTGTGATAACTGGACCAGCTGTATGCAACTCTTTGCCTAATGAGGCAATTAATTTACCTAACCTGAACTAGTTCAAGAGCCACATTAAATGTTATTTGTTAGCCACTTATATTATCAACTACATATAACATATTTTACAACTATTTTCTTAATATTGCACTTGCACAGGTATAGCAAAAGCAATTCGAAGTGTTGCGTTAAATATTTTGTAGGGTCATTCCATGTCAAATCAACTCAAAAACATTTTACATCACACCATGGTATGGTATATTTGTTTATTCAATCATTCTTGTTGACATAACACAGCAAGTTACACAAGGTGGAGTTAGTGGATTATTGGGACAAAGCTACATGGATGTAGTCAGCAACGACCGCAACAGCTAATAAATGTTTTATACATCATTCGTGATAAGAAGTTTTTATTTTCTTTACTCATATCTTCCACAACTATTCCTAACAAAAACACAGCAAAAGGTTCAATTTTACTAGAATACCTTGTTATTTGACTGATGAAAATTTTTTCAAAGTTTTTGATGGAAGTGAATAAGTCACAATGTTTGAGTTGCTGTAATTTGGACCTAAAAGGTAGAACAGGTCGAAAGTTTTCTACGTAATCAGCTTCTCTTATCGTTGCATGAAACATAATAGACTTCAGTACTTCTGCTTTAAAGATAAAAAAACTGTAAGTATTGCTTCAAGCACCGATTTTGCTGATGAAAACACTGTAATACCAATGGATATCGAAGGTATGAAGTGGAATTTTACTTTATTTGAGCAGAGGAAATGTGTGCTACTGAACTACATAATGAGGTGGTGATGATATTTACCAGGTACGCATTATTTTGTATACTTCTATGTCAGGGTGATTCAAGGTAGGGCATCGAGATCAATAATGAATGTTAACCAAATATCAAATAACAAGCTGTTTTTTTTATAACTTCACCATACACCATACTTCAGCAAAGATTATCAAAGAAAAATAAGAGTCCTGAAGACCTGAGACAAATTTTGTAGGGTCAATCCAAAAACATTTTTACACCACCTCGTGATATGGTGTGGTGTATAGCTGGTTGTTCTGACATGGAATAACATCACAATAAATTAGGCAAATCACGTCAGTTTGCTTTGCACCTTTCGACAACGTATGTTGTTGTTGTTGTTGTTATTATTATTAAAGAAATTTAAATAGCGCCACTCCAGGAATACTAGTCAGCGGTGCTCACTGCGGTAGCCTACACGACGTGAAATGGACAGAAAAGTACAGAAGATGTCTAAGTTAGCAGACATTGCTCAGATAAATTAGAAGAGTTACCAGTGGTCGGCTTGCGCGCACACGCAGATACGGGCAACAGAAAGCCATCAAAACGCAGTAAATCCATGGTGAAATGAGAAATAATTTTTGAACGCAGATTTGGCAACAGTAATATTCCAAACTTGCAGGATTTATAGAGCAAATTTTGCATAAAGACAAATATATCATCAGCAAAAATGACAGCCAACCAAAACTGGCTGCCAACACGGCTGTTGACAAGCGCAGCAGTTGCAATGGAAGATGATATGGATGAATGCTGCATTGTTTTGTTTGATAGCAGTTCTTAAACTTCATAAGTATTTCAGGACTAGTATTTTCTACATACCCTCAATTCTTTAATGAGGGACTGCACTTATGGGTTTAATTTTGTAACATATGTAAAATACAAACCAATGCATCATTAAAGACATTGACTGCATTTCTTAAAATCCATTTGTATTTTAGGACTAATATTTCCTACGTACCCTGCATCTGAACGAGGAATTCTGTTTTGATTCGCCTTGCAGATTCTGATTCATTGTCACTTCGAGACGAGCACAATGAGTCGACCTCGTCGATAAAGATTATGCTTGGTTTATGCTGCCGAGCCAGCTCAAAAAGATTTTTCACAAGTCTAAAAAATACTTCTACTGTTTATTTCAAAGTCATCACCACCAACATCATTTTAAACACTGCCATTATCTATGTCCAGCAATCACAGCATTTATGATACTGATGACATCATGTTTCATCTATCATAACCATAGTTTTCTTCACTGCAATAAATTCAGTAGCTGTGAAACTCACTTGGTTTCTCATTATATTGATTACATTTCAAACCACCTCAAGCTGCTTGTTCCACCTTCTGACGCACAAAAGTATGTTGTAATGAAGAACCCTAAGCTGATATCAATTAAGGGCTTCACTTTTTAGCATATGTAAAATATGAACCAACACATCATTAAGGATTCTTCACTACAGCTCCAAAGCCCATTTTTCTTTAACATGAGTATTTCCTGCAGACCCTGCATTTGAATTAATGCAACCAACCTGCTTTAGCCAGGTAAAACTTTCCTGTTCCTGGAGGCTAATTACAACAACAAAAAACAATTCCCTTAATTATCTTCAGGTTGTCTCAATGCTCATTATTTTGAAGAATAACTACAGTGATTGAGAAACTGGGTTTGTAGGAATTGGCAGTTCATCTTCAAACAACAAAATACTCAGTTGAACTTTCTCCATTAACAAATGTATTTAATTCAATCTGATGGTTGTAGTTTTCTTGTTTCCATGAAACAGCTCAATGTCAATGGCTCATTAAATTACACTACATGGGATCTGCAGCAGACGAATTGTAACTACAATGCAATAATAATAATAATAATAATATAATATATTCATGTGTATTGACAAGCTCACTGACAAACCACAATAAGTAACACTGAAACATATGACAGTACAATTGTCAAGATCTGACAGAATGCACGACTTGGCAGCCTGTTAGGCACCCGCTCATTTTACAGCTGCTCCCTATGGAGTGGAAGACTGAGTCAACCTATATCTAACTGTGTCTTTCAGGATCCTGTTCTTTGAGCAAGAATGTTACCATTCCCCCCTCTAATCACAATACTGTTCTTCTGACATCAGTGACCTAAATTTATTGACGGGGTCGCCCAGTTAGTCGTCCCTACATTCCCACTCCCTTTCTTCCCATTCTAGTCATAAATTGGTTTGCCTGGATCAGAAAGCTGTTAAATGCCTTATGCCCCACCTCACTTATACAGTAAATTGATATTTATTTCTATAAACTTACAGCATCTACAGATGGCAACAAGCAACAGATTCATTTACTATGAATGTATACAGTCTTGATCATAATATGGTTAATTCGATCAAGCCACCCACCCACAGACATCTATATTCCACAGTGCAGAGAATGTTGAACCTCCAAAAAATCACACTGAGCAAAAATAAAAGCACTCATTCCTTCAGATTCCCGTACTTTCAAACATAACTTGAGTATTCCTCAAGTAAAAGTATCAAGTACTACAACCCTGGCACTTACTTTTCACTTTCACCAAGCCACTTGGAGACTAGATCAGAAGACGACACGGAGAAGAATGTTGAATTGTTTGCCTCTGTTGCAACTGCCTTAGCCAGATAAGACTTTCCTGTTCCTGGAGGCTAATTATAAAAAAACAACTCTCTTAAATGTCATGCATTGTCTCAAAGATCATTTGAAGAACAACTTCTGAGATGAAAGAATAACTACAGACTGCTAGCCTTCAAAAAGCACAGGAATTCTGACAGATAAATTATAAAGCATTAACAACCAATTACTAGATTATAATATAAACACTCCTTAATGTATTATTAAATCCCCAACTCTAACACCCAGTGTTTAATCTAGTCCCCCTCTTCTGAGGGGGAAACAAGGTTTGTCACGGGGGGACCAACAATGGCGACCTTTTGGGGAGAAATTTCTTCCGTGTTCCAACGTCCAAAATTTTTTAGGGCTTTAGGAATTAGATCTCGAAAAGTTCGAATTTCATCTTGAAAAAAAGTTGATGACCTTTTTTTAGTAATTCGTCCCGCTTCCCTCACTTTTTCGACCTTTTTTAGGAATTCATCTCTCAAAAACTTTCATCATCTGTCTTAAGCTATGCTTCTATTACTCCGTTTACTCATCTCTGGGAGGAGCGCAACATGTATCCTGGGGGGGGGAATTTCTTCCCCAAAACAGGTCTCTACAGTATCATATTGCTGGCTCAGGGGGAAACATAAATCCTGGGGGGGGGGGAATTTCCCCCCAAATGACGTCTAGATTAAACACTGTCTAACGCCCGACCCAATCTGACAGGAAAGCTTCCAAAGAAGATGCCATCATCTTACCCCAAACAACAGAATGCCTCTCCAAGGTTTTCTTTTACCTGTAAAACAGTTTTATGTGCAAATCATTAATATACCAGTAATAACACTATGTTAATTATTGAAAAATAACACATTACGATGGCAACATAAAATAATGTCAAATTAAGATGATAAATAAATAAAAGTCAATTAAGTAGTAATAATAATCAAATACATACGTAATTAATTCACTCCTAGAAAGATATTATAAACTTGCATATTAAAAATTATATTACAAATTTTGGTTATGAGTAATATTCAAAGTGATGCAACTCTGAGTCAAAAGAAGACACGACTGTAGCAGATCCAGGCAAAGGAAGGAGAAACTACAGCTCTCAGCTTAGGCTTTAAGAATCAATGAGGCCAACAAACGTTTGTACATCAATGCGTAAACAAGTAACAACAGACATATATACTACAACAGATACATCTATAACAAAATATTACCCAAACCATCTGCTTTAGACTATTTAGTGTATGTAAAAGATTTTTAATAATACCCTTGCGAGCACACCAGCAGGTTCTCTCATCATCTGGTGCTCGACTTTAACCCATTCCCGCCGGACCGGGTCACCCGTGACCCGATAAACCCAATAGGCATCAAAACAATTCCGGCGGGAAAGGGTTAAATACAATGAAGACAATTAAGGCAATTACAAAGTTTTCACTGCATTACCTGTAAACAGGTGTGGAAACTTGATTGGCAGGATGACAGCTTCCTTCAGGGCTTCTTTTGCTACCTCGAGACCCGCAACATCATCCCACTTGATGTCTGGCTTTTCCATTACAATAGCACCTACACAGTTAACAGATTCAAGCCAATCATGAAATACATAACCACTGCATTCTGTGTACAACCACAGTACAAACTGGTTTTATTAGGTACCAGTGAACTCCTGTGTGAATCAAGTGAAGTACACTGTGCAGAACCCATGAATCTTAATCATAAACTTAGAATTTCCAAAGTGCTACTCGAAGGCTAAGTGCAGGGCACCAGCTCATTCACGAGCACTGCAGTCTGTGTGTGTCATATCGTAAAATTCTGTAAGGTACCACTACCCAGGGCCTGTCTAATTACACTAAATCTCATTCAAAAATACTCTCTATTAACTTGTGCAGAACATTTGGCAAGCTTTGGCAGGGTTAACTGACATACAGAAATTTGACCATAATGAGACTGGAGAAGCAAGTACCGGACAGCTTTTCTTTGAGTCCCTTTGTTTCCTTATTGTCTTCATCTTCTGAATCACTTCTGAAATTCAATGATGCAAACTCTTAATTACATATTAATAATGTTGCTCCTTTTCCAAGCATTCCATAGAAAATTCTCTGCAGTTAAGAAACAAACAATAATGACTAGAAGCCTTTCACTCTCCCAGCTCATTGAGATAAAGTGTGCAAACTTTAGGAAAGTAAGCCATAAACCAAACAAAGTCAAAGAGGACCTCAAAGTATAAAAATAGAAGAATCTGGAGCTACAGAATACACTCAACATGGTAGTCTCCAAATACAATTACACCAACAAGAAAACAATCCAAGAGGAAGTACTAAAATGTTCAAATTTAACTGAAATGAACTAAATAATGCTATATATAACAAATGGTATACATCGCAAATTCTCTGTATATAGAGAATTTGCAATACCCTCCACAATGATATCCCAGTAGGACTGTTAGCACATATTATCACCAACACAGCAGGTCTTGAGTGAGAGACAACACAAACCCTAATAGTTTGGACATAAGCTATACTGGAACTGCAAACCAGCAGTATTCTGTGCCGGTCCTAAGCCCGGATAAAGGAGGAAGGTTTGCCAGATGGGTGTCGATACTCTGGCAGTAAAAAGACAAGATGATTAAAATCTGATGTCACGCTAAAGTTGGTACCAACAGGGATGGATAGGAAAGTGTCATGGGTGGAGTTGACTTTGTCAGAAAAGCATCAGACACCTACGGGTGCTGAGCCCATGGTTATTGATTGATTGATTAAACTGGAAGTGCAGACAGTGCAATTCCATCGTGACATCCTGCACTCCAAAGGGCTGGAAGAAAGTAATTGGATGGCCTATGCACCATGACCCAGATGGTGGAGTTCAAATTATGTTCACTTTAGGCAAGGTGCAGTCTGGCTACCACCAGAGTTAAGGACAACTGTCACCACGTTGCACAAAGGCAATTCTCCAGAGGGCCAGACAATGGTGAGTAAAACAATGCAGCTTACTTCTTCTCACTAGAATCATGATGATCAGAGGAATGAGCTTTATCCTTCTTCCCCTTATCTGGCTTCTTTTTGCCAAGCATTTCTTGAATCATCTCGGCACGGTCCAGATACGCCTTGCATTTTGTTCGAATGCTGTCCTTTGCCTTGTCACTGTTCGTCTCATCTGAGTACACAAAATCACAAGATAAATGAATAACAACCTTTTACACAATGCACTAATTCGTTTAGTATATTTGCACTTTAAGTATCACAGCACAGAGTGAATAAGGCTTGTTACAGCAAGGAACAGTGCAAGCAATGCGATAATTTTATTAAAGAACACTGACCCTCAGCGCAGACAAAGTAGCTGTAAACCACAACATGGTAATACAGTGACAAACCAAAGCTAGTTCTGTCAATGTATGTATTTTGGTCAATTTTAAAATACAGTGACTGCAAAAGGTTGAAAGGAAACAAGCATACTGACAGAAGAAATAGAAGGTGCAAACTTATATTCCTTACTATTATTGTCCAAATTCCCTGATTTAATTACTGTTAAGTTAAAATTGTTCATCAGGTGTTGACTCGTGTATCTTTGTGTTGTATATTGTGGTTTTTTACTTACATTTCATGTAATGTAGAAAATATTCAACTGCATGTCGGTAAAGTTTTACAGCTTCCTCAAAATTTTCTGCTTTATCTTCTTCAGTCGCTTTGGTAGCAAGTTCAATTGCTTTCTTCATGCAAAATCAACACATATAAAAAATTAAATCCCCAATAACTAATTAACAACAGAACCAGGTAAAATGAGCTATAAAATTACTCAACTTATAACAATAAGGCAATGCAATAATTTTCGTTAATTGCAATTTTGTAATTGTAACTGAACACTTATATAGTGTCACTCAATCAGTGGCGCTCTAAACACGCATCAATGCCAGCGCCGGCAAAAGGAAGGTTTTCAGGCGTCAACTGAAAAGGAGAAAGGGCAAGAAGCTCTTGTCAGAGAGACAAGGGAAGACAGTTCCAAGCAGTGACACCCATATAGGCGAAGCTCCTGGACTGTGCCGTGGAAGAGCACATACAAGGGACAGCCATAAGGCCGAGGATTGCAAGGAAGCCCTCGCAGACAAGGAAGACACCAGGGTAGCAAAATTCATTAGGTAAGACGAAGCAGACCCAGTGAGGCAGTTGCAGTAGTAGTAATCCATTGTTTAACGACATCTTATAGCTACCAAGGCCGTTGATGTCTTTAAAATTAATTAATATGGTTCAGTTCATTTTCATTTATCTTGCATCCATCAGTTTAATTTGCTTTTCTCCTGGTTGTTTTCGTGACCGACAGGTTGTTAAGATGGTCATGGTCTTAAGCAGCTTTTTACAAGCTGCTCAAGTCTAATCTCTACTGCCATGGTTGGGCTGGGAGCACTTCGGAGTAGGTTTCTTGAAGATGCGCTATATTAAATTTCTGAATGAATGAATGTTTAACTAGGCAGACAATTGGTGTTGAGCTTTGATAATATATAGATTAATATTTAATACAATGTTTATATAATTGATTTGGCCAAGTTGTTCTTTTCCTCTTTCTCTTTGGCTCAAAGGCTCTTTTGTTGACCATAAGGTTCTTTTGGTGGCCATAAAAGGCTCTTTTGTTCTCTTTTATAATACCGAGTTTGTAGCCTCAAAGGCTTCTTATTCGTTTTTTGGTGGCCTTTAGGCTCTTTTAAAAATGTTTTTAAAAATTTATTTACAGATATTTACACAGTTTCTAACCTAACTAATTTAACATCAAAACCATATTGAACATTGCCGACATGTCACTGTCATTCTCTCAACACGGTATATTGACCTGATGATGAAACTGGCCCAGCTTTTCACTCTTTCATGCATGATTTATATAAAAGCAACTATTACACTGGTTTGCTTGCCAAGTGCTCCTTTTGCATGGAATTGTAATTAAAAACTCCACCACCGTCCGTAGTCGGGGAATTGTAATCTCCAAACTTCTAAAGCGCCACTCAAAGGCCAAGCACAAGGCACCGGTAAACGTACGCTTTAGCGTAATTAATTATTGGCAGGATTTCGAAAAAATGAATAGCGTAAATAATTATTTCATCCAGTTTCTCGTTTGAACTATGTTTTCATTGACCTTCCAGCTTCTAGTTTAGTTTTAATATTACACGTTTTAATCATTCATCCATCCAGCTTCCAGTTTTAGCTGATTTTATCGAACATCCAGCTTCTATTTTAAGTTTTAATGACACATTTTCATCGCTGATACAGCTTCTAGTTTGAGGTCTATTTTCTTCACACATCCAGCTTCTCGTTTGATCTCCATTTTCATCGCTCATCCAGCTTCCAGTGTGATTTCTATTTTCATCGCTCATCCAGCTTCCAATAATTAATTACGCTAAAGCGAACGTGGACATTTCGTCCAATAATTAATTACGCTAAAACGTACGTTTACCCAAGGCACCAGCCTATTCATCAGCGCTACGTTAAATCTGAGGGGGTTTCCAGCGAGTAGTCCAAAAGAGGTCCGTGTCCGGTTTCCAGAAGGCCAAATGAAATCAGAGGGGTTTCCAGAGAGTAGTCCAAAAGAGGTCCGAGTTCGGTTTCCAGAGGGCCAGTTGCTGTAGTAGATAAAGGAGGAGGGCGACGCCACTCTTCTCTGTTATGACACAACGTCGTAAAACAGCAACTAACCAAATTGTAATTAATCCCATTACTCTTACCGCAATCTCCAAGACGGATGCCTAGAGCTTTAAAACTTCAACATATAATCTACGGGATCAAGAAATATCTTTGACCAAATAGAACTACGTATCTTTTAATGGGTCTTTCAAACAAAAATTAACTTGGAAGAAACTGTTATTACAGCATTTCATAGAATTAAAAGCACAAAACAACCTTTAAAGTGTTGGAATTACTCATCTTGTATAATGTACGCATTCGTCTGCGCTTCCGGTTATCGTTTCTCCATTTCCGGTTAAGAGTTCGCTTTCTATTTGAAAGTAATGGCGCATAAATGTCCTGTAAATAAACAGTTGCGTGTTTAGTCTTTTATGTGTATATAAGCTTAATGCGTACGGGTTCGAGATTTCCGTAGATGTGAAATTATTGCTTTAGGTATTCGTTTTATGCGTCATACGAAAAGCTGTATTTGATGTTAAAAATTAACGGAGCTGCGGTCAGATTTGTTACTACTTGACAACAGCGACCAGTGTTGTTTTGGATGCCTTCAAGTGTAGGCCTACTTTTCCAGTATGGATGGTGATATTCTGAAAGAAACAAATGACTGGATTCAACAACTAGCACAATGGGAAGGGCGGAAGACGATTGATGTCTGGGCAGAGCAACTACAGCAACTGCCGGTGCTTAAATGTTATCTGGAAAAACTGCTCGAACATCATTTACAGGTAGGTGATCCCAGATTCATTAGGTATCCAAACAACTCTGCTAGACAAAGTCGTTCAATGAAGGCTCCAGTGGTTTGGATATGTAGAGAGAATGACAGCTGACCGAATTCATTCCACTCAGTGCATTACTTGCAAGATTTGAAGGAAAAAGAAATAAAAAGGCAGGCCAAATCTATGCTGGATAGACAATATACATGAGAACATAACATCAAAGAAATTGTTTCAATGCTTTATTAACTTGAACTTTTTAATAATAATTGTGATTACTAAAAAGTAAAGATAGAAGAAATTTTTGTAGTAATAAAATCTGTTTGTAAAACTAAGGCATCCTTTATGAGGCACTTTTCCTAAGCAACACCAGAGAGTCAACTTACTCTATCCACAGCCGATCATCATTTAGCTCAGGGATGGCGAACCTTTTTTAAGGTGCGTGCCAAAATGCTGCTAAGTCATTTAAAAAAATACCGTCGCGTGCCCCTCGGAATTTTGCACAGTATAGGCCTATAATTATTTTTCTCACAAAGGTTTTAGTTAACAAAGATCTAACAAAAAATGAATTAAAGACGTTATTACGAAGATCGTTTTTGGAATTTCATTAAAATAAAGTCCTTCAACAAGGAAAATGTAGTTTCCTACAGGGATTTTGTATTTCTAAGTTTTAAATTTTGGGGGACGCTCGGAATTCCGCATGCCCAAAATATTTAAACGCGTGCCACTTTGGGCACGCGTGCCATAGGTTCGCCACCCCTGATTTAGCTTTTAGCCAATCCATTTTCATCTGGTAGGTTTCTTCTTGTGTGGCCACAATGGATGACACAAGTGGACCAATGCTCTGTGATGTCTGCATTCTTTTTGAGGCAGCGAACATGACAAATAACTAATTAATGCACAAGGCTTCAATGAATGGCATATCAAAATCAAGCCAAAAGTCAGGTCACTTTCCAGAAATTCATTGCATCAAGGGGAAGAGGCAGTAGAATTTCTAAGCATTCCAGAGCACCAGTTGACTACAGAACTGCTTTATGTCTATTGAACACCAAAATGATACAAGACATCTTTAACAGCACGTTAGAGAAGTTCCAAATGATGCTGTACAAATGCTGTCCAAATGTCCAGATACATGCATAGTTTTGTCACACATATTGGCATTTTGTTATGTACAACATTGCCGCCTCTTACTACTCACTATGCATCATTAATTGTAATTTATAATTTATGCATTTTAATGGTCTAAAAATGTCTTGTATTGTTTTTTGTGTCAGTCGACTTTGGATCAGTCACAAATCTGTCCTCTGATGATGATGATGATGATGAACAAACTTTCTGAAATGAATGCATTTCTTGCAGACCGGGATTTTGCATTGACCTTGGTTCACTGTTTGTTGCGACTTGGAAGTCCAAAGATGATGATGGATGCTAAGTCAAAGGCTTTAGCTTTGGTGAGTCTCCGACTCTCTCCAATCTAATTTTCTAAACCATTTTGTATCTAGTGTAGTCACTTATTTCCTTTTTGAGATGGAATTTAGCAAATTTAATTATTTATTTTAATTAATTATTATTACTATACTGTCTCTTCTAACATTGGGTCCAGTGTTGAATAGCATTTGCCCTTGAATGTATGAACAACCTAAATCTGGAAATTTGGTTAACAAAAATCTGACTGGACATAAAAATCCACCTGTTTTACTGTGTGTATGCCATCTGTGCTTCTTGATTGGGTTGAGACCTGGATAGAGACCCTGGTGAAGACGCTAGATGCCTTCCAACAAATGGTGCTTGAGGAAAATCATGCATATTCTGTACAAGTCACAAATTAATGCAGATTCATACATGCTGATGATGCAGAGGTTATTGCAGTACGTAGATTTTGCATGCTGAGATGGCAGATAGGACCATGCTAGGGCCTTCCAAGCTGGAAGAGGGTGATCAGATGGCAAAGCGCATATGCAGCCAGATGATGCAGGTACAGCTTTTACTGTTGAACTTTTGGCTACACACAGACCAAGAGAAAAACAGCTGACAAATAATTGTGGAAAGGGCAACACCTGAGGGAGGGCATGTTCCTGATGATGACGACTGTTGTTGGGTCAGGAATGCTGCTTAATAGTTTCTTTAAATTGGTGTTACATAATTTTTCATATTGCATTGCATTTAAAGCAGAATATACATAAATAGGCCTACACATTGAATTTGAATTTCTATGAATTTGTGCTGATTGTAACATTATTATGAACAGATCTCAGTACTTGTATCTGCAGTTGTGGATTTTATAGTTTCAGCTCTCCAGAGCCATTCAACCAGGTTCTGTTGAAAGTGGATTTAATGAATATCTGGAGTGTATTGGAAAATCTCAAGAAGACTTCAGACAAGTGTATGTTCAGCAGGTAAGTAGAATGATTCTTACAGTTACAAAAGAGAATGATTGGGTTTCGTTCTGTTCGTAAAGTTAGTGGTTTGATGTGACTTGTCTGCAGTAAGTAATAACCTGTATTGTTAACCACAGTGCGTTTGCAGGTGGTATAATAAAGAATGTACTTACTTACTTCAGTTGCTTCATGTTCATTGGCATCAATTTGTGGTAGTTGACATCTTTTTTGTTTCACATAATCTGTTCTCAGTAGGAAATTCTAAAGCGCTGTATGTTCTGTTGTGGTTCCAGAACTTTGCAGTTTTGTTGCCCAAGTCCTACGAGCCAATATATAGCATTGCAACTTTAAAGACAGGAATTAGGTACGATTAGATGTTGTTTGTTGAATACATGGATGAGTCTGTTTCTTTTTCGTTTCTGTTTAACTCTGTTCAGGCATTGAATTCCATTAAAAGACATCTCAAGCTGCCTGGCAATCCTTGTAAGAGGTCAAGACAAGGAAAGCAGAACACATCTGAAGAAATGCCTTTGTTCAGCACTGAATATCTGCTAGCGCTAGCCAGACTCTGCCTCAGTTTGAGGCAAGAAGCTGAGTTTTCAGCTTTGTTAGAAGCAATCCTTGAGAATCTTGTTTCTTATAGACATTCTGACCCTCAAGTGGAATCACTGATGAATGAAATGGCTTCTGTTCATCTGTCACCAGGTAGATAGAATTCAAGTAAATTATGCAGAAACTTTCTCCAGGGCTTTAGATTGAATAGATCGATTAAAGCTGTTTATCCGAATGCTTGTTACTTCTGATCTGCTAATTACGTTAAAAATGTGCATGCAGGTAAATTCCTTGTATGAAGTGCTGACATAAGAAACTGCAGGTATTGGTATAAATTGTTCAGTTAAATATAAATGTACGCATTTTTCTGTAGCGACTGTATGACCACGATGCTGCTAATTTTTCAATGAATTGATAGGCTGAGATTCTTAACCTCCACTTTATTACTTTACTAAATTACTTACCGATACATTTGCCAGGGGTGAAATTTGGTTTGAGATTTAAGCCCCTAGCCAACTCAGCTGACCATACACTATTGGGAAGATGTGACAGTGAGGGAGAGGATTGGCTACCCATCCTCATATGCCAAGGCTAAGAAAATGAAGTCACAGAAACTTCATACCCATGGCTGCCTCAGGGCTAGCTTAAAGGACTGCTAACATTTGTAATAAAGTTGCATAGGTTCTATCAATTGTTATGCTTTAAACATTTCTTTATAGATGTTTCGATTTGTTTATGCAATTTTGTATGTGTTGATGTATGCATTCAGAGCCATGGAAAAGTGCCTGTGCAACTTCTGGTTCAGTATTTCATTGTTTTACATGACAAAAGCCTGTCACTGTTCAAACCATCGAACATATATAACAAGCTTTTCCAGGGGTTCTGTTATTGTTGTCTTCTTTTGCTAATTATCTTACAAACATAGAACTGAATCTTACTTCACGTTAGTCTGCCTTGCATTACCTTGCCTCTTCCTTAACTTTTTCTTTCCAAGCTTTGTTTGCCTTACCATTCTAATTTCAAGCAATTACTTTGTAACTATATGGTGGTTAGGGTGGTTCTGACTTACATGGAAAAAAATTAAAACTGTTTTTTCTTGAGTTTCCGCTTTTAGTTGTGTTCCAATGAATATAAAAGAAATTTGTACAAAGTTTTAGAGCATTATCTTGTCATTTAGGGGTAGCTCAATAACATTTAAATTTCACATAAAAGTATTTTAAAATAAATTTTTCAATTATCCATCATTTCTAATATTTTTCTTACCTAATGAAACAACAATGTTTAATTGTTGTTATTATTTAGTGAACAAACTGTTAAAGTAGTAGTTCTACATAATTTCAATTAATTAGTATGACTTTATGTTATTATGCAATAATAATATAATGGCTCACAAATCATTGCTGAAGTTTATTTTGACTTAAGCATCTCTTTCATGCATTCTGGGAAGTTGCATCTATGATCATGCACTACTTGAAACAGACATTGTTTCTGGTTTTCTTTGTAATTATGGAATTGTACTCTTCAGTTTGTTTTTTCTGGAAAAAAGGTTCGGGAACGGAACAATAGGTTCCGGAACGGAATAATTATGGGCCGGCTAAAATCCCGAGGAAAACGGGATTTGGGGTTGGGAGGGGTCTCAGTAAACACTGAAAACAGTTTAAAACACTGAAATTAGATTACAATGAATAAACTATTGTTTTTATTATTAAGATAAATAAATAATTTTTTATTGCCTAAAAAAGGTGCCGGAACGCCGTTCAGGCGCGTTCAGGCTGAAAAAAAGCACTGGTACTCTTCAATCTTTCAGCATTGTCATTTACAACTTCCAGATGATGAATAATTTCTTAACTTTATAATCATCTCTAAGTTTCCATGTTTCAGGATCGCTTTTCAGGAAATCACTAAAGATTCTTAGCCGGTCAAAAAATAGCATGGAGGTCATTGTATGTTCATTCTATGTTCATAACCACAGATTTCTGAACATCTACCTGTATTCTCTTATGAGGATCATCTTGGCCTGGCCGCTCGTGTAAAGCTTTCACCATTGCTCGTTTGGACGTGGCTGTCAATGCCAAATAAAAAAAATGCCAAAGCCACGAGCTCCTCACTAAGGTACCACAGATGACCTGCAAATTTATTGCTGGCTACTTTGGAGAGAACAGGATTTTCTTGTTGATAGCTAACCAGAGTTTTCAGTAAGCATAAATCATTCCAGAAATAATTAAGTACAGCGGCTGCCTGTGCTTGAAGTTGGCTTTCCCCAACATCAGATAAAATGACAGGTAGACGGTCAACCAAATGTTTGCCTGTCAGATCCGGAAGGAGTTATCATCCAAGTGCACAACCAGTGTAGATGATGTAGTTGTTTTAAATATATCTTTAATTTCTTAACAGTTTCTTCTCGATATTGTTCTCGTTCTCTATGTACTGAAGAACGGCTGATTTTCAACTCGTCTAGATCGTGGCCTAGACTATATAGCTGCAGCTGCTAACACGTCTGTTGCCTTCCTATCACTTAACTTTGTTCTGTCCAAAGCTGCTGCCAGACTTGGTGTCACAATATATGTTGTTAGTCGTTTTTTTTAAAAGGAGTTTTCCTTTTCACTAAATTTACATTTTGACTGGCACCATCTTCGCATTTTTCAGTTGAATCATCACTATTAGAGGTTTCAAGAATAATTTTCTCATTCATGGCTTCCAAATATTGATCTTCTTTCTGCTTCTCTCCACGCTTGATTTTTGTCTTTTAAATGCCCTCATTTCTTTAGAAGTAAGTACCATATCAACTGCATGGTACCATACAACAACGGCGACCTCTTTCTCTTTGGAGAAGCAGACACTCTTTATCCTCTTAGATTTCGATTATGTTTAAGTGAGCAATGTGAAATAAATTATCTAAGGCATCAACAAATTCTGTTTCATTTCTTTTGTTGCTGAGGCTCAGTTTTCCTGTTAACATTTGTCTTTACTTTGATCCAATAATAATATTCGTTACTGTAATCGTAAAACTGAAACTCTATCTTTTGGATGCACAGTAATGAGGCTATGTTAGACAAGCTTTGACAACTTCAACTTCATTGAGCTACCTCTAAATATTGCTCAAATCAGCTCATATTTGGCCAGATTTATTTTTGTATGTACTAGAACAAGATAATAAGCGGAAATAATCACATTTCAAAATTTCAGATTTCAGAACCACCCTAATGGTGGTAAAGAAATGCATCTTGTGATTTCCATACTCTACTTCACATCACTAGATAAAATTGACTAAATTTTGGTGTTTACGTGTTTCAGGAAATGGTGGTGATTTGCCGTACGGATGCCTTGTTATTCTCTGGTCTAATTATCTTCATATCCTTGAAGAAGACGTTTTGAATATTGTTCGTTTTGTTACTGACACGATTACAATTTCACAAGAAAGCCTGCTTCAGTTTTCAGAAAATCTGGTGACCTTTCATTGTTTCATTTTGAAATTTTAACTTGCTGTAGCATTATTTTATCTTTCCCTTGTTTTTTGCCTTTCTACTTACAAATTTGATAAGCATAACAATCGTTTTTGCATTGAGTTTTATGGTAAAGTATAAAAATACCTAATTGATTTAAGTCAGCATTTTTGTAATTGTAGTTGCAAATTTATATAGCACCACTGGAAGAGAGACTCGTCAGAGGTGCTCTTGACCTAACACAATGAAACCAAGGTCGAACAGAATGGTCTTCAAGTGCTTGTTCTTAATCCTTAATGGCAAGAAGTATTGTTTTCACAGTAGCTTATAGTGCCTTCTCATCTCTATAGGGTTTGAAGTGCATCCTTTCCATTCGAGCGACGGCCACTTAACACTGGTAGCATTATCTGCATTGTGCAATCTAGTGTGTTTGACCGTCCTTCTGGAACGGTCTTTCATTGCATTTACGCACTGTTCCCTTTGATCGTGTTCAGCATACATTGTCTGAAGATCTTTGAAATACACTTGTTTAGATCTGTTAGATAGCCATGTCTGTTTGTGAAGTGTATAATACATACAATACATGCATACCGACATGTACTATATTACAGTGTTATATTTTCATAGGTAAAAGCCAGCTGTGAATACACAGAGATTAATGTGGCTGTTTTTTCCATCTTACACCAAGTTTACATTCAGTCTCATGGTCACCCTGCCATTTGCAGAGTTATAGCCATTCTGTCGACTGCCATATGGCAGCGTATGACTCACACAGAAGTTGAGGTAACTTTATGTTCAAATAAGATTTGATATATGCGGTATGTTTTGAAAATTCTATTTAACTGAAGCTGTGTAATGTAATATTTTTATTGTTATTTATGATCCTGTGTAATATGACCAGTTCTTGTAATAGTGTACCGAAATCACTGGAAAGTAACTGTAGAGATCATCATTATGGAATCTGAGTGATATTTAAAATAGAACTAGTTAAATATGTGTGTACAGTCTGGTTCATTTGCTGGAGTAAAAATGTTTCACATGTTTGTGAGTAAAAATGTTTCCATGTTTGTGAGAGAGACTTTTGAAGACTTGTTACCAGTAGTTACTTTATTTATTACATTATGGCAAATTCCAGTTATTTTTGGGATTTTTGTAACGTACTGAATGATGTACAAAATTTAATTTCTGTTGAAGCCGTAGTAGTGACTTAGTGTGTGAAATTTATGTTGCATCGATCTAAAATAGCTACTAAAACATGAAGTTTGACGTGGCTTCTCAATAAAAACAAGTTAGTTGAAATATAGCTTCAAGAGAAACTAATCAGAAGTCTATCTATATTAATTGTAATTAAGGAGAGAAAGTTTGTCATTTTGAAAGCATAGAGGTGATCACTGCTAATGCTCCATGTTGCATTGTATAAACCAGTTAGATGAATGGCATAAAGTATGTGAGATGACCAGCATCGAATTAGAGAAATGTTCTCTTAAAGGTAACTAGGTTTCTGTGCTTAAAGAGATGGCCGTTCTTGTAGCCTAAGTTGTGAAACATGCTGCTTATCTCATCCACTTTCCTATCCAACCTATTATTATGTTGCCATTTTGACCAGGTATTTGTGTTTTGGTTTTATTTATTGATATAGTCTCATGTTAAGTCGTTTCCTGTCTGCTACCACTCTCTGATTAAGTTGATCAGAAACAATCCATTTGGTAAGTTTAATGGTTAAAAATTCTGTCAGTTAAGATGTTACCTAAAATCTGTAATTTAGGAGAAAAAGTAGGTACTTTGGCCTTGTCTTTAGTTTTGTCGTTTAGGGGTCGTCCATAAAGGACGTCTGCAAAATATGACCTACTTTGGCCTAAAATATGACCTACTCCCCATTTGTGCGCATTTGACCTTACCCTCTCTTTGCGGACGTCCGCACACCTAAGCCAATTTTGAATGTCATCATCATTATTTTTACAATTATTCCACAGTTCCTGTGCACATTTAAGTGACAGTTAGGGTTTCATATCACAGGATGTGCAGTAATAAAAGCCTCTTTAAAGCCGCAGTAAAGTTTTACCATGCGTGAGGTTTTAGGCAATCACTTCACTTACATTTTCATCTTTCAGGGAAGGTTGAAACAAGGTGTTGTTTAAAAACCATCAAATTTGAACGTTTAGATGCGGACGTCCGCACTGGTCATAACCCCCTCCCCCCCTTGTCCACATCTGTCCGCATTTCGATTTGTAAGGCTATGAGAAATTTTCAGCAATTAAGCAGTTTCAGCAATTATTCATGTGCATTGTGATTACAGTGTTATAGAAAAGGTTTCTGATTAAATTGGGTTCTGATAAATGGAGTAGGGCTGCCATGATTTGCACGATAACAAACAACCTGTTGTTGTTTCTTGATTTTAAAAGTTCACCAACACCCAACCTAACTACCTAAGGGCATATTCCTCAATCCTGAACTTTTTACACATGAGGGACGTGACATTTTTAAAATTAAGACAAGATTTCACTTGACAGTCGGAGAAACTTGTTTGTTAACGGAACATGGCTGACTGTAAAACTGTTTTCTTATGTATAGGTACCATAAATCTCAGGTGTTCAACTGATTTAATTTAAAGCATTTTATAAATGTGGACTAAGTTATTTTAAGTTACTTGCTAAATTTAGTAAATTTAAATTGTTTTATCCTGTAGGCATGAAGATGTCAACAGCCATTGTGCACTTGTGTCAGCTTGCATCAGTAATTGATGACCTTATTTCTGTCAGCGCTTTGGAGACTACTGTCAGTGATGTCTCTTGGCTCCTGACACAATTCAATCTTTGGCACAAAGCTGCTTTCTTTTTATGCTATCGGGGAGACGAACAGGTTACTATTGGAGATAATTTGATCAGAGTTGTGTTGTAAGCTAATCATTGGATGGTTAGAAGCATAAATATTTGGCAATGAGTATGGTAGTTATCAAGGCTTAATGGCAAATATGAAAGTCTGTTTGGCAGCCAGTGTAGAAGTTTATTATTCAGATTGTTAACAGGACAGAAGGGTGTATAAACTGTTTCAATTCCAGGCCCTTAGTCAGCCACCCATCAACCCATCGTTTAGACGGGTGAAAATTATTTTGGACGGGCATAAATAGTGCATGATTCTCCTCCAGCACCATCCAGCTTCGTCTCTAGAGCCACTGTGAGCGTTCAGATGACAGTTCTGTACAGGGGTTGATATTAGGCTCTGTTAACAGCATAGGGGCATTGCAGTCGGACTCATACGGCGGCCGGACTTCGGGCGGTCACGACTTTGAATGCTTTTGGATGGGCTACTCTGTATTTCTGGCTACGGGCCTGTTCAGTTCACTTGCTGTCTCAGTTTTACTCTGCTGCAAATAGATTGTGTAACTATTGTAAATTAATTCTAAAATATTTCATTTATGGTGCTCAACTGGGGCCGTATTCATGAGACAGGCGTAACTCTTACTCCCGGCTTAAATCTGGCCTACGCCGGAGTAGCAGGTTAAATCGGTATTCATGAGATAGGTGTACCGCCTTAAGCTGGACATAACGCTACTCCGATTCGACCCTAGGTGTAAGTCCGCTATTCCCAGCTTTGCGGCCTTAAACAAAGATGGCGGCTGTCATAAGTCGCCGCATTCGATGAGGTTTTAGATGTCAAAAAGTTTTTCAGAGGTGCCGTAATTAGCTCGTATTGTTCACCGACAACGAACTTTATATTGCTTTTCGTTCTAGCTGTCACAAACTGCTACGATTTGCTGAGATGTCTGACAATGTTGCATTCGAAGTGCGGCGCATGGGTTGCTTACTGTGCCACTACCATAGATTTTAACCAATCCTTGCAATTAGTTTATTTACACGTAATGCCAATTCTAAACACTGATTGTTTCTTAAATGTTTGAAGAAAAATATGTTCAATAAGCAGTGCTTTTTTTCTAGATTAAAAGGTCCCGGAACGGAACAATAGGTTCCGGAAAAAAGGTGCCGGAACGCCGTTCCGGCTGAAAAAACACTGTCAATAAGTAAATGATAAAGCTCTAATTTATGTGCAAATACTAGTCATAAATAGTGTTGTTTTGTAAAAACATTCCTTCATGAAAATATGTAATAAAATGGATTGATTATTGCATAACTTCTACACGCTTTCTTAGTGTAATTTCCAGAGTCTAGCTTGTCACAAAACTGTCTGTATCCATAACTGTTGTAATGAGGCATAATTACAGTCACCACTATGAATTTCTGAGTTTCCCATGACCTTTTTATTTACTGTACAACAACAATTACTCAAAAACATGTAGGCCTATTACTCTTATCGGAGAATATAAAAAAATTCCGCTTTCAGAGCAACCTATTCTGAGGCGCTTCCAGAGTTACTTTAACCCATGCCTATTTTAATTTTACGTTTATGTTAAATATGATTCATTTTGGTTTACGGCCGTCTTTTAATCTTTGCTTACTTCAGCTATCGGAATGACCGCATAATTATAAATACATTGTAAGCATGCACATAAATCCATAACCACTCAAATCATGACGAGGGTTTTTCGCGCGGGGAAAAACCCAGCGTTTACGCCCGGGAATAGCTATTCCAATGGCTGCGCCTGTCTCGTGAATCCCGACCACGACTAAGTGCTATTCGGAGAATAGTTACTCCCGGCGTAGGCGCTACGCCCGGACTAGCTTAAGCTTGTCTCATGAATACGGCCCCTGCTGATTATATAGCAGTACACAGAATACAGGCTTCATTTTTCAAAATCGTCTTGGCTTTATTTCTTTTGAGATTCTTCAGCTCAATGAAGAAAATGGATGTGTTATCAAAGTCTAAGTTGTGTGTCTGTTTTATATGTTTTAGGTCACAGCTAGTTGTGTTAAGCTGATATGTTGGTGCAGTGGACTGCACTGCATAAGTGAAACTGATCTCACAAAGGCAAGATCATGTTTCATTGTTGCAATGGCCATAATACTTTGATTAGGATAATTTCAATATGTCTGGTGTTGTTGTACACCGGTTTAGTCACCTTGGCCCATACACACGAGCCTACACTCAGACTAAATGGTCTCTGACTAGCAGCCTTCAACAAATGGTATACATGAAGCTGACTTGGCAGATGAACTAACTAGTCAAAGACTAAAACACGCAAGCGTATTTTTACGCATGGGTTTTTCCAATGATTACGTGGTCTTACTGATAACAAATGTGGAAACAGTATTTGTTGAGACTAAATAAATATATTGATGTCGTCTACAGTATATGAATACAGTAAAAGTTTGGTATTTCAAACTTCTGGTTATATCGAATAACAGTCAAAGTATTTGTAAAATAATCTAGGTAGTTTATAAAAATCTGATTGCCATTATCATACGAATCTTGCTTTTGCTATATGCATAGGTTGATGGGAAATTACTATAATCAATTCCAGTGACACAAACACTGCGAAACGCCACCAAGTAATACAGATGCCTTGATCACAACACTCAAAACTAGCAGTGCCGGTCTTAGGATATTTCGGGCCCCATGCAGATTATACCGTACAGGCCCCCATGACACAAGTTAAATTGTTTTTCATTGCTAATCATTTGATCTTAGTAGGTTGTTAGGAAGTACAAGTCAAAGTTAACTATACATGAGAATTATGGGATATAGAGGAAGTTGACTTTAACATTATTGACAAAAGAGAAGATTTAATCGAAATCATAATATTAGGGTGTCTTTTTCATGTTAATTTTCTGTGACATTTCGCAGGGTTCACACGTCACTAAGGCCGGCACTGAAACTAGCTGATGTTATGAAATACATAATAATAATTATTATGACATAAGTACAATTAAACAAAAACTTGCTGCGTACTGTCTGCTTAAGTGTGTTTGATTTTCTCGCTATTGTGACTTGATGTTGTTATTTAATTGAATGTATTTATTTTAGTTGCAGGAGGTTGCTTTGAGTCTCAAGGCTTTGGTTGCTAAACTGACACTATCTATACACGACATAAACTTTGTCCTTGCAAGCTGCAACCTTCGACTGGATGATGCAACAGATGAACGATTGAAGACGGTCGTCAGAAAGTTTCTTCTGACTTTCTGCTTGCAGTTAAACAGCACTGCACCAGTAGTTGAACAAATTGTCCCTCTGGTAGGTTTCCTGTTAATCATGGATCAATTTAGAATTTTAGATTTACTTCTTATTTAATTTGTCAATATGTTGATTATAGATGTATTCTTAGTTGTTTTTTTATGATATATATGATTTCTTACCTCTTTACCATCATCGGAACTATGCTGATACAACACAAGCCCTGGTTAAATTAATTGAAAACTGAACATTTAAAGTGCAGCCTTCATTTCACTAGTCAATAATGTACCACCCCATCTCTATCTGGTTCAAATAACCATCAGTGTTTGTGAGGAACTTGGAGTGCAAAAGGCAGCAGATGTAGAATCTCAAGTGATGAGTGAGGAACTTGGAGTGAAAAAGGTAACAGATGTAGCATCTTGAGTGATGAGTGAGCAAGTATGTAAGATTATCTTCTAGGAATGATCGACCTAACAAGCACTTCATAGCCTCAAATGGCTTGTGGAAAGCTTAAGTTGTCTAGTACTTGATTAACTATTTACTGTTTTATACTTTAGAATGTTATGATGTGATTTCGATAGTACAAATCTAGTGATGATGAAGTATTAGAAAGCGATAATTGTGAACAAAGTGGTGCTATGTTGTGAAAATTACCAATGTTCTTAACAGGAAAGTTACTTTAGTTAGATTGATATTTATCGTGCACCTCTCTGTTGACTTAATGATGACTTCAAAATTATTAAAAACAAAACATTTTGCAAGAGTTTTTGAATAAATTCATTCAACTCTAGAGGGAGGCATTGATTTCAAGCTGTATGAGAAAAGTTGTACTGGTAAATTGTTGGTTTTCTGTTGAAGGCTTTTGGGAATGACAATCAGCATTTCAGTTTGCTAAATATAGCAGACATTCTTGAAGTTCTGCTGGAAAATCGAGGCTCTTGGGTGGAAGAAATCTGCATTAGAAAGTTAGAAATGATGGGTTACATGCAACATATCCATCAAAGTTTATCAGCTGAGACATCTTTACAAATTCCAGACTGGCTTTGCAGCAAAATTACAGAAATTTTAAACTCAAGTTCTGTATGAAGAAATGTTTCTGATAGCTTAGTGAACATATTTCATGGAAGTTCATGTTGGAGTTCTAACATGTTGGAGATCACTGCTGTTGAGTTTGCATTTTGGAATTTTTCTTTCTTTCTGCTGTGGATTTTGTGTTTGACTTAAGGGATAGCTGGATGTACGTCATCTACCACTAGTGAGGGACTGCTGGGCAGTGGTGTTATCTTGTGCTGTGGACACTACTGCCTGTTTTCAATATCTTTTGTTGTGCCATGTTGTTGAGGTTCCATTTGATCCCTTTGCCTGCCTGGACATACTTTTTTCTTAGTTGGTCAGTGCCTGAATTTCTCCCCAAATTCCACTCTCAAAATTAACTCACTATAGGGTAAATTGTTGTGCTACATTTATAAATAATTTGAGTATAAAAGATACATCATCAGAATGGGTATGCAGATGGTGCCTAATGCTTGGAATTGTTTGCATATAGTTACAGTATGTGTTAATAGACTAGGATGTCGGTCAGATGCACATGTGTATCGAGCAACTTAATGTTGCACTTTTCAAGTCCCTCACAAAGACGCTACATGCATGACTATCTAGCTGATCTAAACAAATGCATTTTAAGAGTTTGAAAATGTTTGCTAAACAGAGCTAAATGCAACAGCACCCATGTGCAGCAGGAGCCTGTCCTAAGAGGAAGGTCCAAGACACGAGAAGGCTGGAGTTGGTGTATGTCAGTGAGCCACCTGCATATCCACGAGCAGCAGAGCGCGACAATCACAGACCCGGTTGACTTCCTAATGCATGGTGCCAACAAAAAAGGTCCACCTCTGGAGAATCTTTCTACAGAAAAGATTAACTGGCTCCCTGTTTTGGAGAGAATAATAACATGTAGACATGTCCCCAACTTTAGATTAGGATGCCACTGATTAGGTTCCCCAATATTTGTGCATTTTTCACATGTCAGGTTCCTAATCAGCACTTGTATTGGCAAACTATTTTAAGGCGTTACGCTATCTACAGGGGCCGTATTCATGAGACAAGATTAAGCTAGTCTGAGTGTAGCGCCTACGCCGAGAGTAACTATTCCCCGTATAGCACTTAGTCGTGGTCGCGATTCATGAGACAGGTGCAGCCCTTGGAATAGCTATTCCCGGCGTAAACCTCGCGAGATTATGCATGATGCCGGGTTTTCCTCCGCGTTAGAATACACTCGGCCCGATTTACCTGCTGATTTGTATGGAATTCAATGTTCAACAGTCATACTTCATGTTATGATTAATCATGATTCTTGAAACAATGTGTTACATTTCAAATTGCTAGGCTCTCCAGCCAATGGGGAAATTCATAGGTGCTGTCTCATGTACTGAACCATCATCCGGGACAATCTTCCACTTCACATTCGTACTGCGTTGTACGATTCTGTTCTATTTTGTGGCGATTCTATTCATTCGTCTACTAAGACAACAGTGAGAGAAGTCATACTGTATTAACATTATTCATCCATAAAAGACGTAATCTAGCAGCAGGATTAGCAGCAAAAACTAGTCCAAGAATAGCCTATGTCGACCCTACATGAACGCCACTTATTTGTCTACAACTACAACAAACAGATTTATACAAATACGAATGTTAGCACGTATGTTTGTCTGGGTGTGGTCTGTTACATGTATTGAATTATAATTTAATTTATAAATACATGCATAATGATGCACGTATTTCATATACGTGCTTGTCATGATGTGGTATATATGCATATGTACATAATGTGCTTGTACAGCAATTGTTTAAGCTTGAGTACAAATTACAACATGCCAAAGATTATTTCTTAGCAGCACAACTGTATCTATTCAAACCATTTATGGGAATCCAGTGTATTCCTACCACTTGTAGTTCATCATCATGTACCACCTCCTCCTCTTCCTCTGGGTCCGTTTCATCACTAATAATTTATTCTGAAGTTTAACACCCATTATCTAAAAATGTTTCATTGTAAACTATAAGTCATATAATGCATTACGTAAACTCCCCACAACGTATTACAGCTGCTATTCCCGAAAAACTGGCTCTATAGAAATTACCATGGCTACTTCCCCACCTTTAAAAAACTTCATTGCTATAACAAATTTGAATTTTCTCATACACGTTCAACCACTTTTGTCACCTTGGCAGAATTGAACATTGTAATGAGAATTGAACATTGTAATGTAACTTCTGTCACTTTAGAGTCGCAGGATCGGCAAAACGTGTGGCAGAGAAACCCTTCACAACAAACAGTAGGTACTCCAAGCACGTAAAAACAATGTCCTGTATCAATAAGCCTATACAATTTAAAACTGCACAGTCAGCATCAGCTATACATGTAAACAATCAAATGTAAATGCATCCAAGTCTTCTGTGTGTAGTAATTCCTGTACAGATTATAAGCAGAATTCTGAGATATGTTAAAAAGACACAGATGCATGTATATGTATACACACACATATATATATATATACATACACATATATAATCTAATTTCTCCACAGAATAAAACACTGCAATCATGAACAGCATGAGTAAAGTGGAGTCTGTTTACCTCCTATTAATGCTTGAACAACAACCGCTAATTACAAATGACGCTGAGTGAAGAATGATTGTCGACAGAATAACATGGCAGCAAAAAGAAAGATCTTGAAAACAAATGGAGCACTCTTCTAGTCATGTAACATTATGGTCATGTGACTGTCATGTGATGTCAGTCATGTGATATACAGGTAAAATGAAATGTAAAACGGTATACGTAGGTCCAACATTGGCAGTTTTGGCTCAACAAAGGTTTGCTGGTGTTGCTGACTTGTTAAATATATACTATAATGATACTGTATGGGACTGGAAACCATGGCTAATTTTGCCTCTGGGTAGGTCTCCTGAAGAGGTGCTATATAAACTCTCACAATGAATGAATGATCCAAAATATCATGGCAGCAACAGCAAATGAAATCTTTCAGCTGTCATGAATTTCATAGTCATTAAATCAAGACAGAGATCAGTGAAATTAGAACAGAACAATTACCATTTCTGAACTATCCGAATTCTAAAACCAGAAACATTTTCCAAAGACTTCATTCCACCAAAGTAGCTGTAGGTAATTTAAATTAATTTTCATTTAAAACTTTTTACCTTTATTCTCATTTTCTAAAATGCATAACTTGAGCACTTAAACACATCAATATTTTATGTGTACTTATAATAAGTCTTATTTAATTCAGTATTGTATACAAAATTGCATACATAAAACTATAAATTTACATATGTAATACATGATCATCACATAAAACATTTCAAACTTGTACAATGAACACAATCTTTTCATTAAAAAATTACTTTTGTAAGTGAACTTGTTAACAGATAATTCCCTCACGAGTACATCAAAACTGAGATTGACCAAAGAACACAGAGTTGAAGTCTTTAAGCTAATTAAATCGATTAGTTAATCTACTGGTACTCACACTGATTGCTTACAATTTAACTGACTGGGTCTGTGACCATATTGTGAATTTGGTATCACATGCAATTTATTTAGGGGCCATCCACATATTACGTACGCACTTAGGGGGGGGGGGAGGGGGTCGGATTTTGGCGATTTTGCGTACGGGTGCGAACGGGGGGGAGGGGGGGTAACAAAATGTGTACGTACCCAAAATAAATTTCTAATTATGACGTCCACATTAGCCTATTTATAACTCTGTATTATCCTATAGTCGTCCCATGGCATTTTATTACATTATATAAAAGCCATGTGCAGTTATTCTGTGCTGTGAACGACACCTATAATATGTCTATATTGGCCCTTCAATAATCTGGCCTAAAGTGCAGACAGGCTGCCTGGAGACACTTTCTGCAGCTGGTCATCGGGGGGGGGGGGGGTGCGCGTCAAACGTACGTACTCAGGGGGGGGTGGTGGAAGAAAGTACGCTTGCGAACAGGGGGGGGGAGGGGGTCCAATTTTCCCGGATTTTTGTGTACGTAATATATGGATGGCCCCTTACTGAATAAAATGTTAATCCTATAACTAAATAATTCAGAAGTTAATGCAGGAAATAGTTGAAGAAACATAACAAATATTCAACAAATGTTAGAAAACAGATCATGGAAAAAACTTCCAAAACTAGCAAAATTTAAGTCTCAGAAAACCGTGAACATGCACTGTCATGCCAGATATAGGACAAAAACTGCAAACGCAAGTATTCACAGTGCTACAGTCCAAAAACCCTGCAACAAGTCTTAATAGAATAATAACTGTCATAGAATGGCAAAAATTTGAACTAAATAACAAGTACAACCCCCGCACCCCCAACGATGCGAGTACGGTAAGTCTTCCTAAGAACCTGGTTCATTCAAATGGCTAGCATACTGAATCCTCAACTCCACTTCACCTCTAAACATTCTTAACGACTTAAACACATTAAAATGGTGAACAGGCAAATCAACAACTGAACTGCTCACTGACAAAGTGTCATTCCTTACACAGCATTCAAATACATATGATATGAGCCAGTAACTTCAGTTGATGTATAACACATGCACACTTCTCGTCTTCTGCTTCATAATCAAAATAGTTCTAAACTTTTGCTGAATTGTAGTTACAGAAACAAACGGCTAAAGGTCGGGTGCTGTTACAATTTTCGAAATACTTAAGATTCTGGAGATGTCTTGGTAGTCTTCAGCACTAGTTTAGACTGAGGCAGTTTCTCTTTGTTATCACAAAAGTAACCAGAACAGTTAATTGTAATTAACAGTTAATAAACATTACGTTAGTTCAAAACAATACCTATCGGAAGTGAACAGCTCTCAAAATCAACTTATTTAAATTTTCTCTTTCCTCTAGTTTACTGTAAGTTACCCATAACTGAGTAATTGGACCACTCTACCTTAGCTAAAAAAAAGGATGACATGAAACAACATAACCTGAATGTAGGAAATACTGAGAATCATGAAGGCTAAGTATGAAGGCTGACTTTCATTTTTTACGTAGAAACATGATGCATCCGTTTCCTGAAAATTGATCAGTGTTGGATGAGGAACCAAATACCAGCATCACAGCAGTCATCATAAACAGTGTTGTACAACAAAGAACTGCATGAGTTAAAATTTGATGAATAAAATTGAGTTTGTATATCTATCATGCTGTGGCAGAACTCACTTGTAGGGCACCGGCTTATTCACGATGAAAGCAGTCAAGTTAAACAGACTGTCACATAGGATAAGCTGTCTAGTTTGAAAATGCAGCATTGAAAACAAGTAAAACGAATATTTATAATACAGTTACGTATCTGCTGCTAATCATGCAGAGAAAGAAGAATCGAACATGAATCAGTCATGGCGAAAAACACCTTTACAACCTAAGGTACTGATCAGAGTTGTTTGCCGAGACTCGGTGCCAGGTAAAAATGCACAAAAATTCTAGCTGCGACAACACGAGTAGTCAAAGCTATGGAATTACTCCACTAAGCAAGATGTAAAGACTTCAACGACACCTATGTACACAAAGAAATCTCATCGTAAAGGTCTCTCAGACCTGCATCAAGTGTATTGCTAGCAACGTATTCAGTTTAAAACACTGTGACAGAATGAGCAGCATCGACAATGAAGTTTAGGCTGAGATCATACAGACTCCGACCACAGTTCGTGTTCTGCTCAACGAATTCATGTTCGGAAAGAAGTTACGACAACTATTACGTTGAGCCCGACACTTTCAGCCTGTGTGACTCAAGGTCACAGTGGACCTTATAGTCAGCAACTGTTGAGAGCTTGGTGTGGCAAGCCATACACTCGTAAACTGTCTGAACGAGTTTGACAGTACACGTAGCTTCGTCAACTGTCTTCCCCAAAAAGCACGAGTTCTGTTGGTGGTTAGTGCATGCACCGTAGCCAGGAAACACCAAATGGCACTGCTTGCATATGTATCCAACGTCAACACTCGACTCGCAGGCGATGCTAAAGTCACGGTCGCAGACGGCTGACTTGAGGTCAGCAAAGGTCATGGCGTCATCGGTGTACCTGGCAACAGTAGTTTCCTTATCAGACACTTTTTCTTGTATGGACAGCAGTGCTGGTCGAGAAATCTGGAGCAGGGTCAATGGTAGACCATATGATGCTGGGTCAGACAGGTAAAAACTGTCCATACCTATACCAACATACAAGAATTCAAAAACTGTTTTGCTGGCTTTTCTTTAAGTTCAAATGCAAGGCTTTTCTTATTTTCACATAAAATTTCATTTGTAATCTTTTACTTAACCATCTGCAACACAAGTGTACTACTATCAGTGGATATTTATTTATCTGAAATTATCAAAAGCTATTCAAAAATTGTTCAGCACTGTATAAATGCTCAGTGACAATTACATTACAATAATTTACTAAATAAGCAGCTTCAGTTGTAACAACCAGCCTAATGTACAGTGTTGTACACGTTCCAGTTGTTCATATTTTCTTTGCTTTCCACTTCATAAGTTTGTAGGCATATTTTCAAGGCAGTCTCTTTTAATTTGCTCTTAGCCACACATATTCAACCACATCTTCATTAATTTTGAATCCCTTTGTTTATACCTACCAACTGCATCTCTTCAACCAACAGATTGACAAGCCCAACTTCTTCTTATTTTATATGCATTCACTAGTATCTAATCAAAGCACTATCTTTGTGATCCATGTGAACTACTATAATATAAGTTTAAACAGAAACAACTCGGATAAGGCTGATGCCCGCGATTTTATGTTGATGATATCTGAAAAGAAATTGTTTTCAGTAAAATACCTGCACTGGCCACCTGGGGTGGCAGGAAGGGTATATCAAGCCCGGGATAAAAGCTTCCAAGGCCTGGGTACATGAATGGCAGCATTCCAGGCAGGCTCGGATAGAACGATGGCCCATAAGGTGAAATCTTCTGTGGACTGTTAGTGGATGGCACCACTTCTGGATTGACCATTGACGAAGAGTGAGTAGAGCCACCACCAGTGGCGGACATGAAACAGTTGTCAACCACCTGTGGGTCTGTAAACATAATCCCAATTTGTTTTTGAAAGTGTTCTAAACTGAATAAATGGCAATCAATATTGATAACAACTATTAAAATACCAATCCTTGCACATCATTCCTTTATGAGTGCAAGAACATGCAACATCATATTACATTTTTGCAATTTTTTAAATTTAATTTCATATAGAATTTTTAAAATAATAAGGTTTTATTTAATTATTCTTTCAACTGTAATTAAATTAGTTTCACAAAAGCAAACAGCAGTTTAACAAGCACTTTCAAGCTTTACTGGAATTAAACAGTTTCCTCAAAATCAGTCTCAATATCAAGTCACAATTTGCATTTCGTAATTTAGTTCAATCTGTTAAGAAATCAATAACTACAAGTACACATACACCCATCACCAAATCAGAGACAGAAACTGCATTTACTAGTTTGAGAAATCCATGGAACTTACTAGACTAAACGTACAAGGTGTTTTTAGATGTTACCTGATTTAGTAGAAAGGTCTGACTTGGTCTTAGTCTCTCCCAAACTCAGACTTCCACTTGCTCCTTTCTCGGCTTTTACAGCAGTAGGGTAAGCTGACAAGTTAAACAAAATGGTTAACTAAGTTTAGAAGAATCCTAAGATGAAGTCTTGTAGCACATACTAGTCATAAAATGCACTACGAGTCAAGAATAATAATAATAATAATATTCGTGTTTATTGACAAGCTTACTGATAAACCGCAGTAAGTAACACTGAATCATACAACAGTACAATTATCAAGATCTTATAGAACACAAATCTTGGCAGCCTGTTGGGCGCCCGCTCATTTTACAGCTGCCCCTAGGGAGTGGAAGGCTGAGTCGACCTATAGGAAGCTTACGGTATCGAACCGTGTCTTTCAAGATCTTATGTTCTTTGAGCAAGAGTGTTACCAATCATCTATCCCTCTACCCACTGAATGGGTGATAGAACTTGAAGGCATTGATAAATTTTCATTGTTTTACTTTCTTTTAAACAAATGTAGTGACTTTTATAGCTGCGTCTCATTAAAGAATAGACAATGAATATGTTACAATGTGCATACAGTAGACCAGTGAAATGATTTGACTACATAAATTATCCCAAAAAACGTTTTCCTGTATGTGACCTAAAACTTGTTTAAAATTCAATATGACACAATAAGAAAACCTTAAGTTAGAAAGCTGAAAATAGAGCCTCATAACATTATACCACTCACCAGCAGAATGCTTGTCAGCGTCGTAGGCTGATCCGGGAAGAACAGCGCCAGACTTGGGAGTCCTGCCATCACCAAATGATTCAGCAGATGGAAATGAGGATGCAGATGAATGGTATTTCTTCACGGCTGATTTTCTCACGCTCTTTAGGTTCCCGTCCGATGTCTCCTCCACAGCAGATCGATTGTCAGAGTCCGCCTGAGCCCGAACAAACTTCTTCACAACGTCAATGTGTTGTGTGCTGAAGAGATGGTCTCGCAGAGTGAACTGAGTCGAATACTTGACTCGACAGTACAGGCACTGGTCTGGAACTTGCAAAGTTTCTACGTCCCCACCACTGTAGACACTCCCATCTGCAGCCAGTCTATTCTTCTTGTCCTTGGCCCGAGCGTTTTGGAACCACACCTGAACAACGCGCTTGCGAAGGCCGATTTCGTGTCCAAGTGCATCACATTCAGCGATAGTCGGAGTTTTGTAGTCGGCATAGATTGCCTTCATAACTCGAATCTGAAGACTTGACATGTGTGTACGATGTCGCTTGCCCGGAAATGTCTGTCCCTGGCTGCTGGAGTGGACGGATGTGGAGATCCTGGACGATTGCCCTTTTCCTTCAGCTCCCTGATTAGTTTCATCGTTGTTTTCGACAAATTCCGACTGCGATTCAGACTGCGAATCGTCACAGCTTCGAGTGAAACTGACTCGGGTGTCTGTGGCAGTAGCAGATTTTGGTGGCATGCCAAACATGGCCCCAGCAGCAGAAGCAGCAGCAGTTGTGGCAGCCGCACTGGACTTTGATTCGTAGTTCACCCGGTACGTTTTGCTGAGGTCCAGTGGAACATCCAGGTCATCATTTCGGTGACTAAAAGGTTCGTTCTTCATGGAGGCGCTGAACGACTTCTGAATATCCGTTCGACTTCCAGACAGCATGTCAAAACTTCTTCTAAAAGAACTCTTAGAAAATTCTGTTTCAGAGTTGAACGGTTCACTGCCGTATATAAGATTCAAAGGAGGAACGAGTGGTAGAAATGGTGATGGCATGTTATAAGGATTGTTAATTAACTGGGCAAAATCTACTCCATGTGGGTTACCTCCATCATACCCAGAAGACTTATACTTCCCTTCCTCCGCACTTACACAATATTCCTCTCGCAGTACAGTTTCTTGTTTCTCAGCGTGTTTCCCTACAGACTGTGAGGGTTTAGAAATTACACTTCCGGTAGGAAAGAACTGCTGGGAATGGTGGAACATTGGAGACGTCATGGATTGTGGATGAATTCGATACTGTCCCTTGCGTTCCCTTGCCCTTGTGTTCTGAAACCAAACCTGCACAACACGCTTCTTCAGCCCGACCTCGGCTGCTATTGCACTCAGCTGCTTGCGACTTGGGTTGCAATCTGCCTTGTACTTGAGGCTCAGGTACTCGAGCTGTTCTGGAAGAATGGTTGTCCTCATCCTCCGGTCACGTAAGGCGTCCTTGTCATCCCCCTCCTCGTACGAGGCCTGCTCATCAGGGAAAGACCCTCCACCACTGCTGCTGCTGCAAGGACCCTGCTGTGAGGCCACTTCCTTCAGCACATTGAAAGAACTCCTTGATGAAATGGATGCAATGTTAACTTGACTCTGATGAGTGTTGTCTTCATGATCCAGTTGCTTTTCGAGACTTTGACATGTCTCATTGCCCTTTTCACTCATGTAGTCACCCTTTGCTGGCGATGCTGTTCTTGCATTCTCCTTTATCGCTTTTCCAGCTTCCAAGTCTAGCCGATGTCGAAGGCTCTCGTCCGAGCTGCTGCATTCACTTGCAAATGGTGACATCTGGGAGTCTGGCTGCTGTGTCTTGCTGTCTCGGTTGCATTGGGTTCTCTGGTGTTTTATCAGCTCATAGTAGCGTTCAAACACCACCAAGCAGGTTGGGCACTGGTACTTCAACCCAGAGGCAGTGGTGGATTGTGTCTGGCTGGTGCTGTCTCCTGCCCCTGACCCTCCTCCAGAGGCAGAGGTGGCACTTGCATTGCCGTCAATGGGTGGTTGGTTTTCATAAGTCTTTCGTGCTTTCTGACGCGCATTCTGGAACCATACAATAATCACACGTGGACTAAGTTCAAGCAGTCGAGACAACATCTCCAGCTCCTCGTCTTTTGGATACGCATTCAGTTCAAAGTGCTCCTGAAGGATCTTGATTTGGTGATCGGTGAAATGTGTCCTGTTTGCTCGCTTGCCATGACTGCCAGGCCGTGACGATGATGTGTCACGCATCTGATTCTGGCCCTGCTGTGATGCAGCTAGAGAAGCCACCCCAAACAAAGCTCCACAACTCATCGCTGCATTTGCGTGTCCTGAAAGACTGCCCGGCAAGCAAAAACTTGAACTCGGTACGTATCGAGAAGGAGTATTTTGCGGTCCCATTGAATAGACCGTCTGGGTCAAGACCGACAGAGGAGTCGAAGAGTCAGAATGACGGAGACCGTCATCGAAGGAATCCGACGACCTGGTACTCTGAGTCTCCAAACAGAAATTCTCCTGTTTCATCTCGATAGTAGCAGAATCGCATCTGTTAGCAGCTGATCTACGTCCAGATTCCACAGAAAGCATACTTGTGGTCTGTGTTTCGCTAACATTAAGTTTCTCAGTCTCAGCTTCCAAGATGGTGGCTGGCGGAATGCTGAAGTTGTACGGGGAATCTTTGCTCCTCTGACGTTCCTTAAAAAGGGTGTTTCGAAACCAGTGCTTGATCACCTTTGGTGGAAGCTTGGTCTTCTCAGCCATTTCGGACACCTGCTCATCGCTCGGCGAGTTACTGATGTCAAAATGGGCTCGAAGTATGCTCAACTGTTCATCACTGATGCGGGTGCGCGCTCTCTTCTGCTGAGCAACTACCAGAGAGTTCTGCACCTGCTGTGTCTGCTGCTGAGGTTGTGGCATAGAAACCGGTGGAAATGGCTGAGGTGGTGGCATCACAAAATGCTGGTGAGGCGACAATAACATAGCAGGGTCAAGCAGTCCAAGGCCTGGAATTCCATAAATTTCAGATGGGTGACCAAATGGCATCATCATTGGCAGCATTGGAGGCAGAAGATTCATGCCTAGTGGCAATCCAAAACCCATCATGTCAAATGGCAACATCATTGACATTTGATGCATCATCTGAGCTGATATATTTCTGGACATGAAGCTAGCTGCCTCAGGACCAGCGAGACTGGCATGATTTGTTGAAACTGTTCCATCGAAATCCATTGCAATGGGAGATTGTGGCGCCTCTGAAGAAGATGGAATCGGTGTAGGAAGACGTAACTCATAATACTTCTTAAACTCAGAGGCAAACTCTTCAATAAGATTTAGCGGAATTGTCTGCTTATGGACCTCCTCCTTATGAGTCTTTAACACCCAGATGCTTGAGAATTCCTTCTGACAGTGATCACAAACACTTCTGCTTAGTTCTGGAAATTTTACCAGTTTCTCATCAGTCTCAGAGGAAAATTGAAACTCGCACTTTTCCGAGTTTTCAATCAACTTCCTTTCCCTCTCGTGTAAGAGTTTTGCACTCTTTTGCTGTGACGACTCGTTGAACTGCATCACACACTCAAAGCCAATGTTCTCCAGAAGAGAACGATAGTAGAACGTTTTTGGTGGTGAACGAGGTGTGAGATGAGAGAACCCACATCCTGTCTGCTGATGATAGGCTAAGTCATCGTAACTACCAAACGTCGTCATGCATTTACTGCAAGAAAAAGTCTGTGCTGTAGAATGAAATGAGCTGCTCGGCTGAGAGAAGAGAGCAGAAGCGAGTGAGGTATTGTTGGTTCCAGCGGATGAAATACTTGCTGAAGCAGTCGTTTCATATGAGCTGATATTGGGAAAACTGTACACAGGAGAATCCTCAACCCTAGAAAGTGTGCAAGACGAAGAAGACACATGTTCCGAAAACTTCTGACTTCGATGTCCATTGTAGTGATCATTAGCCATTGTCGTTCGACAACTCTCATCACCTGCTGATGCCAGAGTAGACCTTGCTGTCTTCTTATCCTCAAAATGGATGCTATCAGGGTTCAACCCTTGTACACTTCTGTCATCGACTTTCTGTAACAGCTCTTCACAGTCTGATTGTTCTTGTTGCAACTGTTCTGTCTTGATTTGTGACAGAACTCGTTTTCCATCTTCGGAAAGTTCTGATGCATCCAAGACTGTCTTTTCACGATTTTCCAGTGAGCGTGAAGCAAATCCCTGTGGTTGACCACGACTGTCACCTGGTGACAATCTATGTCCTTCATTATTCACCAGTGACACTTGGTCCTGTCTCCCAACTGCTGCTCCAGAATCAACGCTATCCTCAGACACCGTTGAAGGTAAGTCATTCAGCAAGTGGTTCTCAGCAGCTTGTCTGCTGCCATCCCCCTGCACAGCTGATGAAGCCACAGCATCATTTGACATCTGGGACATCATGTGTTTCACTTTGTGCAAGTGTGACACAGAATTGTAGTGAACAAGAAGAATGTTTTTCTGCGTGAACGATTCCCGACAGAGGTCACACTTGAACGGACGGTCAGGGTCGAGGTACTTGTCAACTGGATTGTTGGTACGGTCACCGCGGCGATGTACTGGCATTTTATTGTGAGCTGACAGGTGGCTCTGGCGGAAAAATGCCATTTTGCAGCGATGACACTTATACTTGAAATTCGGGTCTGAATAGTGCCCAGCAGCTTTCTTGTCATCAGGAATCTGTTGAAGTTCCAGCTTTATCCTGCGTCTCATACTCTCTTCATCCGAATCCTCATGATCATCTTCCATTTCCAAGGGTTCCTGCAGTTCTTTCTGCTGCTCCACACTACCCGAGGTAAAGTCGTGCCTGGAAACACCATAGTCACAATTCCCAGGATTGCAGCATCCATTCTTGCCTGGCACTCCTTCCATGGCATCTGTTTCCATGGCTTCTTCCAGTCGGTCCAAATGTCCATTCAGTCGACCCACTGCCAACAGGGAGGTCAAGGCCTGAATCGCCTCCCTCAGCAACGAGGCTCCTTCACTTGATTTGTTCGGATGCATCATCTCAAAATGCTCCTTTGCCTCAACCAGTGACTCAAAACTCTGCATGCACATGGAGCACTTCTCAGCAGCCACAACCAAATGGCGCACCTGATGGATTCTCAGATGATCCAGGTACCTGAAAGTGAGGCTGCAGTCTGTGCAGACATGCTGATACAGTTCCAGTTCATCCTCTGTAGCAAGTGTGCAACCATCGACATGAATCTGCCGATGGTGAGCTTGAACTTTGATGGCAGTAGAGAAAACCTCATCACATCCTGGGTGCCAACAAGGATAGCTTGGACCAAGCTTTGTCTGCTTCAACTCAAGGTGCCCAAGCTCTGTTTGGTGAGCATACAGTGAGTCAACATGAGGGAATCCTATTCCACAAGTCTGGCACTGATAACGTTGCTCCCCATTTGGACCCAAAAGGATACGACCCAGCGAAGTTGCTAAAACCGAAACAATAGCCCATCAGTAAATCGAGAAATCAATCAAAGAATAATAAAACCAATCAATCATTCAATTCATAAAGATTTTCCACTGTAATCCATCAGGCAGGCATGCAGTAACATATATTAATAATAAAACAGCAAATCAAATATTCTTTACAAAGTCTATTATTAAAAACACGATACTCGTATCAGTATATCGCCTATGATGCAACATTGCTGTTAAACAAGTCCATAAAACACTTCCAACATTTTTACATTACAGACATTTAAACTGCACAAGAATACACTGACCATTCTTTGCAATCTGTAAGCCTTCACTTTCCAGCTTTGCTAAATTCAGATCATTGTCGTCGGCAACCTCCATCTTGATGTCTCTTTCTGGACTACACACTTTTCTCTCAGACTGATGCTGTGCTGAGACGAGATGTTTGTGACCAGGAAACCAGTCTTCACAGGATCGAGAAAGGTTGCCATCATGCAGTGAAGCAATCGAAGATGGCTGTGTCCCATTCTGTTCAACAAGCTTTAGTAGGAATTTAAGAACTTGTGGCTTCACGCTGTGCATCTGAAAGAACGCGCACCAGAGTAAAGAAACAAGAAAAACCTTACACAAAATAAATTTATAAGCGGAAGTAATCATAACTAATTTGCATAAAACTGATATCCAGCTTTAATGTCTCCTGTGAAATGAATAACAGCACAGGAAATGAGATTCCTGAGTTTATAGTACGAGCACAATTTATAAGAAAGAACCGCATTGACCAAAATGTAATCATTCGTATAATCCTAATACCTAAAACAATCAATGCTGCCATTCAATTACACTTTTCATTTTGCAACATTTCATGCTGTCTCCGTCACTACTACAATAATAATAGTAACAGTAGTGGTGGTGGTGGTGGTAGTGGTAATGGTGGAAGTAGTAGTATATAGTGGTGGTAGCATTAGTAGTAGTAATAACAGTAGAATAGTAGCAGAAGCAATAACAATAATAATGATAAAACAATAAGAACAATAATACGCAAAAAATGACTTCATACGCATATTTATGAGAATACTGTATGATAACAAGAACAGTACGAACTATGGCATCATTCTCAGAATTACTGTGTTCTTTATCATCATATTGGCAATCACCATCACCACCTTGATCAGAATAATGACTATCCATAGCATTACCACCATAGTCGCCAATAAATGTAGCAACAACAACAGCAGCAGCAGCAGCATTACTACTGCTTCACAATGACCCGATCATCATTATCATTGTCATTAATAATGACAACAGATGGGAAGCCGGCCAAAAGATCGAAAATACGTCTAATCATTATAAATACGATAACCCTCACCTCTATTATTCAAAACCCTAAGTGAAATTACACGCATGATAATTGATACAGGCCACAAAGGCGGGAAATAATCCGGCTCTCAGTAATGCACCAGTCACCGTAATAAAGATGAGTTGCAAATAGATGAATACGTAATGGATGAAAGTCCCACGGTACAATCCGTCAACTATCATCCTTCCCTGTTTGCGGGATGGTGGCTGCGTTTGGGGGCTCGTAACAAAGAAGCGTTAACAACCTGGACGAGATGGCTCTCCAGTTCCGCCACACCGCTGACGCTTTCGAGGCAAAGGCGGCAGGTTAAGGATGGAGAACCAGGTGGATGACTTTGCTTCACTTGTTGTCGCTGGTCGGAGATGACGTCGTGCTCCACAGCTTCAGCAGCATGGTCCGAAGAAAAACTCTCAGTGACGTGTTTGCCTGAAATTATGTAAATGCGTTTAAGCAACTCATTGCACACCGCACTTGACCAGAGAAAGTAATGCAATTTAAAAGCAAAGCACCCTGGTTTCGGCTTAGAATAGCATAAAGTATCCTGTGCACACCACTGGTTGCAATAAAATGAGGTATCAGGAACAGAGAGAGAGCAGCTCAGTTGCCCAAAAGCACTTTGCTTAGGACCTATTTATCATTTTGGGTGACTACGAGGTCATAAACATGGCAAAACTTACATTCTGAGGCCATGTTTCAGCTAACTGCCTGTTCGCAGATGATAACCTCTCAGTTAGTTTTCGAATTGAGATTGAAATCCAGGATTTCATTACAGCCCCAATGATAAGAAGAGCATCCATACTTAGGTTTATATGGAGCAACACAGGCCTTCTTCCGCACATCCCTCTGTTCTATGACTGCTAAGTCCCAATTAATGCAAGTCAAAACCCAGTTGTTCTCTTGTTACAGCAAACAGTGAGAGGGAAGGCAGAAGGAATGGATGGATGTCAAAATGATGAGAACTACTCAAAATAGTTCCTTATAAAAAAACAGTTACACTGCATCATCTAAGAGTAATAAAATACTGAGAATTATCATAATACATAAAATAACGATATGATAATGGCCGTCCAGCGCTTTGAAACGCTTGCCTTTTGGAAAACCATCTCCACCAGCAAAACATCAACTAAGACTGGTCATTCCAGAACAATGCCCCTCTAATTGTTTAATCCTCAGGGATCATATATACAGCGTCTTGGGTAAAAAAATTATCAATGGACTGAAATTTATCCAGTTGGATAGGATCTTGGTCTTAAGTACTTAAAAGTGAATTTTAAAGCTACCAATACATTGATACATTTATTCATATTAATATAAAAGGAAAACTTGATCTAAATTATGTGTTACTAAAACACTTCATTATCACATAAGAAGAAGATAGCAATCCCTTAAGCTAGCACTGCGGCAGCCATGGTATGAAGCGTTAGTGACTTCATTTTCTTAGCCTCGGCATATGAGGGCAGGTAGCCAGTCCTCTCCCTTGCTGTCTCATCTTCCCACTGACAGTGTATGGTCAGAGTGCTCATCATAGCTGAGTTGGTTAGGGGCACAAGTAGAGCAGAGATCTTGAACCAAATTTTCTGCCATGGCTGGGATATAAACCTATCCTTTAATGTTAAATAATTTCACAAACTTGTGTTAAATAATTTCACAAATCCATCGTTCTATTCAGTTTCACTTACACAGTTTTAACCCATGCCCACTCTTGAATTATACAAACAGCTTAAAACAGGTAAAACAAATAAGTGAATAAACTGCACAGAGAAAAATAACCAGATAATTAAACCCCACTTTGCACAAAGAAATATATACATCAAGCATTTTATGCAGTTATTCCAATTTTCTCAGCACTACCACAACCACTGCCACCATCACTATCACCACAACTGCTTTACTCAAACCACCAAAACCATCTGTAAACAGCTCCTGACTCCCCGTAGTGAATGAAGGTTAAATTCAAATTTAAGTACATGTACTCAGTCCAGAACAGTTAGTTAGTATTACTACAGTGCAGTTAAGCAGTTAGTTAGTATTACTACAGTGCAGTTAAGTAATATTAAGAAATTTAACGAAACTCATCCAAACACAAATTTATGGTACTCTAAAGACACTACAGGTTAATCAATTAGCCTCTCAAAGTCATCTTGGCATCTTTCACACACACAATACAAAGTATGGTGTAAACAGCCACCTTTGAAGTTCATATGAATGTTTCAGTCATTCCTCAGCCCCATCATTAGGCATTTGGTCTGAACTGCAGTACATGATAGGAATCTTCCTATCATTAGCCCCATTATCACTTTGATTGCCACGAAACACAATTTCTTTTGAATACAATGTCTTTTCAAATGGATTCTTTCTCTTTCCCTAGATATGTTAACAACACTCGCCTTATTGCCCATAATGAACCACATTTGTGTGCCACTGGGTGACAGCATTAAAGAAACTGTTAGATAAAATCAGACTAACGTAATAACTTCTATGCAGCCCTGTGTCTACTGCAAAAGCCATAAATCAAATGCTCACCAAACTTGGCCATACATCTATTGGAATAACAATACCAGCAAATAGACTGTGAGAATAAAGATGCTGAAAATGCAGTGTCTAATCTAGACACCTTTGAGGGGGGAAATGTCCCCCCCAGGATTGATGTTTTCCCCCAGAAGCTGGCAATATTATAATGTAGAGAACTTTAGGGGAGGAAAATTCCCCCTCCAGGATTGATGGTTTTCCCCCCGAGAGGTGAATAATAACCGATAAAAGGTCATAAACCTGTTTGAGAGAGTAATTCCTATAGAAAAAGTGTCAAAAATCGCAGGAAAGACTAAAAAAAAGGTCATCAACTTTTTTGGAGATGAAATTAGAAAAAAGTCTGAAACTTTTTCAAGATGGGTGAAATTAGAAAAAAATCTTGTGTAATTTGTTGATCCCCCAGAAACCTTGTTTCCCCTCCCAGAAGAGGGGGACTAGATTAAACACTGCTGAAAATGGTCAATTTGACGAAAGAGTACAATGTAATCAGGGATTCAGCTGAATGAACATCTATTGAAAAGAGTTCCAAAGGCTGGACCTCAACACAAAATTTTTACTTGACACGGACTCTGATAAGTAACTACAACGCTTTTCTGGTTGCACATTGTACACAGTGCCGCCTGGAAACCAATTTTCAAAATGATTTGCCTTTATTACTACACTACAACAAGACAAATGCAACATTACAACAACAGCATCAGCCGTGCTAATGCTATAACCATGGCAACATTCTGTCAATGGTATTGCTTTACTGCAGTTGTCGATAACAACGAACATCAATTTCGTCTAAATTTCACATGTAATATTTCATAAAATTTATCTCTCCAATACGAATTTCCACCAGTGGCAACAACTCTCATAAACGATACCAATACTCGCCATCGATAACCTTCTGAGCCGATAAAGCAAACACAGCTTTGGGGAAGAATTATTCACGCCACTGATAAGAAATTAATAACACATCAGATTGACTGACTGACTGAGTGACTGACAGTTCCTGATTTTTCAATCCTCAGCACAGACCACAACTGATTCTAGCAGCTTCTAAGACTGCCTCGTCCGCAGTGCATTAGTCTTGAAAACGGCATCCAGGCTCGCCGGATAGAAAGGCCGGCAGATAACAAGCAAAACGGCGGCGGCGGTGTCTGCGAGGAGAACCCCACCTACTCCTCCCATGCTTCCTTCCTTCTTTCCTTTCTCTTTCCCTCCCTTACACTCCTGTGCACCCAGTCAACACACGTATCCACACTTCCGCGCAGGCAGACAGGTAGAGGCACAAAAAGGCAACCACATTATTATTATCATTACTGGATCTGAACACCAACAACAACATATCAGAAGTTAATTTACTTCAATTAAGATGAAATTACAGCAGCCAACAGAGCAAAAGTGCCTCTTAAAATCAGGCATATTCATCACGTCCAATTACATATCCAATGTATATATACTATATATAATATGCCTGATGAATTACATATATTATAAATGCACCAAAGCCATTATAGATATACAGATATATATATACATATATATATATTCATATATATAGATATATATATATAATTAATAGTGGTCGTTGCAAGTATGCAGCATATAGGTTTTTACAAAAACATAATATACATTAAAATAGCAAAGGCGAAACGCTGGTACACCTAGAGAGAGTTAGCATTTAACCTGCTTTATTGGAAACACATTGCAATGCATGGCCTCCCGGTTTGCTTTTAAAAGAAGCTTGCTCTCCTCATCAAAACCGACCAGCCTTACCCGTACTGCGTTTCACCAGTAATTAAAGGAAGAAATTAGAAAACCAGGTTTGGACTGGCTGCTAGTCTAAACAAGAGGCCTTTGCAGAAAAGATCGTGACCCACGTAAAATGGGTGCAAGAGATCTCACACATTATTGCAGTGCTTTTGGAAAAGATGTTTAAAAGGCTGTTGTGTGAAGGTAAGGTTACTCAGTGAAGCCCGTTAACAGCAGCATACCTTGACAGGTATTAATTCAGTGTATGGACTTTTCAGTCCATAAGCAGAATTGCACTCCAGACAACAGGCTGGACATCCCTTTCTTACTCACCATGCAATAACCTTCCGAGTGTCACAGTGTACAATGGCACTTGACTCCTAGATGCAACAGTGAAATTCCAGTCTCTGTGTGCTACCAACTGTGGCCAACCTGACATCTTTTGCACAGAAGACATGAGGGAAATAACAGGGACTGGCACGACTGGACAAGAACTCTAAGATCAGGCAGAATGATTTAGGGAAGATTACCAAAGATAACCAGACTGAACTTGTCAGAACTATGCGTGATGTCATCACAGATTTATATAGCACCTCTTCACGAGAACCTCATCAGAGGCGCTCTTGACCTAACGACAGAAAACCAGGTTTTCAAGCACTTACAGAATAGAGGTAAAGAAGGATCAAGAAGCTCGTTATTACTGTTATTATACGGAGATTTATAAAGCGCAAGTTAATATAACTAAATACACGGCATATGCTCAAGTCCCCAGATGCTAGGTCAGGGGTGGTGAACCTATGGCACACGTGCCCAAAATGGCACGCATTCAACTTTTTGGGTATGCGGAATTCAGAGCGTCCTCCAAAAGTTTCAAACTTGGAAATACAAAATCCCCACAATCCACATTTTTTTTAAAGGACTTCATTTTGACACCATTTAAAAACGATCTCTGAAGTAACATCTTTAATTCATTTTTTGTTTGTTACAATTTGTAAACTAAAACCTATATGAGAAAAGTAATTGTAAACAGTGCAATTCAGAGGGGCACACGACAGTATTTTTTAAATGATTTAGCAGCATTTTGGCATGCACCTTAAAAAAGGTTTGCCATCCCTGTGCTAGGTAAACCTATTCCAGAAAGTTGGATGTGTGTGTGTGTTTGTGTATGTGTCTCTCTGTGTGTGGGCATGTATGTCTGTGTGTGTCTGTGCATGTTTATAAAACCAGATGTAAATACTTGTACATTGTGCTTGGTGGCCGAGTGGAAAGGTTTTGGCCCTTGATGAAAGTCTGAGGTCAGTTGTGTGGTGCATAAAATCTCAGGCATAGATACACAGACGACAACTGTTGAATGACGTGCAGGACGAAGCTGCAGGTGTCTTACGACACGATTACATTACACAACTTTAGCATAGATTTAAACAGAAAATTTCCTATAAATTTAAACCTGTTAACAGAAAGCCATACATGGGCTTTTATGGCAAAAACAACACTGAAACTGGCATTACCATTGTTCAGTGCCTAAAGCGGAAGTCGTTGTGCGAACAATGGGTCACAATAACTTATCAGCAACCCAAGGCAGATAGTGGTGGCCAAGGTGGTTATCGGTTACATCTTATCAACATCTTCATCACCACCATAATCATCATCATCACCATCACGATTATCCCAACTGGTGGCGGCGTCTGACTAAGAATAACACAGGACTTGATAACCAAACAAATTTTCCATTGAAATGCAGACACCTGCTACCTCCTGCTTCCCTCATCTTGGCCTCCCTCCGTCCATCCGTACCTCACTGCCTTCCTACCCTATTCCCCCTCTCTTTACTAGATGAACATAAATATTTCACAGCCACAAATCTAAGAGGTGGCTTGCAACAGCTGTAACAAAGTCATAAAAGGCTGACCATAAACCCCAGATAGAATACTAACACACTCCCATTGTCCTGTTACTTCAATAACCCCCAAGCCCCATAGCAGTCCTACCTGGTAACAAGTGGGGCAGAGGAGGAGGAGACCCATCCTCCCCACTCTTCCCAGTTCCTTTGTGCTGAAGAAACGTCGTGCTTACCCATGCTCCCTGCTCAAGACATTAATTAGATAGAAATGTTGGAGCTCTTCTCAGGCCTGAAGCACAATCATCACAGCTCCAGCGAATACAAAGAATGTTCATTAACGATCTATGACTTAGTCAAAAGAACACCTGCCCGCGATCGGCACACCTGGTGGCTGCCGGGACCGTTAATTAAGCCAGGCCAAAGCATAATTAAGTAATTATTTCTCCAATTCATCCAAAGGTCTGCCAGATAGGAAGGCTCTGCTTCTTTGGGGTAAAAAGAAGGAGGGATACTTCAGAAAGGCCTGGATATGACGAGAATTTTTTTCCTTCCAGCATTTTCATTTATCCAAGCCAAAATATCTGTTCAAGCATAACAGATTGATTCTCTAGAAATCAACAGAATTTTTCAAAGCAATGAAACATTAAAGAATTGCAATAAAATGCCAAAAAAATTCCATCATGCTGACTCCAGGTATTGCCAAATCAGTGAAATCTCTACCTGTTAAGTGTGTAGTGTAAGTAAAATGATTTGGATAAGCTGGTTCAACTGATTGGGGTTGAGCTTAAAACTGACTTCAACCTCAACACTAGAAATGCTACAGATGCAAAGCTTCTCTTTAGCGCTCTACAATCTCTGTTATAATTCTGGATCAGCCCTCAAAGTGGTAGCCATAATACACAATGCTCAGCCTCCGCAGCTCCAAGGGCTTTCAATCAGTTTCTGTCAATTGATAAGTCCTCTGAATTGATTACTAGTTAATTAAGACCAGAAGGAGTAGAAGCTGGGAGGGTCTGGCTCACTTAATGGATGTAAGATTCAAACCAACTCTCTGTGATTCTCAACAAGTCCCAAAGTTAGAGTTTCGGCCACAACCTTCAAAGGCAAATATTCTTCTTACATGTCCTTTAAATGAGCATAAACTGCAGACACATATTACTAGTATGGCTAATAATGATAATAAGTGACGTACACCACATCCCACATACCCAAACCTATGTGGTGGTAGACTGGCAGACCATAGGTGCATGAAACATGCAAGGACTATAGAGTTCATGATAGATTTGGGATGCCAAACACATGCAACCCATGATGATGATGATGATGATGATGATGATGATGATGATGATGATGATGATGATGATGATGATGATGATGATGATGATGATGATGATGATGATGATGATGATGACAATGATGATGATGATGATGATGATGATGATGATGATGATGGATGACGATGACGATAATGATGATGATAACCCAGAGAGGCCATGGGTATGACAGATGTTAGTATGGTATCTTTCCATTTTCTTGGCCATAACATGTGAGGGTAGAATGGGCAATGATACTTGGGCTAGAGAAATAAGTTGATGAAAAAATAAAAAAATTAATACAATAATAATAATAATAATAATAATAATAATAATAATAATAATAATAATAATAATAATAATAATAATAATAATAATAATAATAATAATAATAATAATCAACAAAGACTAGCCATCCCAGAAATGTGTTACATCTAATTTTGGAAATCCTGAGGGATCATATGTACCTCGGGTAAAAGAGAGTAATATAAAATAATAATAATAAAAAGAAATAACAGATATACTAGACTAATACAATTGTCTAGTACATACGCATCCAGTGCTAGAAAGCCACAGAATTTCAAGGCACGGCAAATTCACTGATGTTGCAGAGAATGAGGCTAGATTTTCCAGATACCCATAACATATCCTAAGCATGAATTTTTGACTCAGAACTGAGGGATTACAACTACCTCAGGTAAAATAACAATAATAACAATAATAATAACAATACAAATAATAATAATAATAATTGCACAAGGATTAGTAATAATAACAATAACAGTAGTAATAACAATATTATTAATTCCTATAATAACAATATCACTAACAATGTTAACAACAGTGACACCGATAACAATAATTATTACTATCACTACCATTATTATATTTATTAACGTAATTATAACAATTGTCTTCCTTCAGAAAGTGCTGGGGTTAACTGGGAGGTTAACCTGAGCAAAGACAGAAGGCCATTCCAGAAGAAGATTCAATTACAATTTATATATTACTGTTTTGAAACAAGTACTTGTGGGCAGAAAAATTCATAATAATAATAATAATGTGAAAAAAAAGAAAACCCATGACACATCTTGGGACAGTAGATTAAACTTTCAATGAGTCTGCTAATTCAAATATTTCCAGGACAGATATTTCATTTCATAGAAATTTTCATACCAACGTACTGCACATGTCAATAATTCAATAGGCTATGAATAAAAATTAAAATAGTAATAAACAATAACAGTAATGAAATAATAAAACAATCATAAATAATGCTACTGATATTAATCTTACCGTTTTCATTTATGTGTTTCTTGTATTCATTGGTCACTAGGCAATTCAATTTCTGGTCTGGTCTTCGAATCTTCCCTTCATTGTGATCTTCAAAACAAAAACAGATTCATTTATTTTTCTTGACACAGTAGTCCAGTACAATAAATCTACATTTTGCTTTAGTTTATTAACATTTTCCAAAATTAAACATCTCATATAGACTGCTTTTAAGCTTCAGACCAAATTTTGCTGCGATATTGTAAACATTAAATGTTTGTACAAATAATAACTTAAAATTTCGTTTTCATTTTTTAGATGTTAATTATTATGTTAAATACTAGGAACAAAAGAAATTTATAATTTGTTATTATCAGCCTAAGTTTTACAACTCACCAATAAAAATTTGTTTTCATCATAATATCATGTCATCAGCCCACAGCTAACTATTTATTTCCAGCATAATCTCACGTCTTTAATCCACGGCTAACAATTTATTATAAACATAATCTAGCTTCTTTATCATGGAGTCAATACTTTATGACAGTGGATGTTTCACTGACTGCTCGGCTTACTCAGACGGAAAATTTTTATGTATTCGCGAATTATAACGAATTGATTTAGTTTAAATAATAAATAATGCAGCAGCTGCAGCAAAACATTTTACAGTTCGGTTATTTTCAACAAAGAGACCAGTTTAAAGGGTTGCTGTGCGAATAAGGAATAGGGCTGAAGCATTTGTTACACAACGTGTAATGTTCAAATTCTGTAAGGTAAAGCATTGCATTGCAGGCAAAGCAAAGCAAAACTGAGTGAAGAATCCTGCAGGTGGAAGTTGATGAGTCGTTGGAATTGTGTTGCTAGAACACAATGGACTATGAGGATTTCTACAGACAAAGACAAGCACATTTCTGGCGAAGTAGCCTTAGCATGTGAAGCCAGTGAGTCACATCACTGTAAAGACAGTGATACATATAGCCTTAAAACAGGACTGCAGTTAATGACATCCTATCCTTACAACTGGAAAGTACTGAAACACTAAAAACTAACGGCAGCCTTAGGACTAGGGATGTGGCATTGGCCTAGCAACCAAGAGGGCAGTGCTACAGAGTTAGATATGCCCCAAAAGCAGACAAAGATATTGGCCAACGGTGAATTCCCTGCTATCCATTCCAACTACTCCCTAATTATGTCAATTAGCCAATCAGCCACGCTAATTAAGGCAGAAAGCCATCCAAGTGTTGCCGTCATCAGGATCCACTGAGAATATAATTTGTCAGAAACAACCATCACCATAGTAACCGCATCCCTGGATGCTTTCCAACCTCAGACATTAAAATAATAATTGAAATAGTTACAGAAAACAGACAATTTTGTTAAGCAACAGCAGCTTGGTACATCTCAAAGAACAGTGCAAATGAACAATGCAAATCATGGAACTATTTTACACCTTCAGGACATCTACGCTGCCAAATTCTTTGAGGGTTAAGACAAGGCTAAACAATACAAGTCTGAACCAGAACAGACTAAACCAGACCGGACCATGCCAGACTAAATCGGACCAAGTCAGCCCAAACCAAATAAAAAATCTGTTTCACTGAAGTTGCTAATGTTTGTACGGTAAGGTATTTATTTAATATATGCATCTATGGACACATACTTCTCCGCAGCACAGATCAAAAGGATGCAGAACAATATAAAAAATTCTTTCAGTTAAGAACAACAGAACCGAACAACAACAATTCAACAACCGAATTTATCATGTGAAGCCCATCAGTGACATCACGTTAAAGGTACAGTGACACATAGCCTTAAAACAGCATTGCAGGTCTTAGTGAAATCCTATCTTTACGACTTCTACAGACAACAGTATACCTGCGGCATAACATCTATTTCTGCCAATTTCACATAGACCTCTTTTGGCATCTTCAGCATTTGTAATTGGTTACACAACCTCCATAGTTTTCAAGACCATCTGGAAAGGTGCTCTTTGTTATTATTATATTATTATTATTATTACTATCATCATTATTAGCAGTGGTGGTGGTAGTAGTAAGAGCAGTAGATGTCGTTGTCATTGTCATGGAGCTACCCTAGTAGCAGTAGTAACAGCAGCTTTAGTAGTAACTATAGTTGTTGTTTTGCAGCAGCATTACTATTAATATAACTATCACTATTCTTATTTTTATTATTATTATTATTATTGTCATTGCAGATAACTTAATTGCTATTACCAAGTAAACTGTAATGAGTTGTTCAGAGCCAATATCTTCTTGTAAAGACTGCATAGGTTCTTAATCTGACCAGCCAATATTTTTCTCTTCATGTGGAGATCCCCTAAGCTGTTCATGACATAAGCGGGTGGTGGCTAATGCTCGCTTCCTGTCAGCCTTGGATACTCTTAATCCCTTTGCTAATCTCAGTTTGGTGAGTCATCTTATTGGCTTCCTTTGATGAGGACGGACCTTCTTCTTCAGGCAGGGCAGGACTTGATGAAAAGGTCATCAGTATTGCCAAAAGTGATCACCAACAACCACTGAGAAATGCCGTTCTTGTATGAAGTGAGATCATACCAAACCAAGGAGCCATAAGACGTGTACTGCAGCTGCGAGATTCCAGAATCATCTAATAGCATAATATGCAATAAAAATACTGCAAAAATGCCACCACCATAAAGCAGTGTCTCCAATGGATCAACAAAAGGAGCTACAGAAATACTCCGTTACAATTAGCTTGCCATAGACATTTCACATAGACCTCTTTCAGCATCATCAGCATGACTGACAAAGGATGATCTCCCTGCCCAGTTATGGCTGAAGAATTTCCAGAATGAAATCAAAAGTGGCTTGTAGCCCTACCAAGAACATTGACTGTGTTCGTCATAAAGCGGAAAGAACCGCTCAACTACTCAGCATATGCTAGAACTTCATTAGTATGTGCCCTAGATGCAGAGGTACATATTTCCACACAGTCAGAAAATGGCCAAAAAAGGCCAAGACCTCTGAAAGCTATTGCCACTACCAGCACATACGATATTCCAGCACTTACAAATGAAATAGCCTCAAACCATTGATAATGCTACCTGGAAACTTCATAAGCTATAATGGAATACATAGCTTGTTCATGAGAACTCTGTCAGTCTAGCAGAGTACTACATGTATATTAAATATTTACAAAGTGAAACTGAAGCAGTATAAAAGAGCAAGATAATGTTTATTATATTCAGCAATATTGATACAGTACCATTACACCTACATTACATCAACAAAAGAATTTACCAAGTCAGAGGGCTGAGAGTGCATTAATTTTACTACATTATCTTCCACATTGTCAGTAAGGTTTGATCTTCACTTAGTTTTCTTGTAGTTTACAACCGAAAATATTGTTCACACATAAATGTCTTTCCAAATAATCCACTGGACCTGGCCAAAGATCTGGCCAAAGTGCTGCATACTGGCCACAGGCAAGGGCTGTATAAACCTGTGATACAAGAATGCATTAGATGGAATTAACATAGGCGTAATTTGTGGGGGGGTACGAGGGGTACCCGTACCCCTCACTTTTTGGACTGGGGGGTACTGTACCCCCCACTTTTTAAACAATGCCAATTAATATTTCATTATTGTGCCTTCCCAGAGAACGCAGTCTCCGCCAAAAGTATGAAAATACTTAGATACACAGGTAAACCTTGAGCTAAAATTAATGAGAATACTGGCGGGGAATATGTTCAAAATGGTCACTATGCGAAAAGCGAAAGTGGAGAAGAAATTGGTACCCCCCACTTTTTAGACTAAAGTATTGGTACCCCCCCCCCCACTTTTTAGACTAAAGTTACGCCCCTGGATGGAAATATGCAATATTGAGGTCTTGTGAATTTCTTGTGACAGCTATAGGCCTATATCTGTTGAACAACTCATTCACATATGCTCAGTAAACTGCCTGAAAATTCAGCAGAAACATATGGGAGACAAGAAGGGTTTCATAAAGAAGACAGACCACACAAACATGGGTATAAGAGACTGAGAGAAAGTTGTAGGCATGGATTAATCTTGATTTGGGAGACAAACCTTATTATTAAAGCAGTTATTTATAGCGCCCCTTCAAGACTTCAAGATTGCCTACTCAGGAGCGCTCCCAGCCCAACCACAGTCGAACAACGCAGTTTTGAGAACAGTAAGAAACAAGGTGAAATGACCAATCGGTATTTGGCGGAGTTTGGTAGGGAGCCGATTCCAGGTCATGGGGCCAGCCACAGAGAAGGCACAATAAAGTCCTACCACTACCTTTAGAATTAAATTCATAATGTACTGTTGACTAGTCTAATGCCTCTTAAGACTAGGTGCTCTAGGCAAATGCAGTTACACCACCTCACCTCACCTTGCTATTAGACACCTAATGAAGCATGAACAAAATTAAGAACATTCTTAAATCTGCTTTTGACATTGCATCCACAGGAAAGAATTTATGAAATGGCACAAAAATAAATGATTGTGGGCAGCAGATTTTTTTATATTGGCTTTCATGCTGTATTGTCAGTTCAAACAGTAAACTAACAGTATATAGTCAGCACATTCAAGTGGAGCTGGTCAGTTCTTACTGTCATCCGATATGACCGATCTCAGTCGAAGGAAGGAAGAAGCCATGCTTTAACAAGCCAAAGTTGCCAAGTTAAAAAGGATTAGTTCACAGTGTGCTATATAGCAAATCGCTCTATCACTGCTTCGCCTAAAAGGTTTAGTCTGCAGCAGAAAGACAGGCAGCCTTTATGAAATGCCTCGCCAAATGCAAGACCACCAAAAATCCAAATAATTATACAGCCAAGATTACAGACCTGGCAGTCCACAAAACAGCGCATGTCAATATTAAAGCGTACTACACAGGCAGCAAATGAACAGTTTTAATATTCAAATGATTAGATATTCAAATCACACACTACATGGTACACACACCTGCCTAGGGGGGGTCAATAATCAATTTTGAATGATGCACAGATGAAAGAAGGCTCAGATTTTAGGTAAATATTATTATATTTGCCACAGCCGTGAGTCAGCTTCATTGTACTCTGTCTAGAGTTTTCAAGTCTCGTATAATGAACGCAATCAGAGAACACTGTCCAAAATACGTGAACAGAAGGAGACGCCATGAAAGCGATAAATTGCATTCATTTTGGATAGCCTCCCGACACACACAACCACACGCACACATACACACAAACACACACACACATACACACACACACACGAACACACACACGCAAACACCTATACACACATACATACACGCACATACACACACACGAACACACACACAAACACCTATACACACATACATACACACACATACACACACACGAACACACAAACACAAACACCTATACACACATACATACACACACACATACATACACACACACACACAAACACACACACACACACACACCTATACACACATACATACACACACATACACACACGAACACACACGCACACAAACACCTATACACACACATACATACATACACACACACACACAAACACACACACACACACACACACAAGAACACAAACAACAAGAGAATGCTCTACATAATTTATGGACATTCTGAATCTTTACGGTGCATTACCAGCCTATAATATCTCTTCAGGTATCTGTCAGTTTTAGAAGTCAAAAACATTAACTGCCTTATTTTGCAAATCATAAGAGGTGACAAACAAGACTGGCATCAAAAAGGACCGTCACAATTAAAGCTTGACTGCAATATTCTATTGCAGAACATTTCCAAAGTACTAGTAAATGAGTCTGATGCAACAGGCCAACCAAGTTCCACCGGAAGAGGACAGTGCCACTGAAACCAAGCGAACCCTTCCCATTTTTAATGCCATGTACTTTCTTAAATCTAAGAGTTAAAGTGTTTAAAGCCTCTCAGTTCTTGATCTTGGTCTTAATATTGTTAGTTCTGCACATCTCCCTGAAGAAAATTAGCTAAGCAATAACTAACCTGCCATGACCAGCCCAAAGAAAGCCTTTCCTTTTTAAACTTTCTGAAATGCAGAATTTAAAATAATGAATCTAGAACACTTTCTCAGAGACTTACCGTGATCAGCAAAAACTCCTTCCTCCTCTTGACTGAACTCTCGAACAGAAAAAGGTCCAAAACAGAATCCCGAACCAGTTCCACCATCTCGCTGGCCCAGCTGAGCCAAGTACTGCTGCTCGTGAGCACAATGTTGAGCAGAAGATGCGTGCTGTATCATGGCAACCCTAGCATGTGTGGTAAAATCACACGTAGCACAGTGATAATACTTTGCTTTCGACATCCCAATGTGCTTCTCGCGGGAAAGCAGCTCCAGGAAAATGTGGACGTTTGTGTTGTGATCTTTGTCGGACGAGTGAATCTGCATCTTGTAGACGCTGTTTGTGCTGTAGTCACACGCATTGCAACGCACAGTGATGAGGCTGCCGAGATTGGCGTTGAGGTGACGCCATTCGATGTTTGGGCGTCCTTCACGTATGTGGTTGATGAGCTGAAGTCGCTGGAGGTGTTTGTCAGTCTTGCAGTGCAGCTGAAAGTTTGCCTTGAGGTTCGACTTGTACTGACACAGGCTGCAGATGTAGGTGCCTGCGATGACGATGATGCCCTCATGTTCGGAGCCACGGCCTGTGCGATCCAGCTGCTCGTGCTGGTGCAATGCCTCCAGTGAATCAGTCCCAAATGCGTTGCAGATCATACACTGGTACAGCATCGGTGATTCCAGATCCTTGTTGCTGGACCAGTCTGACAAACCAGAGGGTGGCTCAACAGAGTTCTTGATGGGCCGAGTCAGGTCTACAGGAAGGTCGAGAGACCTTGGCAGTGGTGGTCGCATAAACATGGACTGTTCGAATGCAAATGGTGCCAATCCCCAAGGGTTGGAGAGTGCAAGCAGTGAAGATGTGTCTTGAGAGACCATTGCCATGTGGTTCAGCTGCATCTGGAGGTCAGACGACATCGACTTCGAACTCTGCTGCATGACGAGTATATTGTGAGCGTGTTTCTCACTCGTCATGTGAATTCGAAGGTTACGTGCTACGTTTGTCTCGTAGTTGCACACGTCGCACCTCCACGATGGTTTTGGCTTGCTTTTCTTAAAGGCACAGACGTCTGCACTCATCGTTGAAGGCGGTGGCGTTGGTGGTGACTTTGCCAGCCTAGCGCCAACGCTCTGAACTTCTTGGACGTTGTTCATGTGACGATCAGACTGCATATGGATGCTCAGGTTACCTTTCGTTGTAGTCGAATAGTTGCAGACATCGCATCGATACGGTTTGTATCCGCAGGTGTAGGCCTCCCCACGGGCAAGGCGTGGATGTGGTTGGCCCCCAATGCAGTAGACACACTGGGCATCTGTTTCAGGGTGCTTCTCACGCATGTGTATTTCAAGCGTCTCCTGGTACTTGTAGTGCCAGTTGCAACGTGGACACTTCAACATCTTGCACGAGTTTCGTGACTGTTGTGTTGGCAGCTGTAGCCCAAATGCCCCCATTGACTCCATTTCATCACACCGCAAAGATTCCGACACACAGTTACTTTCAACTCGAGACAGACAGTCATAATCATTGGTGCCTTTTTGTTCAGGTGATGATGCAAATGCACTGAAACATTCCATGTCTGGCTGCATTTTAACACCGTGTGTGAAGACATGGTCACTTCTTGATGGCAGAGGATTATCACCAATAACTTCTGCTTTAATGATTCCATCAAAAAATGGTCGGCAATATGAGGTACTGGAGTCCAGAGTTTCATCTGGCAAGTTCACTTCTGGTGAAATCTTGCACTGTGATGTCGTTTTGGCCATGTCCAATGACAATTCCTTTGGTGTCTTCTGGCCTCCACTGAGAACATCAGATACACTTTCATTATCTGTTCCCTTCGTAGTTGAAGGAAACTTTCCGTCGCTGTTTGGCTTGCTCAACACATGGCTGCCAGAAGCATCCATATCACTTTCATTGTTTTCAACAACGTTTTGTTGAACAAAGCCACTAAAGGATTTGGACTGTTGGTAATTGGGACATTTCCAAACTTGAAGATCACATGACGGACTATTTAACACTCTGTCTGCACTTGCAGTTGATTCTCCCTTCTCAGGTTGAGCGGACAAGACGGATTTTACAGAAACCAGCTTCAACGAGAAAATGGTTGGCTGACAATCCTTACCAAACTTGTGCAAAATGGCTGATTTCGCTTCCGTTAGCCATACGTCAGCAGTGCATGACATCACACAATGCACGCTTTTGGCATGAGTGACGAAGGATTCAGCAGCACCAAATTTGAGATGACACAGCAAGCACACAAGAAATAGTCTATGCGCATGACTGAGATGGCTTTCGTCATCTGTTTTGCATGTCCCTTCTCTCAGTTTCTCAAAAAGTTCAAAACTACTGTTTCTCGTCACCTCAGACTCCAGTTCAGTTCCGTCCTCATGCCAGTTCTGAACTCGGTAATTGAAGATAAATAAAGAATCCTTGGCCATCTGCATATCCTGCGAGGAGTCTGTCAGTCTTTGTATATAAAAGACATTATGAGGCAGTTGAAACCGTAGCGACAGACTTTCCCTTTCAGCAAGCGACACCTCATCTTTGAGGATCTCAGACACCTTTGGACTAGTCTCTGCGTCGTCAAAAGTCTCTGCACATACAACTGTAAATCCTGGATGATGAATAATTCGACTGATAACTGTATTCGACTCCAGAGCGAGACCAGCAACCGACCCATTTTCAACAGCCTTCGTGCAATCTCTACTATCTTTCACATCGCATCTGTTGCGAACATGCTCTGGCGACGAGATAGAATTATTGCACAGTTCATTAGCACCATTAGCCACAAGCCCGTTCCAAGTACCTTCACTGCAGTTATTGTCCTGGGCCGGATAGGAGGACGCCCCGCTCTTGCAAATCACAGACTGGGAAGAGGACGATGACAAAGACTTAGAAACAAGAACTTGATTCAAGGATAAATCAGGACTAGGAACTTGAATCTCCGACGGATTTCCCTTGAGAGCTGAAACATCAGGTTCTGCCTGTCCGAATGACTTTTCAGAAATTCCCACAGAAACGTCATAGAAACAGTGTCCACGCACATGATCAGAAGTTGCCGGCACATGTACACTACCGTAGCTTCGCGCTTTTAGCAGGGTGTCCATCTTGCCAGAAGAGTCTTTGCTGGAAGACTTGGATTTACTAATATCTGGCGAGGGCTCAGAGAGAAACCAGTGCACCGCATCACTAACATAGATTGCCTGGTCTTTGCTGGACACTGGTTCCTTGCCAAAGGACTGAAAACCATGCTCAGATAATGGTGCATCAATATCCCGGCAGGACTCAACAATGCCTGACATGACTACTTAAATCCAGATTTCCTGGATACAGGCATTACGGCTCAAAACCACGGAAAACACAGCAGTTAACCACCACGGCACACCGGCACTAATACTTTAATCTGTAAATACAAAAGAAATATATTAATTAGAAACAAAAAAACAATTTATTTAATATTTTCAGTATAAAAAAACAATGTAGTGCATTTACACTTTGAGTCCAATTCACACTACACATACTTTGCAACAAGATGCAAAAATATTCTCATGGAAGTTTTAAAAGGCACATTTGCAGAGTTTAAGCACAATTAGCTGAAGCAATCCAACGAGCACCTAGGTTGTAATCCAGAAGACGGAATTAGGATTTTCACACAAACAACGTCTGAACCCCAAAAGGGGGTTCGTTTATCATATGTCCATCATAGCACCATCAGCCACTATGAGAGCTCAGTGCACTTCAAGGTAACCAACTTGCCATGTAGATAATTACTACTATGTGTGTATACATCAAAATTACTAAGCTACAATAATTAGATCTTGTCAGCTTTACAGATGTTAGTGCTAAGACAAGGCAAGTAAATTAAGGTAGGGACAGTGAAAGAGGAAAACAGGAAGCGGTAAAGGAAAAAGACAAGAAAATTATTAGTATTAGTAGTAATTAGCATTAGCATTGACGCAATTGTAAAGCTGAGTGCATAATGAATTATTATACCAAGAATAACAAAAACGACAAAGAGTAGGAGCATAACATCTAAACAGATAAATAAATAAACTAACATCTATTACACATGCAAAATCCAATAATCAAGTCAGAGGCACGATGCCTACTTTCTAGTTATAAAGTATAAATGATGGAGTGCAGAAGGGAGCATTTGGTCACAAGACTCAGGTTAACTGCGCCACCTCTGCATGTTAATGAAGCGTTTCATCCGGGAATTAAACTTTACCCTGGGATAAGCAGAGGTCAAATTCCACTTCCATGAGCCAAGCTGGCAAAAGCCATCGAAGATCATCATAGCACCAGAAGCTATCAGATATATGGCCGCATATCGGACGCGGCCGAGAAGTAATTAATCCCAGCCATAAGATCCTTTGCCCGAAACCAAACTGGAAGCCGCCGCTTCGGCCACCTCAGCCATCGTCGTCGCCGCCGCCGGAGGCACACCCAATATCATCAATATTTCTGGCATGTTATGTATTAAATCGTCAGGCTGGGACATCGGTGAAGGAGGAGGCCCTACGATCAATATGAATACGGAGCAGAAAATACTCGGATGGGAAGCAAGGAGATAGGACAGAGGGGAGGAAGACACAATCCAAGCCCCTCTGACCGACAGACCAACAGGGGGCAGAACATTTGGCGGCGGAGGCGCCTGAAACAAAACCAGACAACCCGAGGACAAAAACGGTGATTGCTTTTAAGAGTGATACCCGGAGAGATGCGCACATCCTAAGACACAGTGAGACACAGAGCAACAGACGGGAGTACCCACGTACATATGCTGCAGATGACTGTTTAGAGAGGTTTGCTATTAAGTACTATACATATAAAATCTCTGGTTACATACATATGTAATACATGCATTTATGAATATATGTATGTGTGCTCATATGCATGCATGAGTGCATACATATGAACACATACATATATGCACACAAACATGCATGTTTGCAAACATGTATGTATACATGTATGTATACATGTATACATGTATGTATGTATGTATGTATGTATGTATGTATGTATGTATGTATGTATGTATGTATGTATGTATGTATGTATGTATGTATGTATGTATGCATGTTTGCATGCATGTATGTATGTGTGTGTATGTATGTATGTATACACATACATACATACATACATACACATACATGCATACATGACCTCTGCTTATCCCAGGGTAAAGTTTAATTCCCAGATGAAACGCTTCATTAAGATGCAGAGGTGATGCAGTATGTATGTATGCATGTATGCATGCATGTATGTAAGCATGCATCAGGACACTGAACACAGCACTTTTTCAGGATCTCTTAAAACACAAGATGCATACAAAGACCTAAAATTTTATAACCAGACAATGCCCAAAAGTAAAAAAAGTTATGTAAGTCAGTGTTAATGTAGGCATGTCTTTATGCCTGTCTTTCTGCCTGTGTATGTTGCTGTGTGCTATCTGCCAGTTATAAAATGGGGTTGAAAACTTTTTCCAGTTGAAATAGTCCAGCCAACCCTCAGACAGGAAAACAAGCCCAGAAAGTTACACCACATAACTGGATGCTTCTGAAATTGGATATGGTGTCAGTATCTGTTCTTATATGGGGAACAGGCAGAGGTTCTTAATGGAGGAAGGAGCTCAAAGGGAAACAAGAGCTGCTCCTCATACAACAGTTTCTATCAACAGACCCTTTGGGGTAGAATCTCTGGGTGGCAGCAGATGGTACAAGAAGAAAACGACACCCTTTCTAACCCAAAAACGACAATACCACAATTACCACCACACAAATAGTGCCAACTGTTACCTAAGACTCTGCACGTAAGGTAAGGTAATGTAACGTCATATAGGGCAAATAATACACCAGAGTTTTAGAACTTAGAACCATATTAACATCCCTTATACACACTAGCGAAAAGTGAGGTTCTTAAAGTTCTACAGTATCGTAATCGTAATCTCCAAACTTCCAAAGCGCCGTTCGAAGGCCAAGCACAGGGCACCAGCCTATTCATGAGCACTCAGAAGGTAAGGTAAGATACATACTTACACACAAACTGGATAAAGACTGACTCAAAAGGGCAAAATCGCCATTTTTTAATGATCACATACAGAGGTAGTAGACAAGCAAACATTTAGTATTTAGAAGCAGCCAACAGGAGTACAGAGCAGGTTTTGAAAAACATTGATAATGATGTAGGAGGTCAAGTTTTGTGATAAGAATGTATTCCCACTGGGTTTTGATCCTCTGAGTACACGGCAGATATGCAGGCCAAACTGTGACCGCCTAATTGCAATGGGGTTATTTTGTCAGCAAATACACTGCACCATTCTACATCCCAATCTCCTCCTACTTCTCAGTAAGAAGAAGGGCCGTGGTCTTCCTAATCTCCCTGCCTCCGGTATCTTCCAGTTAATTAGGATAAAGGAGGCCCGGAATGGTGCCGGCCAGCTAGTCATTACCATCATTATTACGGATTAAGGAATAAGTTTCATTGTAAGGAGCAGCCCTGTGTGTCTGGTCGTGTCTGGCAACCAATTTGATTAAACCCAATTAGGCAGACAAGTTGTAGAGGGTCAGCGTCGGCGGCAGCAGCAGAAAGCAGCTCTCTGTGTCTCTCGGCTGCACTGATTGGGCTAATCAATATCAGGTGCATAGGTGATTAAACAACATCTGGATCAAATAAGCACCTGCACGTAGGAAGGCCGTGACTTAAGGCGCTACTATACCATAGGGCACTGCTCAGCATGCTCACTCGATCGACCTCCGGCAATGCAGCCCTTGCCTTCCCTTCCACAAGGGGATGGGGCTGTGCGTATGACCATGCAGGGCAGGACACTGCAGATTGTACGGCTCTGAATGTGGCTACAGCAAATGGCAATTCTGGTCTCGGCTGAGCTGACGTCTTGGATTTGAGGGCAACACAATAAAACATCGGCAGGAATTCAAACAGAGCAACATTAGCCTAAACTCAGAAACAAAAAAAAAACTCGTTAGAGTTTGGGAGTCAGTATTACATCGTATTCAAAAAGAATTAATTATGGTCAGCGGCTTAAAATACAACACTGGGCTGAATCCTGACTCACAAATGGATGCTCATTAACGCTAAACAACAGAGCAAAGACAATGACCCCATGCTAGATTATGGACATAGACTCAGACAAATGCACAGAAACAGCTGCTCAAAATGAAACATAAAAATAGAACAGAAACGGAAAGATTCTAAAATGCCAAATGTCAGAATAAAATTAGCCCAATACAGTTGAAAATCACATATAAGCTGTAACTCTGGCGGATAGATTTAGCTGACAGATCAAATGTTGGTTGTTGTAGTCTTTCCACTTCTAATCTGCTCAACCATAGCCCTGCCTTCAATCTATAATTCAATCACTCATCCCAATCAACATCTGTTTACTTAGCCCACTTCTTTCCAGCCTCTGCAGTTGTCTAGCACGGCAACAAGGCAGCGAAAGATGAGAAATGAGTACAGACTGATAAGGAAAAACTGTTATTCTCACAGTCAAAGTCTACCTGAGGATCATATCATCACAACCCATCGACATGCTAACTCCCTTCAATTTACCAACTTGGTGCCCCTTGGCTGAGAGAAGTCTTTTGCCACAGATGATTTATTTAAGTCATGCACCAGCAGTCAAGGGGAAGCGGTGAGGTGGGTGCAGGAGAGGGGCAGGGAAGGGACGGCCTCTCCTCCTGTTCGGGACAAAAACACAAACCGACCTGCAACCCGAAACTAATGTAATCAAAATGCCAGACCGGTAGCCATCTTGGCCCGTGGATTGGAAGCCGTCATTAGTCGGTTATCTTGATGAGGAAAACGAAGAAGAAAAAGAAAAACATCGTCCTCCGTCGGATCCCCCACCCCAGCCTCCACAGCCTCCTCCGCCACCGCCGCCTTGAGGGATATCATGTTTTTCCACAGGATCGGCACAGGTTGATAGTAACCGGGAGAAGGTCAGACAGAGGGGCACGCCACAAGCACAAGCAGCAGCCGCCTAAAACACTGTCTGGTGGCCACACCACATTACACCGCACGGCCTCCTCCTCCTACTCCACCTCCTCTTCATCCCATCCATCCATCCTGCATCAGCAGCAGCAGCTGCAGTTCCAGCAGCAGCAGCAGCCATCTCATCTCTGGTGCTAATTGGCGCTACCCCGTCTTGGCCGGCCAAGCAATCCAATCGGCCCTGATACGCAGGAATTTGCGTCTCCGTGGCAACGCTCAAATCATATCAGCCCGTATTTATGGCTGCCCAAATGTCAGAATTTATTTAAACAGCGCTGGTCGGTCGTCCGTCGGGTTCGTCGGTCTCCGCCGCTGCCACCGCTGCCACCGACGCCGCCGCCGCTGCCACCGTGTGACTAATTTGGGCGCGCGATGGTTATATTGCTGGTCATGCTCAGGTGTCCCCCAGTCCACTTCCCCGCTCTCTGTCCTCCCCCGGTCGCCGGTCGGTCAGCCGCCCATGTGTCCCTCTCGCTTCTTCTGGCCCGCTAATGCAGCCTTTTGCGAGGCTGTGTTGATTTATTTAAATGTCAGGCAGTAATGCAGAGAATTAATTCCTCTGTCATTTTTCATTATATGCTGTATTATTGATGGCTTTCAAATTGCAATTTATTCACACGCTCCCTAATACAAATTTTACACCCGGTCCTCCTCGGTCGGTCGATCGGTCGGACGGTCGAGGGGGCGGCGGGCAGCCAGCCGGGTGGGAGCCGGCACCCGCTCCTCCCCCGCATCCTCTCTCCCTCTCTCTCCTCCGCGCTTCTGTAGTCTGTCCACATCTAGACATCGACTGGGAAGGAAAATCTTGTTAAAGATTATGCACAGTGGTCAACGTTAACGCTTTAATCACGGCAGCCTGTTAGCAACAATGCCGACCGATCTCAAGGGTTAAAGCAGTCACATCGGTGGGTAACCACTAGGTCTTGGCAGGAAAACAAATGACTCGACTTAACCTAATAAGTACGAAAACAGCATCTCTAAAGAGACAGCTGTTGAAACAGAGAGAACGCCTTACTATTTATACGGTTTGACAGCGCGGACGAGTTTTGATGTAACAGATCTCCTCTGATCTAATCTAATGACTTCTAATCTAATCTAATGACTTCTAATCTAATCTAATGACTTCTAATCTAATCTAATGACTTCTAATCTAATCTAATGACTTCTAATCTAATCTAATGACTTCTAATCTAATCTAATGACTTCTAATCTAATCTAATGACTTCTAATCTAATCTAATGACTTCTAATCTAATCTAATGACTTCTAATCTAATCTAATGACTTCTAATCTAATCTAATGACTCCTAATCTAATCTAATGACTCCTAATCTAATCTAATGACTCCTAATCTAATCTAATGACTCCTAATCTAATCTAATGACTTCTATAGCGCCTTTATACTCATATGCACAGGGCACCAGTCAACGGTTGCACCCAATAAGTATATAGTCAAGAACAACAGTCTTAACTGGAATAATGTTTAACTTGGTTATCGTTTTTCATTCTACAACGTCTCTCAGTGACAACGTAATGGTCTCTGTTTGTCATCATGACATGAGCAGAGTTCAGTGTTTTGTCTCCATGTCTTTACGGCTATCTCTGGCAACCATAATGGTCTTGAGTCGCCTTGATTACTATAACAAGCTTCTTGATAGTATCACAGCACATGCTGAAACTCCACAGACTTCAGAACTTCTTGGTTGGAGCCACAATTAATACATCAGAATACGAACATATAAACCTGTGCTTAAATCTTTGAATTGGCTTCCTGCTCAGCAAAGGATTTGTTTCAAATTGGGGCTCAGAGGTTATAGAACGCTGAACTCTGGTCAAGCACAATATACTTAATATCAGTCCTTATTCCCCAGACTTATCATTATTCAACTAAGTCATCTGGTTATCTTTCTCTGATTATACCTAAGACTAGAAGATATTTCCATTGCTTGACCTCGATTTCGGAACCGTATCACTGTATCTTTCGTTCTGCTAAGTCGCTTATAATGTCATCTCTCAACTTACGACTTACCTTTTTCAAATTGCTCATCATGGGCTGCATGCCTCTCTGTCCACTGGATCAATCTTCTGGATGCGGATTTGATTTATGGCTTGGTTTTGGTGTGTGCCATCATTGGTTGATGCCTTCTGCATTAGACACTGGCGCTATATAAATTAGTAAATAATTAACAATAATTTAACAGTCCACTGCATAAATCACATCAAAATCCAATCGATCAGGTAAACAGAAATTAGGCAACGGGTGGCTAACAAAGTTCAAAGAGACAGGTCTTACGCTGACAGCTGCACAGATATCCAACTTGATTCAATTGAATACAACCTGATTCAATCCAGTTTTTCCAGTCAGCGCAGATTAGGGTACACGAGAAAAACACAGTCAGGAATGATGGATGCCAATCTACAACTTTTCTGATTTTTTCAGTCTGATTCGATAGGGTGGGTTAGGATGGGTTCATCATGATACCCAGTCAGCAAACTGACTCCAGTCCAATTGAGCCCATTGACTCTAACAAAGTAGGCATCTCTGAGCGTCACCATAAATGTATCACGTTATGAGCTGTCACTACTAGATGCTCGTGAGTATGACAGCATTCAGATATAAGTACATATAAACACACATTATATAATAAGCATACATATAAAATGTAATACTTATATTATTGTAGTAATTATTGTAATATATAGTATAATAATATTATATTGTTAATAGCATAATATAGCTTTTATATATTTTCATGATGGCTAGATCAGCCAAGAATGCATATATCACCATCCTGGTCAGAAGCACTGCAAGAGTCAGTGTTCATTGATCAAATGCAGCTCATTCATTGATACAGGAGTGAGCACCGAGTCAGATATGGGTCCGCTGATATAAACTGAACACCTTCTGAGCTACAAGACAATAGTACTGAGTGCACTATGAATGTAATATCTTCATATTTACCGCCTTTGTTACGACTCTGGCCAGCTTCTGCAAATCTCTCATTGTGATACCAATGAGAAGTGAATTACAGTAGTTGAGTCGGCCAGAAACAAGAGCATTTGCTAGTAAAAGCCAGACAGTTTGAGGCATGTGAGCTCCGAGTCTAGAAATGTTGCAAATGTATATGGTGAACCAATTTGAACAGACATATGACCTAAAGAATTCATTAGTATGACAAGCAATCAACCAAGCTGAACAGTGGTAAGCCAATTAATTTTCTGAGCTCAAGAGAAGGACTTTTGGTCTAAGAACATTTAAGAATAAATTTACTACTAAACCATCCAAACCTAAATGTGCTGAAAACAAAAGCAGGTACAGTAGTAGGAGAGTAGGACTAGACACAGAACTGTCAAATAAAAGTAATAGAGCTGGGTATCATCAGCACACAAATGACAGCATAGAGAGCTCTTCTTTATGCCTCTGAACTTTGTGGATGCTCCTTGTATTTCCTGGGTTTGGACAACCGCCCACATTCCTTAAAGTAATAAGAGTTGTTTAATGGAGTTTAGTGGTCCCAAATGACAACTTTATTTGAAACCAGTAACATCCAACAGATAAGGAGAGCATTGAATATATGGACCTGAATTTTTGGAAGTTGTGTACCTGCCAATTCTGGTAATCTAACAGAAGGCTATTACTTCAGTTGTTATTGCAATTATTGTTGTTCGTTTGCTGTTGCTGTTGTACTGCTGATGTTAACTAACCCACCCTTTTGTAAACTGTATTTGCTGTATTCTCAGCTCAAATACCGGAAAATTATTGGAATTGTCCAACGATGGAAGAAGAATTATACAAAAGGATGAACATAAATAAGAGTGTAGAAATAAATTGCACAAACTGAATTAGCTACATTGAAATGCCAGGGAAACCAGAAAGCTATAGAGTCCCTGTTCTTATAAAACTTGCTGAGTACTGAAGAATCTTGAATAGAGCTCTGACACAAACAACTGAAATGTAAGACAAACTGCTATGAAGGAGCTAAACCCAAATTGAAACATTTCCACATGTTTCTGTTTCACCAAAGTATATCCGAGTAATTCCTATCTTGTTCTTACTTATTAGATTAGGTTTAATGTCCACTTCTACTTGGAATTATGGAGAACTGTCGTCTCTCGACTGCCATCTGGAACCAAACCATAGAAAACTCCTTTATAAGATGAGGCCATAGCAAGCATTCATATTCTAGTCAGCATAGCAGTGACCACTCTGCTTGATCATTTATCCTGTAAACAAGGGTCCTCCATAGCATGGTCCTGGGGCCTTGGGACCCTTAGCTGTCTCTGTGAAATCACAGCAACCTTTCTTCGCAATACCAGGCAACCTTTCTTTGCAATACCAGGCAACCTTTCTTCACAATACCATGCTACCTTTCTTCGCTTAGGCTGGCCAGATTGACAACAAATTGCCTACTTTACAGGACACATTGGACTCAACACATCTCTAGGTTGTTTAATGCTTGTATGCCTTTTTTACATTATGAGAAAGGGCTCTACTACACCATACATGCCTATAACAACAGATTATTAATTGTAATTGCAATTTGTAATTGTAAATGGAAACTTATGAAACACCACTGCAGGTGAACTCATCAGAGTCACTTCTGGCCCCATATCCCAGAACTAGTAGGAAAAAGTGCGGTCTTCAAGCATTTGCGGAAAAGAAGAGAAGACAGAGAAAGCTCTCATCGGAGATCGGCAGGGAGGGAATTCCATGAGGCAGGCCCAACAACAGAGAAGCTGACCAGGTCTCCGTGTGCAGTCGATCACAGAAGACGGTGGTCAGGTGTTCTTTACAGAGCCCCTGTTACACCAGTTTATGTGGGGCCTACAATGCAAAGTTTATTGTAGGGTCAATACTAAGATTGTTTCTCTTTATTACATATGTCTCTCTTAAGGTCAGTAATAAACAGACTTGTATCTCAATTTGGAGATTTCTTTTACAGGTGTCTCTATGATGGGGTCTCTTTATTACATGACTCTCTAATGGGGCTCATAATAAAGGGGTGTTTCTATAAGATTTTTTTACTTATATCACTGTACATCAAGCATGCTTATTACAGGCGTCTCTTGTGGGGCTTGTAATATACAGGTGCCTCCATCAGCTGGCCTCACTAAGGCAGGTTATCTCTTTTGGGACCAATATTATGCGGGTGTATATATTAGGGTACCTTCTCATTACAGGTGTTTAGTATGTATCCCTTTACTTACCTTTGTTACACATGCCTACACAACAGAGATATATCCTCATCAGAAAGGTATCCTGTATGTTTCAGCTTTATGTTTTACTCCCTTTACATTTCTTAACCCATGCTTATCAATGCCCTTCCCACACTTCAGTGCAATCTGTTTCCACAATATTTTCTGCACCATGCAACACAATATTCCACAACAGTGTTCTTCATAACTTTTGTCATCCTGATGGATCATAGAAACCCAGGCAAAACCAATAATTATTATTTACAATCAGTATTAGTATTAATACAGACAATGACAATAACTGAGAAAAGATGATGACAATGAAGATGACGATGATGACAGTGATGAGATTAAACCTGAATTTTTCTGCAATGGCAGTCGTGACACAGGTAACATAAAACGAGACTACAATCACACATCAATTAGTCAGAGGGCCACTGCCCAGACAATTAATCTCATACATAACTGTCAATTAGTTATCACTGACCTCTTTACAATTTCAAAATGAATCACTGTCTTCACCATCATAATCATCATCATCATAACATCCTCAGAAGTACCAATGACCTTACCTCTGGCCTAACTGGTTGACCACTGGACTCTACAGTTTAGTGACAGTGGCCTGACAGTGGCTTGGCATAGTGATGACTTGGCCAAACCGCTGTGCGAGGCCGACTGACAGACAATCTGTGGCTAAATTGCACACAACTAATAATAAATGCCATCAATAGCAGCAATACCATTGGGGCCAAATCCACAAGTCACTCACTGGCCGTACACATCAGCTATGCGGTCTTCATAATGTACCGATTTTAAATGCCTGAATATTACTGAAACGCAAGCACAGGCATCGGCCTATATACACAGTAGCAGGCAGCCCTAAAGGACTATCGTTACTCGTTAGGCCTGATTATTAACTACTGGGTGTGATCCAGCCTGGTTTTAATAATTCTAATAAGAGACAGCTTCAGTATATAACGAGATGACTGAGGCTCATAAAAAAACTTGTAAACATAAAAGCCTTTAATGACAAGAAGAATATGAACCGGCAGACAGACACAATAAAGGACAGACAGTGAGACAGCCTTGTAGGCTGGCAGGCAGGCATACAGGAAATCTACAGCTGTGTGCTTTGTAGGTAATGAGGGCAGTATTAACAGCCCTGTTATAATTGCTACTATAATGGCCATTATGAACAGCCTGTAATGACAGACACACTGTGCATATTAATTAGTGCCCTCTTTGAGTTACACTCTTATCTTTGTTGCCGGGTCTTTCTTTAAGAAGCGACCTTGTAAGTTATAAGAGGGACAGGGCACGCACGCACACCCACACACACACACACACACTGAGACAAAAGACACAGACGATTACATACAGACAGACATCTAAGGTCACTGAGGAAGGCAAGCAGCCAGATTGGCCCAGCATACAAGGGCTACTCGGGTTTGATAAATAAGTGGTTACTCTACATACATGCTTGGGTAGATTTGAGTCAGTGTTAAGCCATCTAACACAAGGAATACACTGGGTGAAGGTGAAGGTGCAAGACCAAGATACTGCTTAGCGATGGGTGACCTCAATATTCACCCTCCACCAAAGGCCCTCTAATTTGGGCGTCACGATGATGACTTCATTGTCACCTCCTCCGACGGCAGCCATTTCATCAGTTCAAACAAAGAGCACACATTACAAGCCCTTCCCTGGAAAGCCCCACAAAGACTATGCCCCCAGTGGACCTCGACCTATGACCCCACAGGCCAATCCGACTGATTGAAATTGGTCAAGCATGCCAACCGAAAGGGTGGTCAAGCCCATTCGGGTGGCTTTGCTTCAGCGGAAGTCCTTTGTTGAATTTCCCAGACCAACGTTTAATTAGGGACATCTTTGAAAAGGCTTAATTAGAAAATCTAAAGACCAAGGCAAAAAAGAGACATACACTGCGAGGCAGAAACCTAAGCAGACTCAGAGGAACAGAATGAAAGACAAACGGCACAAGGCAGACAGAAAAGAAGAGAATGAAAGAAGGAAGGAAGGGAAAACAAAGGAATGAAGAAAGAAATACTGAAAGAACGAACGAACGAACAAAGAGAGAAATCAGGAACTAATGAATCACAACAACACAAGTCCTGTAATGTTGTACACAGTTAAGTAAAGTATATGCTAAGCTCTTTCAAAGCCAGTTAAAGAATCTTCAAAAGTTAGCCTACATAAGGTCTGTTTTTCCAGCGAGACATGTTGACCAGGCCTAATTTCCACTACAAGAGATCATTTAATGGATATATATATACTACTGACCAGCAACCGTATGTATAGTGGTATGTCTATATCATAAGCATATAAAAGTCATACTAAATTTAACCATAACATAAAATTAACAATCACAAGAAAAATAAATTAACAAACACCTGCACGACAGGGCATTACAAGTGGCAGAACTACAAATACGTGCCAAAATAATACCACCAATAAAGCATAAATATGCTATCAGCATCTTGTATTAAAATAACATTATTTGCAAGCAGTTCATTTATAGACCACACTGTTTACAAGCCGAGCCAGCTCGTGGTCCATTTTTCTAAGGTTTCCTTAGTGTGTTGCTACTCTGAAACTCCTTCCTTCACTCCACTGCCCCATCTTCTCATCCACGTAATGTAATCAAACACTTGTAGCACATGGCTTCATAAAATTCCTGACCCAACAGCAAAACTCCAACATCAAAACGTTTGCCGCAAATGCATACACTAGAAATGAAGCCCTGCAAGTTCTTAACTCTGCTCCTGCGCAGTCATGGTACTCGAATCACGCCAGATCCCTCTTCAGAAATATGAATTCCAAATGCAGTTGGGATGTTATGTGAAGCAATATTACAACCATGAAAAGTGAAGTAGCATAACATAACAATTATTATTAATGCAACACCAAAATAAAGTTAGTTAATTCTCCAAGATAAGAGAGTCTTCGCAAGAAAAGCATTTACAGACAAGATTCTGCTTATGTCCTCAAAATAAAAGGCACAGAGGAGACCAAGTGAACGAAGTGGGAGGTGAACACTGGGTTCAACCAGATTACGTAATGGGGTTCAAACCCTGCATCCTCTGTGTGACGTCACCATTGAACAGTACAGACTGAACAGAGAAGCAATTGCATATATCCTTCAATAATCAGAGACCTACTGAGAGGAAGATGCGAGGAGGCTGCTGCCTCCCAGGTATAAAGCCAACAACAGTTCCTGTCCACTTTACTTGTGAAGACGATGCTAGAAAACAACTTGAACTGTTTTGTTTTGTGAAAGTTCCAGTGCAACATGAATGAGAAACACGTGGCTTAATAATGTCTTTACCATTCAGAGGGGGGGAGGTGGGCGATGCTAACTACAGCTGACGGACGGACGGACGGACGGACAAACTGCATGGGTCTGTTGTTTGAACTGGCTGAGTGCCCTTCAAAGTCAAGTGGCAAACAATTCCATATGTTTGCTGGAATGAAACGACGGCCATGCCAAAGCATTAGGCAGAGGCCAGTCGTCAGAATCTTCCAGGTACTTGCTGCACTGCTAAGTCTTTAAGTCACTCGAGGCAAAAGCCTCATCTTCAACACTGCCGTTCCTAGTTATACCACCTCACACGTTTTATCTGACAAACTGCGCAAAATGCTCGATCAACTCACACGCATTTCTACTACGCCAAACTGCAAATTGGTTCAGGCTGTGCCATGCCAAGCAAAGGTCAACCTAGAAAATCAAGTTGTTTCACAGTGTCATTCATTATTGATCGATTTTTTTATGTTATTTACTATAATCTAATTTTTATTAAAATTTATTTTATTTCTTTATGCTTCAAGTTTATTTTGTTTTGTTAATATTTAAGAAATAAGAAATATTCTCAACACAGAATTGAGATTTAAAAAACCTAAATTGTGACTCTCTACAGCACAAATCTTAATTTACATACAATAAACCTAACAGTGATAGTACCAATAATTATTTTATTATTGTTATTATCGTGAACAATTTTAACGTGCACAAAGTCACACAGAATTGTGCATCGAAGGCATGAGTAAGTCAGTCACCAGGTGAACAGCAGTTACATATTATAATATTAATAAAAATAATAATAATTTTAACATGAATAATTTAAAATTGAAGCATAAAGAAATAACATAAATTTAATAAAAATTAGATGAGATTCCTGAAATTTAAAATAAAAAAATTATATTCATTCATTCATTAGGACATTTACATAGCACCTCTTCAACAGGGCTACTCAGAGGTGTGTGTGTGACTTTGTGCACGTTAAAACTGTTTATAATAATAATAATAAAATAATCATAGCTTAAATAGATGTGACCTTAGGCTAAAGTAGATCACAACAATTGACAAGGGCATGAGCGGAATGAACGATGTCGTTCTCAGTGTCTTAGTTTCATTAAGCATTCTCACTGTATTTTCTTCCTTTCTGTTTGTACATTTCAGGAATTTGTGAACGGAAGGATTTTCATCCAGCATGGCAATATATGCACAGCTAAGATGGCGACGTAATATGTAATAAGCATCTCTCTTGGAATCAGCGTCGAAAAGCGAGTAAAAAATTTCCACTTATGCTAATGACAGAAAACAATAGATTATCTCGATGAAGGCAGACTAGAAGACGATGATGACCAACCAGGCCAGGAAGAGAAAAGTCCAGCATCAGAGTAGAAGGCCTGCAAAGTATTACACCTGCTGAAGGTGAAGAGCAGGGGTCAAGCCCCGCAGAACTGTACGCAGGAGAATCTATTTACACAGAAATGATGGAGTAGGAGGATTAAGGAACATGCAAATCACCTCAAAGCTGTGCTCCGGGCGATGAACGAGAATTGAGCTCTCAACAGTATTAAATGCTGGGGAAATCAGTTCCAAATGACGGAACTGTGACTATAAGCCTCCGTCAGAGTAGTGGATAATATGCCTGACAAACAACCAGTTGCAGCTGAAGGGAAATTACCATCAATCAACCAAAAAGGTAGGAAAAGCGAATCAATCTGAAGACAAGTGCTTATTCAGTGGTTTAAGCAACATTTCCCAGGTTCAATGGGGTGACCTGCCTGCTCATAAATCCCTTCCTCCACCTTTCCAATCCTCAAAACATCTGCTCTTCCTTGTGTCTCTTTTGTCTCCTACATGCTTGCCCTCTCTCCCTTCCTTTCAGCACTATAATACAAGTCTCAATCTAACTCTTCTCTGCACTTTTTTCAATTGTTCCAGTAATTTCTCGCATGGTGAATGTCTCTCCTCAATCGCTGGACCTGCCTTTTTTGGCAGACCCCTCACAAATTCCACTCAAGTGAAACTTCTATTCCACTTGGTCACATCATTACATGACTCTGATCAATGCAATCATAGCTCTTGTTCTTCTGGGCGGGTCCACTGCATTAAGCACTGCCGTAATCTCAAATCTTCTTATTGCCTCTAGCTTGGTTGCACTGATATTTAGTACCATCTATTAATTCTCTATCTTTCTGACAAGGTGTCATCAAGAAACAATGCAAATTAATTAATTTACCTAGCAAGTTTAGAGTCTTGCATGCAGAGCTATGTGCAGTGATGGGCAATAGTTAACTAAAAAGTTGCTAACTTTTAGTTTAACTACAAATTTTTAGTTAAGGATGAAGTTTAACTAAAAATAAATAGTTTTGTTAAAACCATAGTTTAGCTGAAAAAATTTAGTTGCTAGCTAAAAAGTTTAACGAAAAAAATCAGCAATACGCAACTATTTTCCGCAATGAACATTGAACACTGTCAACAACTCAACGCGAAACTTATTGATTAACACTGCATGGTTTTAGCATAAACAGCCTGTGTTTTCAAATTCATACACTACTTACAGTATGCCTGTAACTGTATGCTAGAACAGTACACATTGCATAGTTTGAAGGTGAAATTGTCATTGACGCTCTGCATTATTACAGTTCACTTAACCTCTGTTATTGTGAAAATGTTTGTCGTAAAGTTGGAAAAAAGTTGGAAAAAGTTTAACTACTTTTTTTAGTTTAGTTAATTAATTTCCAAAATCAGTTGCCAACTTTAGTTAAACTAATTTTTTTAGTTGGAAAATAGTTTTAGTTTAACTAAAAAAAATACCGTAGTTAGTGCCCATCACTGGCTATGTGTGAAACAATGATTGCTGAAGTTTTTAGCAAAACTCATAACTGGTGACTGAAGTTCATTCTCTAAAATAACTCAACACAAGCCAATGAAATAGGCCTACTCTTGTGACTGAAACTAGCATTTGGCCATGCATGTTTGAATGTCAAGCTAACGCAATCACTATCATCTGAGAGATTTGAAATTTGCCTCTCGTGGATTAAGGAGAATGAGTTCTCACTCTTCATATGATGGTACTGGATGCATAAATCCAAGTGGAAGTGAATTCCAGAACCTTCAATTAGCTACTGATAAAGCCAAGGAGCCAACAATGTTGTCCTGGTTCAAGGTGCAGTGCTAGCAAGAGCCAAAGTACAAAACATTTCCACATTTATGATATATTTTGTGTATAACAAACACTCTTGCTTAGGGTATTCCTGAACCACTTAAACATTTTAGTTACGGTAATTCACTTACTTGAGGTAGAGAAGACTGCTAGGCTGCTAATAATAGTTTTCCGGATGACTTGGAGGAAGCAATTAGCAGTAAAGTCAAACAAAATGGAATACTACATGGTGTCTAGATAAGATAAAGGAACAGTTTTACAGTTAATTAGCGGACTGGGTGGGTCAAATTGTTGACTTGAAGCCTGCAGCTGCATGATGACTGACATGGGGGCCAATTTCCCTGAGGAATTTAATTAACATATTTTATGAGGCTCTGTATCAGCAATATATGTTACCACTATCATCAAGCATTAGACTTTATAATTCTACTATTAATTAAAGCTAGGTGGCAGGCAGTCTCCCCAAAACAGTCATCAGTTCTCAATTACTACGCTGAGGAGGAGATAATAAATAATAGAACCAGTCTCGGCTGAACTCATAGTCTCGATATATGCATACAATACAAGGCTGGGCCGAAAGCTTGTGGATGTGGTTTCCAATCATCATATCCGTTATTAGAACACAAAAAGCTGCTGGCTACACTCACAACAAAAGCAATACAGATGACCAGTTACATTTCACAACACATGGAACCAGATACTTGAGGCATTCCTAGGGGTAGTCCACAGATTTAGATAGCACTGCCATCCAGCAAGATGTAAAACTGAATAACAATGCAAGTACATAAATGTTTCATAAGCATATTTATCATCGCTCATTTGAAGTTAAAATAAATTTTAAAATTAAAAACTATTAAGGTGGAACAATTTGCAGTGCACAGTATTTAATTATTAAATGCTATAGCTTAAAGCGTGCACAAAGCCTGACATTTGATGATTACATTGAAAGCAAAACAACTAGGCATCTTCGAAAATTAGTAATTAGCAGGTTTCAACTATAATTCATTAATATGTATAAGTGAGGCGTTGAAACACCAGACAGACTAGCAATTATACAACTCCCACTCTAATTACATGTGGGATATTTATAACTGCACATCCCTCGCTAATTTTGTCTAGGCAGACAACAACATGGCAGCAACGGTTCAATTTACCACAGCAGCATTTCTTGCTTTGGCATAGATGCACTGGGCAAGCTGCAAACTTACACACTCATATTATGATGATCCTGCTGCTCACACGTATGTCTGAAAATTTATATAGCACCTTCACACACATTCAGATGTTTTTAGAGCTGTTTCTGGCAAAACAGTTTGGATGATGACAGATGACGATTACCACAATTGAAAATATTATTATTATTATTCTTTTTATTAATATTATTATTATTATTATTATTATTATTATTATTATTTTTATTATTATTATTACTACTACTACTACTACTACTACTATGCAAGCATTGGGTTAAATCCTCTGTTTCAGTTACTTACCAAATTCCCATTACAATTTCATAATGCAAAATCTATGAATTTGGATTATCACCAGCAACCAAGTAGGTTCCCTGAAGGCAAATTCTGACAGCTGCATAGTGCATCTTGCTTAACTGTTGAAAGACTAGCTTAAGTGCATTCACATATTAAACTACCTATGTACACGGAGGAAGAATTTCCCGAAGTCAGATCGTTATTTCACTTTAAATACAACTACAACAGTAATTAATAACATTCACCAGTACACTAAATATCATTGGAATACAATCATCAACATATAAAATATAATTGCAATTGAAAATGTAAAATAGTAGTTTAATGAACATATTTTAAGCTCAATATGCACAGCTAACGATTATCATAGTTCTAGTCTGTGATGGGCAATAGTTAACTAAAAAGTTGCTAACTACTAAATTTTTTTAGTTAAGGATGAAGTTTAACTAAAAATAAATAGTTTTGTTAAAACCATAGTTTAACTAACATTTTTTAGTTGCTAACTAAAAAGTTTAACTAAAAAAATCAGCAATATGCAACTATTTTCCGCAATGAACATTGAACACTGTCAACAACTCAACGCGAAACTTATTGATTAACACTGCATGGTTTTAGCATTAACGGCCTGTGTTTTCAAATTCATACACTACTTACAGTATGCCTGTAACTGTATGCTAGAACAGTACACATTGAATAGTTTGAAGGTGAAATTGTCATTGACGCTCGGCATTATTACAGTTCATTTAACCTCTGTTATTGTGAAAATATTTGTCGTAAAAAGTTGGAAAAAAGTTGGAAAAGTTTAACTACTTTTTCTTAGGTTAGTTACCTAATTTCCAAATTCAGTTGCCAACTCTAGTTAAACTAATTTTTTTTAGTTGGAAAATAGTTTTAGTTTAACTTTAAAAAATAGTTTAGTGCCCATCACTGGTTCTAGTGCTTAACATCAAAACTGTTACCTCAAGTCTCCAACTAATTGTCAGATCTGTGGAGCCATTCGAAATTCCTCAGGAAAGTCTCAATCTCAAGAGGAAGCACAAGCAACTAGCATTTTTTAATGGACTCTAATGATCACTCACTACAATAGACAGTCATATCTAGTTATGCAAACCCAACTTGTTCACATTCAATTTAAAGAAATTTTAAGTGAAGTACTTTTTACTTGGTACTGCCTTTTTTACAGCAAAGCTTTTAGCTTCTACCGAGCCCTTTCATTATTTATAGGTAATGGCATGGCCACAGCTCTGACAGATATCATAACGTACTTGTACAAGTGTTCTGTAAAGCAGTAGAGGGCAAATGGAAATTCAAGCGATTCTTGGGTAAACTTGAAAATGCACGCAGGTTCAAAGAACAGCTACAGGAACTGAAGCGGCGGCAGACGTGAAGAGCAGTCGCCACTAAACCGACCCGGAGTCCGAGACAAAGAGGCGAAATGAAAAGCGCTAAATGAACCCGACATAAGAGCTATCGGAATACTCGGAAAGTGCAGACATTTACCTCCAATCAGGACGAGAAACAAACACACCGAGCCGGAGAACACACACGGTTCAACAGTTTATCAGCAGCCTCCAGACTCCCAGCCTTCTCCTCCAAACGAATCCCAGATTCATTACCGTTTATCTTTTTAGCCAAAGGAATCTGCTGCCCTAATCAGCGACTGAGTATAATTTCTAAAGTTAAGATAAACAAGTTAACAGAAGCTAATGGGAACCGCCGGCGAACTCGCTGATAGACACACCGGATCGGTTTCATCGATTCAGACCAATCAAGTGCCAAAAACGTTCCAGGGTTGGTCAATTATTTACCCGTTCCCACTGGGTTCCCACCAGGCAGAGCTTCCAATAAACATCCCAGCCTCATGTCGGTTACTGATGTTACCAACGCGTTATTTATAGGCCGTGCGATGGTCATTCAAACAAGAATACTTAAATACCAAGCCACTCACTCACTTACTCACTCACTCACTCACTCATTCTCACTCACTCAATCTCACTCAATTTTACTCTCAATCTCACTCACCCACTAAGTACTTCCTCACATCCATCACTAGCTCACTGGCTCAATCACTCATTCAATCTCACTCAATTTCACATGCTCGCTCACTCGCTTGCTTGTTTGCTCGCTCATTATATGCAATACCACCAATAACAACAGAACCTATCAAGACACAAGGCACCGTGCAAATATTAGATCTATAGGTAAATGCAATCCACACATAATATTATACACGTGCTTATTATGAATAAGTTTAGAAACATTAATTATACATTAGAAACACTCATTAGGATGCAACACACAAATATGAATTTATGTGCAAAATTGATGTCTACTGTTGTGTTTATAGGGTGTGTGCCTGGATATAATATAACACAATATGTGTACCTGAAATAAATGTGCGTATATGTATTTTTTCTCTTTAATGCAATGTCTGGTGAATGTCTGGTGAAAGCAGACACCAGCAAATAAAGGCAACACCCCTTTGTAGCATGCATGTACAGAAACTCCTCAGAAAATTGGTCCTGGGGTCAAAGGTCCAAATAAGACCACAACAATCCCAATACAGGGCATCTATTAAACCTTTCACTGGTACACATATACCTATCAACAAAGGATGGATGGCTGAGGGGCACCCACAACAGAAATATTCCATAGACAGTCACTCATCTAGGGTACATGAAAACTGAAGCTGATTTCTTTTAAGTTAACTGTGCCAGTAATACAAAACCAAGCTGCCATACAGAGACTAGTGTCACTGGAACACTCAACAACATAGTTGTCTGGTAATTGAGCACAAGTACTACCAGAAACGCCACACTTATTGGCTGCAAAATTTGTCTACCACAATGCTAGCCACTTTGATATCTTCAGTTAACTAACATTACTGGTAAGACTGTACACATATATACAAATATACGTATACACAATATATATATATATATAATTATATAGATATATATAAAAATATATATATATATATATATATACACCCAATGAGTGTTGAACTTTAAGCATAATTCTTAAAATAAATAGTTTTGACATGCATCTATGCTGCACATGAATTCAGGAAGGCTATAAGGAGTGGCATGCTGTTTCTAATATTTCAGTCTGCCAGATCAATGCCTGTCTTAAGGTAACTTACTAATGAGATGGCAGGCTCCATTAGGGTCATGTAAATATTTATTTATATAGGGCAGCTAGCACCCCAGGAACACATGCAAAGACGATTATGCAAAGAATAAACTAAATGCCGGAAGCCCATATGTGCCGTGTATTTCATTATCTCATGACATAATGGGAGCCAGGGATGTTCAACCTCAGGAGCACTGGTGCTGCAGGATATGATGCATTATATTAGGCATTAGATGTGCATTTCATTCTTTTCATTCTGCACACATATATACATACATGCATATACATATATGAATATATATATATATATATATATTATATACATACTGGGTTTCAGTAGGATAGGTATAAACACCAATAGTTAAATAAACAAGGGTAGAATAAGAGAGTGAGCAATAGCTTTAGCAGACCTTCTCTTGTGGGAGTATATGCTAAGTCCATATGTTCTTCCAGCCTCCTATAGATAGAAACCAGTCCAGGATATCAACGGGACTTGTCCTGGGTTACTGAAACTACTGCAGTGCATGTAATCTGCCTGATATAATGTACCTGCCGTGCAGGTGATTCGCTTGATTCATTGCAAACAGCCTCAAATTTCTTTTTGACGCCTTCGCTAGGTTTTCAACAACGTACAAGCGCCATCTAGAATTACCCTCTCACAGACATTCTCAGCCTTATATACACATGCTTTTTTTCCAGAGGCACACATGATTTGCATGATCTATATGGCTTAACATAGCCTAACTTCCTTACCTATACTCAATGTTGATGTTCAAAGTCTTTTTTAGGAATAACTCTGCTTCATTACCAACACCTCTGTTGTTTCTCCACTTCCAGGCTATTTCCAGATAACTCCTTCCTCACATGACTCTATTCAAAATACTCAGAGACATGCATATTAGAGTCGTTCACACCTCCAATATCACCTAAAGTCTCAGACTTCAGTTCTGGGTCACTGCTGCTGGTAATCCAAATTCTGATGCCTACACATGATGGAAAAAAATTTGGCATAAGAACAAGCAACCGCTGGGATGGAAAGATACGTGGAAAGGGAAGGTTGATCTGCGTTAATCATTGTCACAAGCCCTGCAATGGAGACGAAAACCTCCTGAGAGTTCCCACGGTGGGTGCTGGAAATGCAGCATCCCAGGAAAGGACATGCCTGAAACTAGTTGATGAATGGTCTCAGTGGAGCAACATTCTAAGCCAAGTCTTCCACACAACTGCCTGTACTCTGATCAAGAAAGACTTGGATATTGATCTCACCTTGATCGCTTGCACACACCATGCCGGAAGTTGCCATGTCTGCATATTCGGTGCCACCTTTGGAGCCTCCATTGGACCTAAAGTCAGGTTATTCGAGAGATTCCAGCAGAAGTGGAGTTTACTAGATTGCGGTCAGTTCCAAATACCTTCAATCTGAGGGAACAAGGGACTTATGGAACAAACTGATCTTGTACTACCACAAAGCCATAGAGATCAGGAGCCACAAGGATGATCATGGCAAAGTCATGCTTCTCTGCTTGTTCTTCATAGGGGGAAAACCAGACGATGCTGTCAACATCTGAAGCCCAGCAGCCAAGCACTACACCAGGTAGATGATCAAAGCCATCTACATGATGAAGCTGTTCCTCTTCTGTATCCAAGTTTCCTTCACTAGGAGTTGGAAGAAAGGTCTAAAGGTCCTGAGCCTCTCATCATCCTGTTCCTCTTCTGTAGCCAAGTTTCCTTCACAAGAGTGGGGAGAAAGTCTTGAGGTCTTGAGCCTTTTCATCAGCCTGATCTATGGACCTTACAGGAATGAGGCTGTTGCACAACAGGCTAAATTCAACGCCCTCAACTTTGAGCATCAACTTGAAGCCTACAAAAGTGGAAAACTCAGCAGTGGCTGGGAAGAAGCGACATTTAAAGTGTCTTTTAGAATACCTTCAGCAAATAATGCTTTCAAGTTTTGCATTAAATTTCAATTAATCAACTTTGCTCAAGTCGTCACAGAGATTGTAGACAGTACACATTTGGTACATTTTTCGTTCAATGGGAAAGAAATCAGGGCAAATGTGACAGAATATAAGTTTCATAGAGCTGTTAGGATTTACCTGGTCTTTGGCAGTTGAAATAGACCCTGAATGATATAACCAGCTCTATAGAAGTGATCAGTTATATAATAGATTGCTAAAGAGTATTGTACAACTTACCCTGTATCAGCAGGAAAGTCTGACTAATAAAGCTGAACAGCGTACTTAGTGGCACAATAACATTTCAACGTAGATCACATATCAGTTGTAATTCTGCAGCAGGCTGTTGGGCTTACTAGCAACCTAGCATTCATAATCACAAAAACCTGTTGATCTATTGATCGCCCGATAGGTGGGTGGGATCATTGGTTGCAAATAGGAATAGGCCATTCACCAATGAGTGTTTAGCTCACCACTTGGACTGCCCAATATGGATTCATTTCCCTCTCATCATCGGCCATACTTTAATTGCTGTCAGATATGTTGCCCCTTTTGTTACAGCATATATCATGCTCAGAAACATCTGATAAAGATGTTAAAAATCATCCTCAACAAAACAAGTCGTGCATAAATTGATCCCTCATGTCACAGCAGTTAAGAGATTGATTCAAAATTTTAACCTAACACATTGTTACACAGGTGTAAAAGTGCTTGCACGGATATGCACACATGCATCAGGTTGCAAGAAACTTAATTTCTGGGAGCGTTACATAGTAACGTAACAAAAAGTAGCTACTCAAAAAAATCACTAATCTGTGATCTGCCTCCATAATTCATAATCAGAAATTGTCATGCCACAGTGATCTTGGGACACACCAACATACTTTTATTTAATGCAAGCTACAGAAGCTAGCAGTGTCTGGAATAAATGCAGCAAAAACATTTTTATAACCACCAAAGCATATAGCATCTGACTTCATAAACAAATCTGAACAACTCATAAATATTTTGAGTGCAAAATAAATTTTCTGACTAGTCCTAATAGTAACGATGCTGAAGTATGTGCCTCCAGAAATCTCCCCTCCTGAGATTAGTATGTAATCCCTGTATGCATTCCAGATGTCACAACTGCTCTGCGCCATTAAAAGTTGTAAGAAGCATGAATACTAATACCCTCATGGTGAAGATTAGCACTGCATCTGGAATGAGGCAACGACGTCATTTGAAGTCTAAACCACAATTTGCCACAACAGACCGACAGCATCTGGACGACTGCAGAGATGCAAATTTGCGACGAAAATATGAATTAAAGTAACAAGAATCGGCGGTGACTACATCTGGAGCAAAGAAACCCATCCTACGGCGACTGGCACCGCGGGTCAAATCTTGTTTCTCAAATGCAAAGTGCAATCAGGAGGAAATGAAGAAATAAGCTCGGAAATGACGGCCATGATGGCCATTTGACCGTCTGTCATCTCGGGCTTTTCAAAGAGCAGCATCTCATATCGGGTTCAAAAACGTATTATTGGTCCTTTTCATCGGCGCTCATTGCTACAATTCAGATATACATTAGTGCAAATGAGGTTAGGGTCCTATTTCCACATCTATGCATACTAATGGCGGCATTAGCATTGGAAACGCTGTCAACCGGCTGACGTCTTCCTAACATCCTAACGCCACTGGCATGGCCCTGTCCATAATTGCCAGCATCTCTAATTAATCCCGTGACTGCGTCCGTTGCCCGAGCGATATGGCCTGATCATAATTTACAATCGGAGGACGACTTTGAAGTGCTGTACCTGCGACTTGATGAATCCCAAATTACCCAACAAGAGAGCCCGGTTCTCCGGGGTTAAATGCACCTGCATCAGAGCAATCTCAACGGTTTCTCCTCCGACCTCCGTCCGTCCGTCCGATGGGTCCCTCCCCTTGTGAGTCTGGCATCGATCTGCACTGTGTTTAAGCAAACGACAACATAATCGAAAAACCGCCTCATCTTTTGACAGAAATCCAAATAACGGATAGACGGACATCAGCTGTCATGAATTCAACCTGGAAACAATTTCGTTGTATCCACCGAAAGCAAAAGATGTCATAACAACGCGGCAGTGCTACAGCGTGTTCAATTTTCTTTCTCCCAAGCAATCAGTGACACTGACTGGAGAGAACTGCACTCTGAATTACTGTTATTAAATACATAACTGCAGTGTTTACATAAGAAAAATCCAGCATTTGGAATCTTACAGCTCTCGCTTTGTACATCTTACAAATAAAAAAATAGCAGGTATAGAATCTGTTACATGCTGTATAAAGTTACTGAAATATAAAAAGCTGAAGCCACAGAGACTATAGTCAATCAACTGCTTTGGCGCCAGTCTCTAATGCAAAAAGCATCAACCAGTGGCATCAACAAATAGATAATATGCCTAGATACAAGTGTAGACAATTTCCCTGCCACAGCTTCACCAGTAGATGCCCTGTCTATGACAGCTCCAGTTTGTTAGATTGAGAACACACACGAAATTATTCAGTTGCAGAACCAGAATAGATTAATCATTCCGCAAAAGAAATGCGCACGCAAGAAATAAATAAGCCATAAAAAAAACTAACTCGTGGGCAAGCAGCAAACAGTACACTCAAATGTAGTAAGTACGATGAGCATAATATATAAAAAATCAAACACAGTCACAATCGCTTACTCCTTTCTGATTATCAACAAAGGTAAGGTCAAGTATAATTGTATTGTATTGTAAGGCATAATAAGGCGGTGATATAAATAAGGTAAATCCTCCTTTATTAATTAATCAATTAATGTCAGAATAATCCAAAGGGGTGTCCTCATAAGGTTGCAGGACTTACAGAAAAACACATGCACAACAACCGCAATCCAATAACAATACAATCTTTCATTAGGATTGTAAGGACTAAAAAACGGCGAATTTGCCAAGAGACACTAGGAACCAAACCTCAAAAGACATCACTGCATAGATCGACAGACCATACTTCATAGACTCTGTCTGATCACCAGACAATAAAAGTTCAGCAGCATTCCAGCCATTTTAGCATTTCTGCAACTAAGTACTAATCAGAGTGCCGGCAAATAACTTTAGAATTTTAAGGAAAGCTCTTCAGATGAGATCAGTAATTTCTGAGAAAATCGTTTAAGAGGAAGCCTCATATTAATGCCATCAGAAGCAGGTCTGAGCAGACAGCCTGCAACTTCAGAAAATAAGATGCAACAGGCATAGCTAACTCTAGCATCATCGGTCCATTGCCCGATGAGGAAGCTATTAATGTTAACCCTACCTCGGGCAGGAAATGTCCCAGCCAGCAGCAGCACTAATATTCACCAGTTAACTCACTCTCCATCTGTCAGTCCGTCTGTCTGTCTGTCTGTCCGTCCGTCCGTCTGTCTGTCTGTCTGTCTGTCGGCCCCTCCGTTCGTCTCTACCCACCTTTCAGTCTATCCCTGCTTGTCTGTCAGTCTGTATATGTATTCCAGCCTGCTTGCTGCATGTCTGTCTGTCCATCTCAGTCTGTCTGTCTCCGTCATCCTTTGCCTGCTAATCAGCCTGTCACTGCCTGGTTGCCTGTCTGTCCATCTGTCAGTCTGTATGGTTGCCTGTCTGCCTGTATAGACAGTATGACAGTCTGTCCAATAGTCTGTCTGTCTGTCCGTCCGTCCGGATGACAGTCTTTCTGTCTGTCTGTCTGTCTGCTCGCATGTCTGTCTGTCTGTCTGCTTCCATGCCTGCCTGTCTGTCTGTCTGCTTGCATGTCTGTCTGTCTGCTTCCATGCCTGCCTGTCTGTCTGTCTGCTGGCATGCCTGCCTGTCTGCCTGCCTGTCTGTCTGTTCGTCCGTCTGTCTGTCTGTCCGTCTGTCTGTCAGTCCGTCTGTCTGTCTGTCTGTCTTGCACAGAACACAGCCTTGTGAAGAGCCCTACACAGCAAAGCACCCACATAATAATGGATTCCTATAATCACCTAATGAGACCAGATGGATAGTCGGGGTTAATGATACGCCGGAATATAACAAGGATCATGAGGATGGCCCATGTATTATCGCACAGCCCAGCACGGCACGACCAAATCTCCAAACCAAATGTCGCCATCACAAACGTGGCCGGGCAACACAGCGCGATCGGAATATCTAACACGCTGCGTTAAAAATCGAGCGAGTCCTCCTTGGTTCCAGCCACGCAGCTGCATCAGCCCAAGAAGACGACATCTCACTAGGCATGCAGAGAGGGCAGAGGAAGCGGAGGAGGAAGAATACGCCACAGATGCGCTAAAAGACCAAACTACTACGTATGCCGTTTTAATGAGATAAACCTCGGGCGATTGCGAATGATAGATGCTGTGCAGAGAGGCAGACAGAGGGGAGAAGAAGGGCTGTCAGCCTGCGTGTTCCACTAAAAGAAGTCAGGGTTAAATCAGACGACCAGTACAAAAGAAAGATGTTTACATTTTAAAAATTAAAGACCCCATGGGCGTCCTTAACGAACAGCAGCACACGTCACACCCAGGCTACAGAACCAAAGTCACCATCAGCAGAAATTGTTAAGCCGGTTACCCAGATTAAACCACAAACTATGTGACCGTAGCAACAGTTGCTTTATTTCAAGAGCAATGACAAACAATTGTTGACTCTGATATGCAGTGAAGCACATGGGGCATGGTAGCTACTTGGTTAGAGCGCTTGGTTTGAAACGTGGAGAGCAAGGGTTCGAGCCTCCTCCGAGGCAGTTACTGAGTCGGGACCCCAAGAAAGTCCCTCACTCACAATTGCTCAGAAATATCAACCATGCCGTACGGTCGTGTGTCATTTCTGTACTTTGGAAGAAGGCAACTTCAAAAACAGTTGTATTGCATTAAATTATCGATGCAAACCAAGGGCCCAACAGAATAAACACTTTCAATTATGTACAACGTATAAATCTCAATTTCTACAGTGCCAAAACAAAGAAAGGATCAAGAGCCACACAACTCATAAGGAAAGAAGACTATTCCTTACGAATCACCTACTCATAATATTGAACAGTTTAATGAAGTACTTGCTATGTATATTGTATACTCCTTCCTGTGTGGCAAGTGCACTCGACTTCAGTAAACATTCGCAGAGAACCAATTACACCTCTTAATGCTGCACCATTTAGTTCTAACCAAGCACATACACTCAGGACAAAACATCAAGCTTTGTCCTTCTAAAAGCATGTAGGCATACATCTAATTTAAGCAAGTACTGCTGATGATGGTGAGGAAATGAGAAACCGTTGAACGATGAACCATATATTACAGGATATTAAAGCAACCCCTCAAAACATAAATTTATTTCACTACTACTCACTTCAGGGCAAGAGAAATTAGAATATTATTCATGCATACATAGGCATATCAGCAATCATTCACACTTGAGCTGATGCATGCCATAGTAGGTTGCTATGCATCACGGAAAATGTCATTCCTGGCAGTAAGTCAGTTGTTTACCCTGTAACACAATGAGGTTACTTTTCTGGCACCGAATTAAATTGGATTCTGACGCTGGCTGACTCTGCCAAGTGCCCAGATCAGACATTGTGAAGGCTTGATGTGCTAAATTATATTCTTAGCTAATTAACCACAAACCCCTGAGAGGCATAATATGATGAAAACAAATGATGCCCACACAACCTGTCACAGTATATGCACATTAGACCCTACATCCAAGAGTAAATACATATATATTTTTAATACTATGCATATATGTATATGTATATGTAAATGTATATGTAAATATATATATATATATATAATACTATATACACACAAAGAAACTGAAGATATAAAGAATTCAATCTTATTCCTACAAACACCAAATTATATTAAAGTGCTGCAGACAAAAGAACTTAATGCTTATTAATTAAGACATTTTTAATTCCCACAACATATTCTTAAAATCTTTAAGAATCTCAGAAATGTATTGGAAATCTGGTTGGTAAGAAATCACAGAAAGCAGTATCTGATTTATAGATTCAATCCGATAAAATCCTTTGTTAACGTAAAGTCATCGGGGGAGGGGGGTTGGGGGGTGCCTTACGACACAGCGTGTTAAACAGGCTGTGCATAAAGAGGGATAATGATAAAATAGCCTAAAACAGGGCAGAGCGAGCACCAATACACTGTTTCCCATGCTCATCAAACTGTTGACGAGTTCCCCATGCATGTAGACAGAGAGCGACGGTGACGCCTACTGATCAGTCGAATTGTTGACGAAATCTCACCGTGATGGTGGGACTTCGTCAACAATTCGTGTGCCAATCAAGGGCAAAAGCAACATCGTTCAACCTGCAGACACTGTAGTCCAGGGGTTTTCAAATGGTGGTATGCGTACAAGTAGTGGTATGCCAAGTGTCGCTAAATGGTATGCGAACAAATTAAAAAAATTTTTAAATTTCTATGCATTTATGCCCATCTTTCTTTGATTAGCTATTGGCTATTGAAGCCACTACTCTACTTCAACCACGCGCTTCTTTTCTTTAAATTTTCTATGAGTTTATGCCCATCTTTCTTTGATTAGCTATTTTACATCTACCATGTGCTTCTTTTTCTTAAAAGTTTAAATTTTTCTAGGCTAATTGCAAGGGTACTTTGCGTTCGCCTGTTGTTTTTGATCTGATCTTGGCTGGTCAACATTCGATTTTTTACCTGGTTGTATGCTAAAAATAATGTTTGAAAACCACTGCTGTAGACTAAGCATTCTAGGCACGGTGAGAGGAGCTAGATAGACCTCGGTGCTCCATTTCAAAGAGCAAGGGTTCGAATTTGGCACCAGTATAAAACTGGGTTGCTTCCTTCTAAGCGCGTCCAATGACAGCACAGCAATCCCATATGTGGGGCGACTTTGCACTATGCCATATAATATAGAGCATGTAAGAGTGACTTAATTAAGAGTACATCCGGTTGTAAAAGCCAATACACTGCAGTTTTTGAATGGTGTGTTAACTGACACTGTGTGTTAAGTTAATAGCTTTGGGGACATAACACCACTTTGCGTTAAGCAGAACAGCACATTATCCAGCCGCTTGTTGACAAGTCCATACTGTATTATCTTTAGAACACTCTCTATTGCATCACATCAACCGGTATTCCTAATCTGTAATTATTTAATTAGCATAGTGTAAACCGACATTTCGGGATATATGGCTGAAACAGATACTCTGCCAATTATGTGAACTATCTGCACTGACAAATCTTGAACTAAACACAAACCATATTTTGAAAATGGAAACACATAAAAAATGAGTCATCAAACAGATGCAGTTATAGTTCTGCCGTTAATGGTCTATTGTCTGAAAGTGTGCATTGTGCAACTTTCATTTAACCTATACTACAAAACTATGACCAGTAGCATCACTTTGCTTATCATAACTTAGCACTTCAGGAGTTTCACAAAAATCAAAATAAAATGCTAACAAAACGTTGCAATTGATTAGAAAACATTTTTTATTCATAATATTTCACTTAGAGCTGACAAGGAAGGGTCAATTCATGATGAATGTATTCACAGTACCTCATTCATACTAGAGCCTAAGGCAAGCAGCAAAGATGCAGGGACTTGAGAGACAAATCTGCAGTGAATATTCCTGAACTGGAGTGTACGCCATCAGCTGATCCCTAACACTTGTGTCATTATCCAGTAGTAAAGGATACGTACACATTTACAAACATACATTCATACATGCAAGTATATAATCGCATATACATACATACATATATTCACAAAAAGCACCAAACATCCCTACCAAACATCTTACCCCTTTGCATGCCACAGGTGCAAAATTCTAACAAAGCAAAACTCTCCACTCAAGCGGTCGGAAGTTGGGAACCAGCCTTCGTTATATGTAAATACGTTAACAATTAATTAGAGCGATAAAGAAGCTACAATTTTTCTGCTTGGTTACTTATGCACATGTGGGACAGTTGTGAAGATATTAGACCTGAAATTTGGCAATCTATTTTGTTTTATGATCACATTTTACAACTGCTATGGACAACAATGGCAAAATTTGGTGTATGGTTTTCAGTAATTCATCGTTGGATGAATAGTCAATTTTTAAGGATTTCTGGCATTTATGGGTAGCAGGATCAACAGTACTGTAAGTAGTGTTCATACTAGCAATTTATAGAACTTTCAAACAATATTGAAAGCAATACTAGCAGCGATGTCAGACAACACTTTCAGCTGGGTTAAAAATACCAGGCATGCAAAGGGTTAACATGTAATCTAATCTAATGACTTCAATAGCACCATTATAATAATAATAATAATTATAATTATAATAATATTACTATTCATTTATTGATTCAAACTGACAAGTATGCAGTAAGATTACATGATACAGTAGTAACAGACAATAACAAGTTTAACAGGAGTCGAACTTAACTGTTTGGCAGCTTGCAAGGCGCCCATCTGTCCTACTGTTTATTTTACCGTCACCATCTAGGGAATGCAAGGGCGAGTCTACCTTGTGGGGCTAGCAGGTATCGAACCCACATCTTTCTCATCTTCTGATCTTCATGCCAGCATGTTACCATCCAACCATCTCCGCACCCCAATGCACAAGGCATCAATCATTGGTCACTCCGAGTGAACCATTCCTTCGCCACTACACAACCACCATCATCACCGATTACCACCATAGCACCCTGCCGTCTCCTCGGCTTGACCTCCCCGGACTCTGACCTGGCACCAGAACGGAAAAGGCGGACATGGCTATTGCGGATTTTATTTGATATAGCGCCAGTGAGTAAGCTGGTCTCCCTGACGTGGCTTTTGTGTGGTGTTGAGAAATTTCGGACATTTACATTACATTTACATAGACAGTCATAATCCATTAGAGAAGCCAGGTGGAAAGTCTAAAAGGCGAAACCAGAAGCCAAGTCATTCAGAGAATAAGCAAACTTTAAAAGATTTTTAAGTTTAGTTCTGAATGACATTTGACAGAATTACAAAATGCACGAAACTGGGCAATCAATTCCAAAGCCTGGGCCCAGCCAGAGAGAATTTTGTTTTGTACAAGGCACAGCAAGAGTCAGAGTGTCTGCTGATTGAGTTAAATATTTGCTGAAATGAGACGTGAGCATCGAGTGAATTTAAGTGCAGTGTTTTATGAAATACAAGACAGATTTCAAACTGAAATTCTTGCTCAATGGGCAGCCACTGTAATGAGTTCAAAACTAGTGTAATATGCTGCTACTTAGGAGAACACAAAGGCCAGCTGGTTAGAGCACTCACCGTGTAACGAGGAGAGTATGGGTTCGAGCTTCTCCGAGACGGTTACTGCTAAGGGACCTTGAGCGGGTCCTGCACTTAGAACTGCTCAATTGCACAGCACCATTGATTGATGCTTGAGCACTAGATAGTGGTGCTTAATAAGTGCATATTAATAATAATAATTATTTACTACTACTACTACTACTACTACTACTACTACTACTACTACTAATAATAATAATAATAATAACAATAATAATAATAATAATAATAATAATAATAATAGTAATAGTAATAATAATAATAATAATAATAATAATAATAATAATAATAATAATAATAATAATAATAATAATAATAATAATAATAATAATAATAATAATAATAATAATAATTTCGTCCTGGCACCTTGGCCCTTGTTTAGTTTCTGCAAATCCTTTTTTTGGCAATCCTGATGAGAAGTGCGTTGCATTAGTTAAGACGGCAAGAAATCAGAGCAGTTACGAGTGAGACTAAGACAGTCTGAGGTATAAAAGATCTGATTCTACAATATCCCAAATGTGAAAGTGAACTGATTTGCATACGGTTTTAGTATGATCAGAGGATATGGTGGAGTCAACGGTTATTGGTATACATTAGGAACAATCAACACTCATCCATCTAACTGAACAGATATCAGCCAATCAAATTTGTAAAGTTGTTGACTTGTGCCTAAGAGAAGGAATTCAGTCTTAGTAGGATCACAAGTATATACACATGTGCATATATATATAAATAAATATTACTTTTACTAATTTACTGCATAGACTTTAAAGCAGGGAACACAATACTACAAAGGCCCATAGCACAAAGTAACCACATATATATTTTTTATCTACATAATTATATTGTGTATGTTATGTAAGTCCATGTGTTCAGACACACAATTGCATGAACAAATGTGTGGTCCATTTATTTTGCACACATATATATATATATATATATATATACAAAATAAATGGACAATATATATGTAATATATATACATATATATATATAGGAATGAAGCTGTTGATGCCAGAAACGTCTGTAAACGACTGGCATTGCTTTTGCCACTAGATGGCACGGCATAGCATCGTATAATTGAGCATCCATATTGATCTGCATTAACGACCGAAACAATGGCCGCATTAATGGGTGTCAGTACGAGTGGACATGACAAGCCGTTGCACCGCGTCGGCGGTGGCGCGGCCGGGCCAGCGCTCCGAGACCAGACGGCAAATGGTGCGACCGCCCTTAATAAGCAACTCCGCGCCAACGCCGTCGCGAACGCCGCCGCCATCGTGGTGGCGATCAATCGATGGGAGACAATAGAGACCTAACGATATTGATAATATTGGCAACTGTGCAGCCGCCTCGCGTCGCTGCCGACGGCGGCGGCGGCCGGGAGCGACGCGCGGGTTGCGCTGGATCGCGCCACGGCCGAGGCGCGGAGCACAGGCGACGGATTGAGTCAGCGACACACGGTTAATCCGATATTTAATAAGAACTACAACGAGAAATTCCTTAAGGACAGCGCGCCCGACCGCCGGCCGGCCGACCGCACAGATAGAGACGGCCATTATTCATCTTATTCCATAAACCATCAAAATTAATTTTCTGCCTGTCCTGGCTGACGGATCAACCCTGGAGAGCATGTGCACATGGCAGGCACAAAGACAGAAATTTTATTAAAATTGCTGCGGTGGGAGGCAGCGACCAGTGTAGCATGATGATGCATATGCAAACGAAACCAATTCGAAAGAAGCAAGCAGATCGCAGTCTTAACTCATCGTATCAGTCCATCTGCAAGAAACTTGTAGAATGTAAGAAAGATGAAGCTGTAACTGATGTGCCGTGGAATATCAAGATCTTCAGTCATAACTTTGATGGTAAACACTATTCCTAAATGACTTCCACGGTACAGGTAGCTCCACGTATTTCTGTTGCCCAAAAAGAACAGAACCAGGTTCTTCAAAGGTAATCATAAGTCATGGCAAGTAATAGAGATCATGATTGGGTCAGGTTCAATTTATAATCAGGATATGTGATGCATGCTTGGATTCACGGCTGAGGTGGATGGTGTCTGGAGTTGCAACAGCATGGAAGCAAAGAAAACGAGACTTGGAATCAGACTTTCAAATTAAAAGATATCATCTTTAGCTTCTGGTGCAAGGCCACAAGAGAGATGGCTTAGTTTTCAAACTGCCACTGCTGACTCAGATAAAAAAATCAACAATAACTCGACAAGATTTCCAGAAATGAGGACAAAACAGTAATTATCTAACACACTGAACCAAGAATTTTTCTTCAAATGCGTGTAAAATTCTTTAAGGCAACTTGGACTGAGCCATCCACTAAAGTACTTAAGGTACTATAAAGTAGAAAATATTTAACTAGCTTTGAAGCATATTAATGCTGTAATCAATTTAATTGAAAGACTTTGTAGTTTAACTTATAAACAGCTTCCTTCATTAGTATGGGACACAAGAAAGCATGCAAAGGGTTGTAAGCTTAAAACTGGGCCCACAATAATTCAGACGAGTTACGTTTTTCGACTGACTCTGTTTATGCTGCACAGAAATGATTTCAGCATGGTTTTAAAAACCCTTATCTGTTCATCTAAGGAGTTGGTTACAAACCCACTTGGCCATATTCTACAACTGGATATTTTGGTCAAACTTTTGGATTCTGCATAGTGATTTCTAAAAAAAAGTAATCAACTGCAAATTGCAAACCTAGGTGGAAACAATTTAGAATTCATGAGATAAAGGGAAAAGAATGGGACTAAGATGCCAAACATGTGCTTTTGCTTCACGCAGAGCTCCTCGTTTATTATTTATGCAAGCAGTCAATGGACTTAAGAAAAAACGAGTTCAACTGCTTACTTCCATGTCATGGTGAAAACTGACATGTAGGGTTATGATAGCCCACCTGTAGTTACAAGTGCCAAAAGTCTAAAGGAGTTTGGACGAAGCAAATCTATACGAACTTTATTCTGATGATGGTTTCAACTTTGCCAACAAGCATTAAGAGCTTGCAACTTGCAACAATAAACATCTAACAACGAAAACATATCAGTTAATAGCTGTTTATTCCATGCCATTTTCAGTCAAGCTACATTTCTTCTCAAGCTACGGTAACAAGCAGAACAATAGCACGTCAAAACTTGACAAATGTACCTTTTCCAGCTAGCATTTCTAATCTTAGAATTAATTTTACATCACCCATAGGTGTATTACACCTTACGGACCAAAATAATAATCCTATAGCAATTAGTGGAGCTTCATAAGCCTTAAAAGCAGTAGAGTCTCAGTCTCAAGGAGGCCTACATGCTGTCAATTACAGAACTAACTGTAGGCTTACAGCCAGCACTGCCAGGAGATAATCCTCAACTGACTCAGCTTCTAATTAGGTACAGATCAAACAAATCCCAAAATAACTTAATCCACACTTCTTCAGACTTAGACATACCAAAGTGAACCACTAAATATATTTAACACAAGAGCTAAACAGAGATTCAGGGTGTTCAAGCCATGGGGCAGCCTATCCCTCCAATCCCTCATAGGGCAGGCTAGGGCAATTTCTATCTTTGACCTGGTGAGTCATGGGGCACTCCTAACATGGCCCTAATTACGAGAGATGCCTAAATCTTTACATGATTTTGGACAAGAGAAATGGAAAGCAGAGACAGCCAGAAATTGCCACAACCAATGTCTCTGATTTCTACCCACTGTCTCCAGAACTTATCTAGCATTATCACAAACAAAAGAATGGCTTAAACACCCAAAGGAAATACCTGTGATGTCTTAACCAGTGAATCTTATTTAATCTAAACTCATCTAATCTACCTATTTTAAGACTTCATTACTGGGCTTATCATTCTTCACAAGTCAGTATAAACAGGTGGTTATATTATATATATAGCAAATTGTAAATTCATAGCTTCTAAGAAAGTTTCAATCTTGGATGGGTACTACATAAGTGCTCTGAATGAATGAATGAATGAATGAATCTAAATCCATGTTACTAGAATAACCAAAACTAAAAGGTGGACATATGAATCTAGACTGTAGATATATATAGATATAGATATATATATATATATATATATATATATATATATATATATATGAATCTAGACTATAGACTATATATCGGGAAGAAACTGGTATCTAACCTGTCACTTAAAATCCGGGAAGTCAAGCAGTATCCTGATTCAGAGTTAACTAGAATCAAAGAATTAAACGATCCCTACAATACTTGTGAACAGGGTCCAATTTGTGGTTGAAAGTAGTGACAGATAAAAGCCTAATAACTGACAAAAATGCAACGCAGTGAAGAGTGTGATCTTAACCAGTGAAATTCCTCTAAACCATGCCTCTACAAACTGCACACAGCTTATGAACCCAAAGGGTTAACCCCAAAGGAAGACAAGTACTGTGTTGTGATGTAGACTAGTGTACATTAGATAATGACTCTGGCCATGACATTCTGATCCTTCACATGATTTTTTAAACCTCTTTCATTTTAACAAGACAGTGAAAAATGAATGAGTCATATGTAGCAGTCACAGGAAACAGAATTCAAGACTTTAGATAATGACACAAGCACAGAGTGAGGGACCAAAGCCCTGACCTCCCATACATGAAAAATCGGTGACATGCATGTGTAAATATTTTATAGAAAATTGTACATTTCACAAGGTATTCAAGTGACTGTATAAGCATATCAACATGTTGTTATATATACAAAACAAAATTACATATATCAACATATTATATTATTGGTACTATTACTGCCACTGCTACCCTACTGCTACTATTACTTATAAAACAACCAAATCATGTAGCGCCAATTATGTATGATTCAGTTCAATATAAAAGTTATGTGAGAAAAACAGAAACTCTGCACTTAATTTATGGCAAACAACTTGTCACCTCACTAGAATTAGTTAGGTTGAGTTTTTCTTCGTATTCAGGCTATAGTTATTGATCATACCAGTTGCATTTGTCAGGTTTTTATTGTTTTATTATTTAATCAATAGGAGATGCAGTGATGACATCTGCTGTACAGCAATAAAACAACAAACAAGGCGCATGATCGACTACTTATATATGATTTTTCCTGTCTTTCTCCTCTTCTTGGCCCTTGGCAAAAAGCTAACCCTAAAAATCGGTATATCATATTCCCTGCTTATTCATACAGGTGAGATTGAGTGCCCACAATGGCCTTCTGTCTCTCAGTGGCCAGTTTGCTAGAAGTGCTATCCAGAGCAGGCATTGCACTAAAGACACCGAATCTGCACACGCTCAGCGAAACCAATGAATGATCCAAATCAATCAATCAATCCCATGCATTGTCCCTATGTCCTTTATGTAATATAGTTGCACTAAAAACTAGATCTAACCCTTGCCCTTAAATCATTTAGCTATTTTATGAAATTACTTAAGGTGCCTAGTAGAAACTCATCTTCATAAGCAACTCAGTGCATCTTTCCAACTGATTTTCATTATGAATATATTGGACTCCACTGAAGTTTCATCTTACTTCAAATCTGTTAAGCTAGCCAAACCAAGATGTACATTCAACCACACAATCACATAAAATGGACAAGACTTTCACTGTTACATTTAAAGTCAAAATTTGAAGAACTATTTTGCACCACCAATATATAAACTTTATACAAGGTGTACAAGTCTTCAAGAAACTCACAAGGCTGGAAATTATCTGATTTGATCTTCGACTGCTGGTTTGCCTTCACTTCAGCCAAAAGAACTTACAACCACAAGACCATTCACCTTGGAAGGTGTGTGTTGACAATGACAACAGAATCACATGATCAATCTACTTCGTCTGATCTGCATGTCTAGATTTACTTAGACTTTTGTGGTAGGGCATAACCAATTTTGGTTTTTTGCCAATTCCGGATCTCATTCCAATTGGTAATAAAGTATGTTCTTAAATCTATTCACTAAGGCCTAATTCCAAATTAGTCATAATTGGCTAATGGCTTGGCCTCAGCTACAGGCTAGGACTGAAGCACAACCAGTCACCCCTTTCCCTATAGGCAATATATATCTTCACTGATTGACAGGGCAGATACCGGGTAGATTGAAAAAACAACTGTTATTAACCCGTGGGTTAGACATTCCGGATCCGGGTAATTCCGGATAGTCCAAAAATCGGCAAAATTAGTTTACAGATATGGATTTCGGTTATGCCCTACTTTGTGGTCATCACTTGATCACGCTTGAAGACCAAACCGTGGAAACACTGAACTAGAAAATCTAGAAAAAGGGGAAGGGCTTAGAGGCCACTTTGTGCAACAAACTGCTACCCACATCAACAGAGTGCACCATTTTATTTAAGTACCTGCATAACTATTAGCAAAGATTAAACTAGTTTGCAGGCACTACCTAAGAAAAGGAAACTGCTACGTCTGTACAGGAAATGGCCATTTGAAAGTCAGCCTTGCTATTAGCGCACTGAAAGTGGCAAGAGTAGTTTACAAAAGCTAACTACCTGCACACAGGAAATTGCTACAGATTCACAGGAAGTGCTACAATAACCGGGAAATTGCTACTTATTACCGATGGGAACAGTAGCAGCACTGGCATGAATGGCGTTGGCGACAGATGGTTGTCACAGAGATGGACAACACGCGGAAGGAGCAACAGCGGAAAGCTACTTTATTACGACACCAGTCATGCTAACATCATAAACACCACGACAGCCATCACCACAGGCAGAGGCAATGGCGAAGGCCACAGCCCAGGCGACAATGAAATCAATAGGCGTGGGTATGACAGTCGATTGCCCGAAGATGGCATAGGCCAGCGATTCATTGGTCAGGAGATTTCGGAGAGCTGCTCTTATTGAAAACCAGATGCTACCATCAATTGATCTCTGGTTGATTCGTGCAGATCAATACTTACCCCATATCACACTGTCAAATCTGTCTGTCAATCTATCTGCTTGTCTTTCTGCATGTCTGTGCACATGTGCATGTGTCTCTCAGCCTTTCTACAATCCTGTGAGAGATATTCTGTCAGCCTGTCACATGTATATGTCTCAATATCTATCTTATATATTGCATATGCTATTCCACTGTGTTACACATTGATGGTACAACTGTGCGGCAAACATAAACACTGAAACTATCAGGGCTAGGCAGCACAGAATTGCTACATCACTATGCATGCTTACTCCACAGTTTTTTTTATATAAACCAGTGATAAACGGTATCAAGATGGCCTACAAAACACCATAACAAAAGTGGTATATCCTAGCTATCAAGGAATGTAGAGTAGTCACTTCTTCAAACAAAATTTTCGCATATCATGGCAAGAACAACGCATGATAACTGGTAAATTAACTCTTACCGTCTTATAAAATGCCGGCGTGAATTACAAGAAATTTCATTGCCCACTTCAAAGGGACACTCATACAGCAAAATTTTATTTTGTTGTGACTTCTTTGAAAGTAAGCGCAGCGTTTAAAATGGGTAGGAACGCGTGGGACCGGCTTTCTCACTGCTCTCGAAATTCTTTGCTTGCGTTCCCACTGCTCACGCATGCGTTCCAATAAAATTCTTCTTTGGAGTTCCTACTGTTCACCGAAATCACTTACACCACTGAGTAATCGTAATCGTAATCGTAATCTCCAAACTTCTAAAGCGCCACTCGAAGGCCAAGCGCAGGACACCAGCCTTTTCACGAGTAAGCGGTGGCATAGACTTAGAGCTTGTCCAACAATCACCTGTGCACGTATTTCAGATTATCACAATATCGGAAAACGATCAATCAGTAGGTCCATCAATTGCAACACCTAACACATTTATCGTCTCGCCTTGTTGTCATCGGCTGTATACACGACCGCGTCTTACGCGATGATCCCTACCCCGTCGCCATCTTTTCTTCTCTCGGGGGTAGCCATTGTTATAGCGCATCCACCGGTCCCAGCAAGTCATGTGATTCACTAGATCGTAAGATTCGCAAATTCTGTTGTTGCATTCTGTACTTAGAAGCAACAATGGTATAATAATAAAAACAGGGCCTGGTTAGTAGGCAGATCAGCATTACCGCACTCTCAGTAATTCTGAGTGGGTGGTTGGTGGTAAGGTCGTGCGATAAAAACAGCTGACGGTTAAGACTAATGATTAACCCAGGATTGAACAAGATACACTGATACAGCGTTACAGGCCTTCATTCTCGTTTCAATATTACGGAGTACTTAATCCTGGCGAGCGCATTACCGTCATCGCTGTTAAGCTGGTCATTGACGCGCAGGCCTATCATTTCTGATCCTCCGATCAAAAGCGACACATTTTCCCGACACGAACCGTCCCCACCAGCACTCCCCACCCCGCGCTCAACTCAAAACACTCGGGTATCTATCGCTCGATCTAACGCTTTCATAATATCGCTCTACAATAAAATCTAGTCATTAAAACCGCGCGAGATAGAAAGGCGGAGAGAGACAGACAGACAGACAGAAAGAACTCACCGATCATTTGCGCATAAACCGGCCAAATGGCACCAGCAGCAAAGACGGCTGTATATAGCAACTGACCGCAGATACTTCCATCGATATAGAAGCCTCGGTCAATAGCTTCGAGTCGCTAACAGTGACAGATCGCGTCCGTCCGTCCGTTTAGCCGGCCTACACTACAACTGCTCGCTGCCGCCCGGTCGTCCCATCATCTCACGGCTCGCCTGACACGGCGGCCGAGCGGCCGGGCCCTCAGCCCTGCAGGCGGCTGCAACGCTCATTAGGGTTATCGTCTGCCGTTTCAAACGCCGCGCCCGACGATACGCTGGTTCACTGGCTGCCGGACATTAGAGCGTAAAACCAATAAATCAGCTGGCAATCAATAGGAAAGCGATTAATCAATAGATCAATCGAAGACATTTCGCACTCCTTTTGTCATCCACGGCATCGCTCTAAACACATCACCGCTGCTGCTCGGTGGCTCCTTCAACACGACAACGTCGTCCGTCTCTGTCTCACTCTTCCGCTCTCTTCCGCTCTCTCTCTCTCTCTCTCTCTCTCTCTCTCTCTCTCTCTCTCTCTCTCTCTCTCTCTCTCTCTCTCTCTCTCTCTCTCTCTCTCTCTCTCTCTCTCTCTCTCGCTCTGTCTCTCCCTCTGTCTCTCTTTCTCTCTGTCTCTCTCGCTGTGTCTCTCTGTGTCTGTGTGTCTCTAAATCTCTCTGTATGTCTGTCTCAGTCTGTTTGTCTCTGTCTTTCTCTGTATCTCTCTATCTATCGGTCTCTGTCTATCTGTCAGTCAGCCAGTCAGTCAGTCAGTCAATCATTCATTCAGTCATTCAGTCTGTCTTTCTGTCTGTCTGTGTCTGTCTGTGTGTCTGTCTGTGTGTCTGTCTGTGTGTCTGTGTGTCTGTCTATCTGTCTGTCTGTCTGTCTGTCTGTCTGTCTGTCTGTCTGTCTGTCTGTCTGTCTGTCTGTCTGTCTGTCTGTCTGTCTGTCTGTCTGTCTGTCTGTCTGTTTGCCTTTCTGCCTGTCTGTCGCCTCTCCCCTTAATCAGTACGAATTTAAAGCCCGACGACATCAGCGCACTTTTTGTGTGGTGATGGTTTGTGAGAGGGCGAAAATGTTCCATTTAAGATCATTTCTTGATTCGTCGTAGGCTTACGCAGTATGCTCAGCATATCGTTCTCTAAGCAGTCCCTCTCTAATCAGCTCCAACTTGACTATTACCACTAGGCCTGTTCTAGTTGGTGCAAATGTCCAGTGTCACACTGCTTTTATACTAGGTGTATATCAGACAGGTCATAGGGCTTATGAATGGAATTTTATATTATATTAAATAAAGTAAAGTAACAACCATATTGTATAATAGTTTGATGCTTAATATGTTGTTTGGTTCGTTTCATGCAGTTTCTTTTAGACATTTAACTGATTTGTTTTATTAATTCAATTTAATAATGGAATCCTTCAGTTAACCCTATACTCGTTTAGTTAGTATTGCCAGAAGAACGTCACTGGATGAAAGGTCCGCCGGCCGTGTTTTTAGGCCAATAGTCTAAGTTCGGGAACCACCATTAAAGAAATTTCAGCTGACATCGAAGGCTTCCCTGTATAGGCCCTATACGTGCGAAAGACCCGGGTAGCTGTTCCAGCACGAAACCAATTTATTGTTGCGGAAGATGAAATAGCGTCGTCCGTCCCACACTATAAGATACAGACATCGAAAAAGGGGTTGACCAAACACTGCTGCGCCATGCGTTGTCTTCGAAGTGGAACGGATCGAAAAGCGTGCATTTTGCATGTACACGATCTGACGAACCTTGATATCGCGTAGTGACTGATAAATACAGTAGGCCCAATAATCGTGTGCTGGACTAATAATTATACTGTGCATGTATTCGAATAATCGAAGTTCGGTTTCGGGTGATATATATATATATATATATATATATATATATATATATATAGGCCCCTATATATATATATATATATATATATACCCTCTATATATAGTTTAACAAAAATTCTCTACACACTCAAGCTATCAGCATCATAATACGAAGGCCTAATTCATAGTATCAGCCATGGGCGGCGATCTAGGGGGACGAGGGGACAAGTCCCCCACCGTTAAGAGTGGGGGACACGCCATACATTTGCCCCCCCCCCAAATTTAGAAGAAACACGAAAAAGGCGAAGAAATGTAATTGTGCGTGAGGGTTTTCACAGAATTTTTGACGAGATAAGGTAAAAACTCTATCTTTGAGCAGAAGTGTCCCCCGAAAATTAAGAGAAAGCCAGAAGAAGAAAACTAATTCAATTTGTTGGGGAAGAAATGAGTTGGGGACGAATTTTTAAGAAATTTAGTAGACGAATTCCTAAAAAAAGGTAGTCACACATCAGTAAAAAAAAGGTAATCACACATCATAGGTGGGAGACCCGGGAAAAAGAGTTGTTAAAAATGTGAATGACTAAAAAAGTCATCAACTTTTTTGGAGATGAATTCGTAGAAAAGTCATCAAGTTTTTGTGGAGATGAATTCATAAAAAAGGTAAGAAATTTTTTTGGGGGAAACGAATTCATAAAAAAGGTCATCGACCAGACCTTGGCCAACTTTGTCCCCCCACCTCTCAGACAAGATCGCCGCCACTGGTATCAGCTGTACACGACAGACTACCGATCAAATATCTCGCGCTCTTTTTAACCAAGCATTTGGAACAGCCTTTTATAGGTTCCTTCCAGCCAATACAGAAGACCAGTTCACAATGGTTTAACAATATATTCTTTAATAATGTACTAGCTGTCCTAACCCGTGAAAAATCACGGTATATAAAAAACAATTATTAATAACGTCATATTATAGGCCTATAGCCGTCGTCAAGACAACCGTCAAGACAACCGTCGCCAAGGCGGCAGTATAGTGACGTCACAATAGTGTTTGTTTACGGGACAGACAGACAGACAGACAGACAGACGTACAACGGTTATTATGTAAGTTGATAATATTTGGTTTCATCCAGGCCCGCCGAGAGGGGGCAGGGGGCAAATTCCCAGGGGCCCGGCGACTTTTTAGGGGCCCGGCCGGGCCGCAATCAACTTATGAAAAAATTATATATTCAGTTATACAAAGTTCATGATTTATAACTAGAGTATTTGCCCGTCATTTTATGACGGCAGCGTAGGCCTGTATAATTATGTCGTTGGTTAAAATGCTCTGATCATATTACCCGTCATATTATGACGTCATATTATGACGGCAGTGTAGGCCTCTATAAATGTATCGTTGGTTAAAATGCTCTGATCGCCGTCGTCAAGACGTATTGACATCACAAACGGGTTCTGTTTCACAATAGAACAGAAACCGTTTGTGACGTAGCGTCCTCCGACAGACACACGCTATATGAATATTATATAGCTAGATAGTCAGCAGCAAGTGACCAAAGAATGGCAGCTAGACACACCAATTGAGGTACACAGATAAACACCTCATTGGACACACCCAGTAACTGCAAGCACGTGATCAGCGTGTGGACATCGGGGCGATCATGGGGGGTCGAGGGAGACTAGACCCCACCTTTAACAGTTGGGGGGGACACGCCATGCATCGGACCCCCCTCGACATTTTGAAGAAACACCGAAAAAGGTCATCAAATTTTTTCGCGCCTGAGCGTGAAAAATTTTCTTTACCTTTTTTTGACCAGATCAGTTCACGGCGATACATTTTTTTACCTCTTTTTTGACCAGATCAGTTCAAAACTCTTTTTTGACCAGATCAGTTCAAAAATGCCCCCTCACCTATCAAACAAGATCGCCGACATGAGCGTGTGGATGATGACGTAAACAACCTCATGACGTCGTGGATTGTTCTGTTTTAGCGCGGAAAACTCGCTAGTTAATCACGAACAACCCAACAACACGATGACTCATCAACAATACGTCATGGAAATTTCCAGTGACACGTGCGCTTTACATTTTCTGAAAATCAGCGTAGGCCCTAATAAGTGCATGCGCGCACACATACACACATACACACACACACACACACACACACACACACACACACACACACACACACACACACACACACACACACACACACACACAAACACACACATATACACACATGTATATTTGCACATGTGTGTATATATAGGCCTATATACGACTTGTAGGCGGTTCCATAAGACAACTTAATGTGTTCTTCGCGTATACGATGCAGAATTTAAGCACTGCTTTTATCACAAGTGCAGGCGGTTGCAAAAAGAAGAAATATTTTCGAAAACGCATGCCGGTTTCAGTTATTCTACAGTCCTTTGAAATGTAAATTAATAAACAAGATTTAATCTCGTTGACTTCCGTTTGCGGTCTGTGTATACTTATGTAAAGAATCTTGCATGGCTCTACTGACTTCTACAATAACTAGACCAAATAACAATGGAGATTTCACGCGGCAGAATAACAATGGAGGTTGAATTCTGCAGTAGGCTAATATCCATCAGCGGTGAGTGTATGATTGGTAAGGCAATTAGCTAACCTGGGAAATACAGGCTTTTGTACAAAGCCTCTTTCTATAGGCACAACATTCCAGTGGAGTCGAAATCCCCGCTGATTTTACAAAGCCTGAGAACTCAGAATAATACGGTAATACCTAGACTCCTTGCTTAGGCCTACTTAGTCTATAGGCTAATAGTTTTCGGCGCTTAGCTTAATTGGTGTAATTACGGGTGTCACCGTGAATTCGACAGGTAAATTAAACTGAACTAAGATTAGTCTCTCGCATAAAACTTGTCTGTCACTGTGTTTCCCTCCTAATGCATTTGCATTGAGACATTCACTCATTCACTGTATATCTTAACCTATTGTCAATAGTTGCGTTCTGACAAAGTATACCTATTTGAATAAACGAATATAATTATATACTATATATATTTTTATATAATATTTTAACACCATTGCATTTACCGAGCCACGTTGTTCACCTACGTGACACGTCTAGCGTCATAAATACAAGGATATCGTCAGATATTAATTGCTGACGTCATAGATACAAAGACAATCGTTAGACATTAATTGATGATGTCATAGATACAACGACATCGTTAGAATTAATTGATGACGTCATAGATACAAAGACATCGTTAGACATTAATTGATGACGTCATAAATACAAAGACATCGTTAGACATTATTTGATGAGTGATGACGTCATAGATACAAGGACATCGTTGGACATTAATTGATGACGTCATAAATACAAAGACATCGTTAGACATTACTTGATGACGTCATAGATACAAAGACATCGTTGGACATTAATTGATGACGTCATAAATACAAGGACATCGTTAGACATTAATTGTTGACGTCATAGGTACAAGGACATCTTTATGCATTAATTGATGACGTCACAGAATCAATGGCATTGGTAGACATTAATTGATGACGTCATGGATATTAGACATCCAGTGATCTCTATTAATATAGTATCAATCTTAAGTAAGTAAGTAAGTAAGTAAGTATATTCTTTAATAAACGCTAGCAAACGCACAGCGCTTTACATACAATTTTATACAAAGAGGAAAGAAAAATATAACAGTAATGATGACGTTAGATCATAAATGAAATAATGGCAACAAAGCCTAACTGTACAGCATCCTACCCAGGAGACCTCGTCGGGTAAGAGAGTCAAATCTAGGGAGAACCAGATTTTGGGAACGAGGGCGCAAATCATACCCGGTCTTTAGAACGGGAGGTAGAAGGTCACGGACTAGGGTTTTTGATAATGTTGTTAAAGAGATCACGTCCCGATCATCACGATCAACTTTTTGCAGAGGTCCTCAAAAGTAGGAAACGAAGAAGAAGGGAGGTAGCCAAAACGAACCAACTTACGAATAATTGCGTCCAAATGATCAAGTTCCTGCTTGTTGCAAAGCCTAACCATACCTTTGAAATAATGGCTTTGTTGCAATTATTTCATTTATGATCTAACGTCATTATTGATAGGTCCGAACTCACTCTTCTGGCGCTATATGATGTCTCCTCAGCCTTTGACATGGTCGACCACACCATTCTTCTACAGCGCCTTGAGACCTCTTGCGGTCTCAAGGGCACTCCTCTCCAGTGGTTCCCTTCATACCTATCTGATCGCACTGAGATGATTATCTCTGGTGAATCTAGAACTCTGTGGGTCCATGTTAAACTGGGTGTTCCGCAGGGCTCTGTTTTGGGCCCTCTCCTCTTTATTTTATACACGGCCGGTATCCCCTCTGCCCTCCCCATCCATGGGGCTTCAGGCCACCTCTTTGCTGACGATGTCCAGGCTTATGTTCATGGGCCTCCTTCCTCTCAACTTCTTCTTGCTCAGCGCATCGAAGCTCTTTCTCATGATCTTCATACCTGGATGTCTTGCAATCGCCTCTCCCTCAATTCGTCCAAAACCCAATTTATCTGGTTTGGCACTCCTCAGCAACTTCAAAAACTGACTTTGCTGTGCTGTCTCAAAGGTTTCCGTTTTTCACTTTCTCGTCTACCGTTCGTGATCTAGGAGTGACCCTTGACAATTCTCTCACCTTTACTGAACACATTTCCAAACTCACTCGCACTTCCTATTTTCACCTAAGGCGCCTTACAGCTATCCGTCGCTCTCTCTCATCTCCAATTTTCACTTCAATTGTCCATGCATTTGTCTGCTCTAGACTTGACTACTGCAATTCCCTCCTCATTGATCTACCCAAAGTCCGTCTTGCTCCTCTTCAGTCCGTTCTCATTGCTGCTGCTAGATTAATTGCCCGTCTTCCTCGATTCTCTCATATCACCACCTTTAGTTTATGGCAGAAGAACTCCACTGGCTCCCGCTTTCTGCCCGCATCCAATTTAAGGTCCTCATCCTTGTCTCTAAGGCTCAACTTGGTTTCGCTCCAAAATATTTATGTGACTTTATTCATCGCCCTCACTCTGCTGCTTCTCTTCATCCTCTTCGTTCCTCTGACCATTTGGACCTCCTCGTTCCCCGTGTCAGAACTTCACTGGGTCAATCTATAGGTCTTTTGCCTCCATTGGCCCTGCTCTTTGGAATGAGCGTCCTCCGTTCGTTCGTTCTTCTATTCTCTCAGGTAACGTCTCTTCCTCTTTTACCTTTCTTAAAACTTGTTTTTCCTCTCGGGGTCTCTCACATTGGGAGCGCTTCTGAATGGCCCTCCCGCTAGAAGCGCTTTATAAATATCCGAATCAACTTACATAATAACCGTTGTACGTCTGTCTGTCTGTCTGTCCCGTAAACAAACACTATTGTGACGTCACTATACTTCCGCCTTGGCGACGGTTGTCTTGACGGTTGTCTTTACGACGGCTATAGGCCTATAATATGACGTTATTGTTATCACTGCAATAATAATTGTTTTATAATTTATATACCGTGATTTTTCACGGGTTTACAGCTAGTAGAATATATTTAAGAACTATAGTGTATTTTCCCGTCATAATTATGACGGCAGTATATAGTGTTAGAGTATTTGCCCGTCATATTATGACGTCATATTATAGGCCTATATGTATCGTTGGTTATCGCCGTCGTCAAGACAGCCGTCGTCAAGACAACCGGCTTATGTTTCACAATAGAACAGAAGCCGTTTGTGATGTAGCGTCCTCCGACAGACAAATTTGCTTATAAGGAAACTATATTAATAGATAGAATATCTGTGGTATTAATACACGTCAGTGAGGTCATCTTAAGATATTAATTGATGACGTCATAGATGCAAATACATCGTTAGACATTAATCGATGACGTCATAGATACAAGAACATCGATCGTTAGATATTAATTGATGACGTGCGGTTTGACAGTTTAAAATGTAGGCCCTACCGCAACGAGTCACATATTTAGGGTTAAGCCTTTCTATTGGTCACAGTTTGAAGTGGCCAGAGTCTATAAATAAATTTCCAATCGCGCGCTGTATACAAATTTATATGAACTCCTTCAGCTTCGCCCTTTCTAACAAAATGTTAGCGTAATTTTTGGTAGCGAGCATTGTAACGAATATTACGTAAATTGTAACAGAGTGAAACTACTGAAAATGGGTGAAATTTTACTTCGTCAAAAGTAAAAGTATTTCCGTTTTGTGATAGACCTAGGCTAATTAACTACAAGCAAAAGTAGGGCTACTGAAACTGTTAGCCTACTTAAGTAGGCTACGGTAGCGCGTTACTTTTGCTTCGTTACTGTACAACAGTGCTTGATTCGCCATTATGTCGATTGGTCTTGCATGTTATCGCTTGCCGCAAGATCCGCGACCATCATCTAACCTCCTTCAGAAAGAACGGCCGTATCACAGGCATTTCTTTCATACGTGGGTCAATTTCTGTCACTGAATAGGGCCGTGCTCTATAGTTGTTTTGTGACGATAAATGTTGCTAAAGTAAAATCCTCATACCAGCAATTTCAATATAGAATTATAGACCAGAAGTAAAAGAAATGGACCGAGGCAAATTGAATACCTGGAGAGCTAAAATGAAGCCAACGGAAACCTTGCAGACGCGTTTAATGGAAATAATAGCAATAACCAACAGCATTCGTGTACACACAGAAATTGTCTGCCATGGCTTTGAACGATCATCAATGTAGCCTTTACGGTAAGAAAGAAGTCTCTGAATGTAAGGCATTCTCAGGGGCGTAACTTTTGTTTAAAAAGTGGAGGGGGTACCTATTTCTTACATACACGAAGAAAGGCGAAGACTGCGATCTCTGGGAAGGCACAGTAATAAATATTGATTGGCATTGTTCAAAAGTGGGGGTACGGTACCCCTAGTCCAAAAAGTGGGGTGTACGGGTACCCCTCGTACCCCACAAATTACGCCTATGGGTATTCTAATACCTGCCTCCCTCCCTCCCTCCCTCCCTCCTTCCCTCTCTGTCTGTCTTCATATCTAATCCGTTTGTCTGTTTGTCTGTCTGTCTGTCTGTCTGTCTGTCTGTCTGTCTGTCTGTCTGTATTTCTGTCTTCATATCTAATCCGTTTGTCTGTTTGTATGTCTGTTTGTCTCTCCATGCTGTCTGTTCTTGTCTATGAGTGCTTGGTACATCATCTCCCTTTGATTTAATGGTTGGAAATCCTGCCCGTGTATAATGTGGCTTAACTGTTTAATTAAGATTCTAAACGGCCTTCCTTGTCCCTCGGCTTCCTAACCTTGAAATCCAGACAGCCTATAGGGCCTAACATCCAGGTCTCAAGCGCTAGAGGAGAATGATGCCCATAATTAAACAAGTCAAGCACACACACACACACACACACACACACACACACACACACACACACACACACACACACACACACACACACACACACACACACACACACACACACACACACACACACACACACACACACACACACACACACACACACACACACACACACACACACATATTATATACACGTGGTAAATGTATCAGCCCTTCACCATAATACACAGACGGTAACTACTCGGTGTACATCACGGCACTACTTAACATCTCATGAAGTAAATAAGCTGCAGAGACGCATTTGCAATCTCACTTAATCCTATCGCATTAATTAGCCAGTGTGGACATGCAGGTATTTTATGTACTCTCCCCAACATTTCCACAAGGTTCCGTTCTGGGCTCCCTGCAGTTTACTGTATGATATATGCCACTCAGCTCACACTTGAAGTTCTCTAGTCTTTGTATGCCGACGATGACCAGCTATTTCTCTGGCTCAATAGCCCCTCTCCCCCGTCTAATTCAGCCCCCTAATTATTTGCTTCTGTTTTTGGTGTTACTAAGGTATGGATGACCATTGAAAATCTTCTCGTGAATCCTTCTAAGACTGAATTCCTCCTCTCACTGGTAAGTTAACAACTTTACAAATTTGATTTGCTAATATCTGTTCAGTTAGATGGATTGAGTGTTGATTGTTCCGAAAGTATGTCAATAACTTTTGGTTAAACCATGTCCTCTGATCATGCTAAAACCGTATGCAAATCAGATCTTATATGCCTCAGACTGTGTTTGTCTCACTCGTAACTGCTCTGGTTTCTTGCTGTCTCGACTACTGCAACTTGCTTCTAATTCGCGATTGGCAAAAGAGATTTGTACAAACTACAAATGGTCAAAAGTCGCTGGCAAGAGCAATGACGAATACCTCTGTGTATCAAAACATTGCACCAATTTTTTTGCTCATTACACTGGCTGCCCATCGAGTAAAGAATTCTGTTTAATATATGTCTTATAGTTCACAAAACATAGCCTTCAAATCAGACGACTTACTCCGCTCATTGCTCACGTCTTACGCCAGCAACTATTGCACTTGATCAAGTGATAACCTGACTCTTGCTGTGTCCCGCCCTAAAACAGAGCTGGGCGCCAGAGCGTCAATGGGGGGGGGGAGGGAAGGGGAGGCTGGCACGAAGCTTTGGAATTCACTGGCGAATCTTGTACGTCCTGTCAGTTCTTTAATCTCATTCAGGGCTAAAGTTAAAACTCATCTGTTTCAGGTTGCTTAGGACCCTACCCTTCGTAGCCTGGCTTCTCGTTTCTCTGACTTATCGGATTTCGACCTGGATTCTCTAATAGACTACTGTATTATTTGAAGTGACCATCGATTGATGCCTTTTGCATCATGATAACGGCGCTATATAAACTTCATTATAATATAATTTATATAATTTATCAGATCAAATTAGATAAACTGTTAAGCCCTAGCTTATTTTTTTACACTCGTAACAGTTTTATAGCAGTAACTCTGCCTTTTATTCAGTCCTCTTTGCCTTCTTAAATTGCCAGCTATTTACTATTCCACCACCCAGGTCTACTAGTTTTTCATCATAGGCCCCTACCTGTCTCTTATTTGTCTCCTCCTCTCTCAATTCTGCATCCGCTCTTTAATTTATGCTGCGCCAGCTATGTGCAGCAAACTCCAGAAGGACATTCGCCAATTCGCTCATTCCCCCTCTCGCTTGTCAGTCTAAGCACTCCCCCATTAGCCCGCTCTCCAGCAACGGATTCTGACCTAACACCGAAACCGATCAAACAACCTGACTATTACGGACTTGATTTGATCTAACACCAGTGAATAGCTCTACCGGTCTCCCTGAGGCGCCTTTGTATGGCGCTGAGAAATTTCGGAGATTTACATTACATTTGCAACAGCTGAGATGTCCAAAGCACGGTCGAGCTTTGTCAATTTTTCCTATATTCAGCAGATGGCGCCAAGCACTGATCTCTACAGCTCAGAATCTTGTTTATATATATGATCTGACGTAGGCCTCCGTGAGCGCCTTCACCCAACTCATACGAGTAGGCCTATACGGTAGACGAAGTGAGCATTAATATCTGGGTTTCAGTTATAATAGTCTGCTTTCTGTTGCAGATGATATCTTCTATGCCGCAGTGCTACAGGTCCAGTGAAATCAGGCCCTCGTTAGCTCAGGAGGCAACACCGAAAACTTCCAGGCCCTATCTCCATAGACGTAAATTGTAGGGGTACGAGCGGTACCCGTACCCCAATTTTTGGACTGGGGTACCATGCCCCCACTTTTTGAACAATGCCAATCAATCTATTATTATTGTGCCTTCCGAGAGATCGCAGTCTCATCCTTGCTTCGTGTATGTAAGAAATTGGTACCTCGGTATCTCCCCCCACTTTTTAGACCAAAGTTAAGCCTTGCCTATCTCAGGCACAAATGTGAATCCATACACCATAAGTAGGCCTATATAATCTGCATTTTATATTGACTAAAGAAATATACACGCTTATAAATAGCTACTGCCCAATTTTCAGTGGAATCGTGTGCCAGATTCTATTATTTGGCCGTAATCTGTTACGGTCATCTACATAGTCACGTGACTATGCCTAAGTCTGTGTAGATACATATAGATAAGATTGCTTCAACCTGACCTCACCCAAAATCCCATTCCTCTGTCGGGAGCTCATGCAAGTATATACGGGTGTATTGCCTATTTGCAGATCACATGCATGTTCTCCAAAGCAACGTACAAATCGTAGATATGATTTAACGTCGTTTTCTCGTTTTATTACATGCTAGCAAGACGCCATTCTGCGCGGAATAACCGCGTGAGCGATAATTCCGTCAGAATCATAGACAGGTCCATAACTTCATCACAATTTAGATTACTCCAAATTCAATCTAAATCGGTCTTTGCGATCCCTGGCATTTCCAGCGACCGGCCTTTCATGCAAAGCTCATAAAACGGACTCAGTGCCGGCGCAGTCGATGGAGTCGGTCCGCAATTCGTAATAACGGCTTTCGTCTCGATTATTTCATAATATGGGTGACGTGATGGCGTGCCTGTAATATTTAATATTTGTCATATCTTTTGTTCGTTCGTCTCGGGCGTAATTCCATTTCGACGAGCCCTAAATTGACCCTCTGGTCGCCTTCATTTTTTTCACTTAGCTTCTGCCCATTTCGGTTAGCGTCCGGCTGTAGGAATACTCTCGTCTCCTTCGCACTCCGATCCGATACTCTCGAACATCACACATTCCTAACACGCTGTCGACCTTGCGAATCCCGGTCGCGCGATCATAACTGTGGGCGTGTCTTCATGGCCTGCAAGCGACTTCTGTAGGTGGTACAAAACTCAGCGGTCAGCCAACGTGGTGATAGAGTGTACCAAACCATGTTATTCCGATGTAAGCTTCTATATAGTCCTGTGCAGAGTCATGCAACTATGTCTCAGCTTGTACGTGTATATACATTATAGATAAGATTGCTTTAATCTGACCTCACCCAAAATCCCAAAATCCCATTCCTCTGCTTGGAGTCCATGTAGGCTATAATTATACCAAGGTGGAAGCCTAAAGTCTGAGAGTAGCGTGGTAGCTTTATGCGTTTTGTCTATAGCATATTGAAACTTCTAAACTGAAACATTGAAAATGGCAGTGTCATGGTTGCATGCTCCTGTAGGGTCAAAATTAAAAGACGGTTTTTAAAACATCCAAGTCTGAAGACTCTGAACTCGAGGAAAGTTTGGTGATACTATGACTAGTTTCTTAACAATACTATATTATGTGGTGTGTACATGTTTTTAAGACCTTAACAGTTAACAAAGAGTTCGTGTTTTCCAGCCTATAAACTACGAGTTATTTCGTTAGTTTTGTGTGTATTGTCATTATAAAACTCTGTTAAAATAGTCAAAGAAACAAATCCTGTCTGTGCTAAGTTTATAATAGATAAAAGAGGTCCACGATTTAAAATAAACTTCATGATATCATGTGTGATCTGCGAAGAGGTCTTATTATATTCCCGGCTCGAGATCTACTCCTGACCCAGGACGGGAGCGGTGATACGTCAATAAAGATTCTTTGTGAGGCGCCTTTTCTCTGGTCGTCCGTCCGGCTTCTGGAACCGATTATAGCCATTCCCTGAAAATTAATTCACTGCTTCATTCACTCCAACCAAGCGCCGATCCCACTCTCTGCCTCTGCCTGTCTGTCTCTGTCTCTGCCTTCCTCCCTCCCTCTCCCCGACGCCCTTCCTTCTTTACAGTTCCCATCCTTCGATCCACCGAACTTTGTATGGATAATTGGTGTCCGCCTTCATTTGACCGCCATCACGCAGGGGCATAAATTCGTCGGGCTTCGCATAAATCCATTAAACCGAGCCGACCATTCGGAATTTCGACCGTTGACCGGCGTCTGGACTGCGGTCAGCTGGGCTCAGCGGCTGGCGCTCAATCGAGGTCCTAAAGTCAGCGCTAATAACGCGCCGGTAATTGTCTTTTTCCGAGTGCGCCACGACGCACGCCCCGCCACGCGGCCCGGGCGCGGAATCCATCACGGAAGACCGGGCCGAAATTTTATAATGTCAATCAGAGACAATTTCCCGCGGACACCGGTTATGCTCTGGCGACAAATGAAATGGTCAAAGGACGGATCGGACCCGGTCGCCGGCGATATGGATCAAAGTCATAACTACTTCTGCTTTCAATTTGTACGTTTGATTGCTTTTTCTGATTGAAAAGCCGCGCGAAAATTGTCCTTAACCGATTGCTTCGGTTAATGCCAGCCATAGGCATTTCTTATCCTTGATCGGCCGGTAATATTTTCTAAGCTTTGCTTGCGTTGATGACTGCAGCCGTCCGAGATGTATTAGGAGAACACACAGACGAGGCAAAGGAGGCACGCCAAGCCAAGAGAGAGAGAGAGAGAGATATATATATATATATATATATATATGTATATATATGTATATATATGTATATATATGTATATATATATATATATATATATATATATATATATATATAAACATACGTGCGCTATGCACACTTACTTGTATGTGCTGTAGAAAAATCGAGTAATATCGACGGTAATTTACCGCGAGTTGTGTAATCTCGGCGGCGCTATCTTATCTTCTCCGACATTTCATTACCGTCCATTGACTACACGTCCGGCCGTTATTTATCGAAAGAAAACATGTCAAATGAAACAAAGACTTCAGACGCGCCAATGACAAAATGAGAAATCTTCTGAGCCGTATAGATAAATATTTCTAAATATTTTTCAAGATATGCAGAATAAGAAAATGACTAATTTGCGTCGAGTGCGGCATGTAAAAATGTAGGCTACATATATAAAACTCTTATAATGTTAGACAGCGTTAAAGTGGGCCTTTATAAATGCGTGAAATCATAAACAAAAAGAAAGGCTATTCCAAGATCATGCACCAACGGGGACAATTCAAAAGCCAATACAAATTTTGTAATTTCTGGCACTTGCTGTAGCTTTCTGGCTGCTCTACTATGCTTAGGTGTGCATTATACTGTTAGGCCTCCTTACGTTAAGTTTTTGACAAATCCAAAAGGGAGAACGTGTAGGTAAAGCTGATTTAATTTGCTGTTACGCATGCAATACACGAGGAAACTCACGCAGTCATCAGTTAATCCCCGCCTGGTATACTAACGCGTCATTGCCTTAGTTGCCTATCTGACGTGCAATTATCTCTAAGCAAAACCGAACAAGTCTTCATCTTGTGCGACCGATCTCTCGACCGTCAACGTCGGCCGCAGTGTCGGTGGAGTTCAAACAGTGTGTACAGTTTAATCCTACTTCCGATACGACGGACGGCGATGCTGCTCGGCTGCTCTGATTAGCCTCTGATTTCATGATTTCGCAGAGACAATGCCCTCCAGCATATTCAGCAGGCATTGTTTAAGAGTGTGGCATCATCGAGAAGTCTCGACAGCCAGTTTGCCCGTTATATGACACGGTAATTTTGTTAGCTCAGGCGAATGATTCTAGAAGGGTTGAACAAGCAATTGCAGATTTCTATCTCGCATATTCCGCAGGGTCACCGAGTGCGAATGTCCGGGAAACTGAATGGATGTAGGTATAGCAGCCTCTTGAACGTAAGATCTCCGCAGGTGAGGAAGGCGAACAATTCAATCGCATCGGATGGCGTAAGTTTCGATATTTGTATTGGCGATATGATCACGTTGTTAACCGTAAAAGTAGGCTGTAGGGTGGTGTATAGGAAACACTGCATTGACAATTGGACAGGTGCATGCGACAGGAAGGGAAGTGTATAGGAGCTAAACCATCAAAACAGAAATACGCAAACATGATGAGCAAACATCTTGTGTAGTCTGAATGGGGAGGGAAATTTACCGCTCACCCAAGTGACTCAGACCATCCTCTCTTGGAATGCACTTTCCCTGTTCTCAGTCATTAGACCTCTCCCAATGGGTCTTTCCTCCCACTGTTTCCATCCACAATCGCTCAGTTAGTAACTTAGAAGGACGTCCTTATATATCGCTCATGACAAAATTAATAGGCTACGCGAGTTGAGGGTATATATACACACACACACGCTAAAGTTCTTCTTACCCTGCCATGTGTGGTTTGGTCGATCGCAGGAATTTCATCTTCACCACAGCACTTACTGTAGTCGTTTCTGAACTATCGAGATTGTCTGGCAACAGTTTCTGCCCTCGATAATTTTTGTAGCGCTCGTCTAATTCAATATCTTCATTAGGGCCGCTGCGTAACTCATTCGCTCGCAGTATAAATTGTAACATCTATAGGAAGAGAGGGAGAGAGAAAGCAGAAAGACAGACAGACAGAAAGAGAGACAGAGAGAGACAGAGAGAGGAGTAGGCAAAGAGAACGAGGAGAAGGGGAGGTTGGAAGGACGAAGAAGAGGAAGTATATAGAAGGAGAAGAATGGAGAACGAGGAATGGACAGCGCAAGACAGAAAGAGGAAACGGAAGGGGAAGGGGAAGGAAGGGAAAAGAATGGTAGAATGGAACGAGTGGAAGGAAGACGAGAATAGAATGAAGGAAAAACATTGATAGGAGGAAAGGGAAGCAGAAGACGGAAGGGAAAAGAGAATGAGGAAAAGGAATAAAATAAGTAAGAGGAGGAAAAAATGCGAGACGAAAGAGGGTATACAATGAGGATAAGAAGGAGGAGAAGGTCAGCAGGGACTGATGACCAGAAAGAAAGAGGCATTCTAGTGCAACATCCCGTGCTAAAAACTGTTTCGGAAGTCTTCTAATTAAGCAGAGGATATCAATGCGTTGCTGTTCCACAGGCGAACCAATTGGTTACTCTGCAGCTGTTCATCAATGATGCACGTGCGGTTCGAATCCTGATTTGCCGATGACATCAGAAAGTCGCAGTTGGATATATATATATATACACATACATACATATATATATATATATATATATTATAGTAAAGCTGATCCCTAAATTCTTTAAAGATCTAAAGACTCATTGGATTTGGAGAACGTAGGCTATAAACTTACTTATTTAGGCTAATATTGCATGCAAACGCCACAGAATTCACAACTGGAAAGGAGGGATAAGAAGTTGGAAATCAACCACAAGTAAAGTTAGCACTTTCCGTCACGCACTCGCATGTTGTGTGTGTGTGTGTGTGTGTGTGTGTGTGTGTGTGTGTGTGTGTGTGTGTGTGTGTGTGTGTGTGTGTGTGTGTGCGTGTGTGTGTGTGTGTGTGCGTGTTAGTATGTTGTGTTGTGTTGTATACTGTGTGTGTGTGTGTGAATGAGTGAGTGAGTGTGAGTGAGTGAGTGAGTGAGTGAGTGAGTGAGTGAGTGAGTGAGTGAGTGAGTGAGTGAGTGAGTGAGTGAGTGAGTGAGTGAGTGAGTGAGTGAGTGAGTGAGTGAGTGAGTGAGTGAGTGAGTGAGTGAGTGAGTGCGAGTTTGTATGCTTGTGCGTGCGTGCGTGCGTGCGTGCGTGCTGTGACTTCTTGAACCCGTATAGGTTTCTTTTAAGAAATTTTCAAACTAATAACCGAATTCAAGGGTGTCGAGAGAAAGAAGATTTCAGTGGTTGATTGTGTCCGCGGAAAAGAGAAGGGATGACATCCACAAAAGATACACAGATAGACGTAAGTAAGTATACAGAAAAACATGCAGGCGGGCAAAATGGCAGAGGGATAGGCAGACAGAAAGTTAATAACAACAACACCGAGTGATCGAGCGATTGACCTGTGTATAGGTCTGAGATTGAGACAATTAAGGTAGCATAACACTCGACACATTTATAACGAAAATAAGTTTAGGATATATATATAAATATAATATATATATGTGTGTGTGCGTGTATATATATAATATATATGTATAGCCTATGTATATATATATATATATATATATATATATATATATATATATATATATATATATATATATATATATATATATATATATATATATATATATATATATATATATATATATATATGAAACAAAGCTAATAAGGGAGAGCTGTCTATCGACTTATATGGCTACGTTTGAGGAGTGACCGCTGACCAGAAATGCTGGACAGTGGACAGTAATACATTTGGGTCGGTGGGATTACGCCCTGGCCACGGTTGACCGGTTCATTTGTGCCAAATTTTTCTGCCTCGCAGGAGACCGCTGAGGCACAGGTGCCGCCCAGTATCTAAAGCTCGGGGATCAGTTCTCCGCCGGACTTCTTTCCCTCTTCTCTCTCACCCTTTCCACCGAGATGGGCACTCGGTCTTACCCCCCACTTAATCAGGTTACGTCAAAAGCGGTGAAAGGCACATTAATCAGCCAGTCTCTATTAGGGCCGGGGTTACGTGCAAATGCTGACCCCGCGTGATGTCTAATCCCTGCTACGGTGGCGGTCTCCAGCGGTCGTTTTTCATTATCCCGTGTCGTCTCGGCTCTTGGTTATTGGCATCCCGTCCCCTCCGCAGCCTTCCTCTCTTCCTCGGTCCCTTCTTCTCCTGCTAATCCGCCATCAGAATTTTCCATGAGATTATGGCGCATCATTTTAGCAGAGCGCAGTTCGGCAATGGTGATCGAAATGGAATTATCCCGAAGCTCTTGCGCCGTATCCGTTCTTCTCGTTCAGCGGGGTCGCCTCTGTGGCTGACCCTGTCATGGTCTTTTAATATCTTCCATTTCTTTGCTTTTTATTCAAGAAAAACACGATTTTCGGATTTCTCATTTGTTAGACGGTGCCAGAAATTAAGGTTCCGCTAGGTTACAGGATGGAACGTTCCAGCTTCTAATACACTGCAGCGTGCCTTTCATGAGGTTATTTGCGCCTAAAACTGGGTCAGGTTAAACGACGGAACAGGAAGTGGCGGGTTCGATCGACTCGCCTCGATCTGTATCGAACGACAATTTCTGCAAGGACTGTAAAAACCAGTCGCGACCTTTGGCGTAAATTTATTGAAGGCAACCAACTTCGCAGTTATTTATGATACAGGCTTGCAATTTGCTGAGCATTTGTAATATTTTGTTGGATTTAGTTTGGATTGAAAGACAGGCCATGAATTGCAAGAGATGCATCATGCATAGACTGGTTAGGCCTATCGCAAGAACTAGGCCTATGTAGGGTCTTCGCGGGTGAGAATGAGCTTTTTATGGCGGGGCGTGGCGGGCAAATCTTTCGTGGATGTGAAAGTAAGCTTATACCTTTTATAACTAGGCCTATGTATATGTATGAATATTTAACAGGGCTTTCAACATCTGCTGGCTCTGTGTGCTCGTTATTCCGGTGCGCGCGTTTGATTTTAACGGTTAATGTCGGGCGTCTATATGTACACAACCTACTCCAATGGATTATTTTGTTTATTACCTAACATAGAGTAAGCATAATGATTTGTGGCTTGATAATTAATTACATGCTGAATTAACAGATGTGTGCTTTGAACTATAACCATAAGGTACCAATAATGTTATTCCAAACTTAAAATTGTACTTTTCATAAAATCCTTTCCGTATAAGTCTTACGTCTACCTTTAAAGAGCGCCTCTGTTTAGTTTCTCCTTAGCGGCGCTAGACAAATTAATTTCTGATTACAATAACAATTACCTTCCCGTTACCTTCTATGTCATTCCGGTTTCAAACAGCATCTGTCTGCTTAACCTTTTTGGACCTTAACCTTGAATCCAACCTGACACAACTCTGCCTCTTCGACCTTGTCTTTATTGAAAGCACCGAAGAAATGAGGAGTTTGGCTTCATGTTTTGCTTTTATGGTGTTGCGATCACGATTGTCGTTACATTACAACACAACAATGTTAGTTTGGTTTAAAATATCACATTTGGTCACATCAGCTCATTTTTTGCTTAGTTGGAGGTCTAAAGCGTAGGCTACTAGAGGAATGAAGTAAGTGAAATCGTCAAATCGACTTTCAACAATAGTAAGCCCTATACGCAGTTCAAGCACAGGTTACGTCTCTTCTCAACCACTTAAACCTTTTTGTTATGTTACTTTTACAAACAACTGAAATATGTATACTGACTCAACACAGCCACCTATTACTGTCATGGGGCTTTGTTCAGAAACACGGCGCTGCCTTCAAGCCACAGTGATGGTCTTGAGAAAGGGTTGCAGAGGCAGAGCGACAGATGGAGAGGGAAACAGAAAGGAAATGGAACTTCAACCACTGCGAATAACGGCTGTATTTCATAGCACTTACGACAGTTCGTTTCTTCAGTAACAGACTAGTTTGTGCGGGTACACGACCTGGTATAACCGGGTAAATAGGCCTATAAGTTGTCCTCCACACAGTGGCGTATAGCTATAGGGGGCGAGTGGTGCGTCTACCCCAGGCAGCCGTGTCCAAGGGGCAGACTTGTTGTCCTCGAGACCAAGGTCTTGGTCTCGAGTGCACTCGAGTTCGTTTTTAAAAGTCTTGGTCTTGGTCTTGGTCTTGAGGTTCAAGGTCTTGGTCTTGGTCTTGGTCTTGAGGTTCAAGGTCTTGGTCTTGGTCTTGGTCTTGAGGTTCAAAGTCTTGGTCTTGGTCTCGCAAGACCAAGACCAAGACCGGCTGTTAATATGAACAGTCATTCAACAGAACTCAAGAATTCTGTATCAAGCCTGCTTGCATCATACGACCAATATCTATGGATGGATACAAGTCATGTTGGTCAGGAAAACCCATTTGCAGCAGCAACAGTTATTCTGTATCAGACGGTATGATAAACCATGGGAAGATTTCAAAAGGGCTCACTATCTGTAGATTTACATCCAGTGCTTGAAAAGCTACTCTGTGTGTGTCAGCGACTTCAGCACCTGGCGGAATTTTTATGAGGCCCACCAGGCACGTCTTGGTCAGAAAATTCTGAGCGAATTGGTTTTTATAAAATACAAACGGCATTTGGTATAAGAGTTTGCATGAAGGACTTTTGAATACAAATTCGGATTTCTCTGCAGTTTGCATTTAAAGTTAATTTGCTTGAATAAAATAAAAGATTCATGTTTTCATTAAAATAGCGAATATTCCGACTTTACAATTTTTAGAAGTCTTGACCTGATTTCGATTTTTTGGGTCTTGGTCTTGGTCTTGAGGTTCAAGGTCTTGGTCTTGGTCTTGGTCTCGAGGTTCAAAGTCTTGGTCTTGGTCTTGGTCTCGAGGTTCAAGGTCTTGGTCTTGGTCTTGGTCTTGGTCTTGAGGTTCAAGGTCTTGGTCTTGGTCTTGGTCTTGAGGTTTAAGGTCTTGACAACAAGACTGCCAAGGGGCGTCAAATAGAGGCACAATCGTCTGTTTAAAGACATAGTTTTCTTAAAATCAAATCAAATGAAATCATTTGATTTGATTTGATTTGATATTTTTTGTCGTCTCCGCCCTAAATTTCATATGAAAGACAACAAGATCCTATGCTGCAAGGCGCCAAAGATATATATACGACGAGAAACTAGATTCTATATATACAGATCTATGGAGTTTCAACTCTGAGTTGAAGTGACCCAGTATAATTAAGTTTCTTATGTCTTTGTCTCTCTTTCTCTCCGAGACCCATGCACCGAATTTAGTGTCTGCTATATTCGTCACCACTGTCAATGGGGCCCTCTTCCTTCTCTTCCCATCTCTCAGCTCCAGTGTAAGAATTGTAGAAAAAAGACTTCCATTTGATGAGTTTGATCTATGTGGAGTTGAATATTTTATCCGTGTTTGCAAACTAAGAAAATTCAAAAAATGCAGTGGAAAGCTTAAACTCTTTAAAGTGATGACATCACCAAATTTATTAGTATATAATTCACATGGTCACAAATCTCACAATAAACCAGAGCATTACTGTATTTGTAACCCACAAAGTGAATTGTGAAAGAAAATGCTAATAAAATATATGCACAATATAATCACACTAGCACAACTGGGGGTGGGGTGGAAATGACCCATGGGGCGTGCAATTAAGTCTTAACTGAAGGTCCTAAGAAAAACTAGGGGGTTAAACCCCAACCCCCGACAATTCTCACCCTGATCTGTCCCTCTCCTTCAGGATGACATACTCGTGTGTCAGATCATAATTCGCCCCATTCACCCTCACAAGTTACTGAAGCAGCAAATCTACCTTTCAACAGCCAACTATATGCGCCAGGCCATGAACTCTGCATAGGAATCCATGGACAGGTCTAGTGTGCGTGATTCCCTCAGCAGTCGTCGTGCTGACCTTTCTCTAAAGCCAGGGCTGTCCTTTTAAGGTAAGTGCTGCACTGAGTCACAAAGACATAAATACTGTAAGAGTATTTTCCGGTATTTTCTGTTCATTACTTTGTGTGTGTCGCTTGTCTTCATCAATAATGAAACGACAGAAAAAAGCGAAACTCTGTTTCGGAAATTGTGAGAGAAAAGGTGAAGACGGTGATCAGATGGAGTTAAAGCCAGAATTACCACAATTTCGGGAATTACAACTGTAAGGATAATCAAAATTTAATCAAAGTAACTGAACTTGTAACTAAATGTTGGCCTATCAAGTATCAATCTGGCATTACTCTCAATCAAGATTTTATTGAATTGAAACTGTACCACGACTTTATAGATACAAGAAAGTTGGATTATTCTCCAACCGGATCGCTCAAGTTGGGGGGGGGGGGGCTACATTTCGTCAATGGGATTAGAGGTTTATAAGACTGGCCTCGGTTCAGATTCTTTTGATGTTGCCAGACTTGTAGATTCTTTTTATCGTTGATTCAGCAAAAGAAACTTATCAAATCACACTTGCAGTCTACAGTGTTATAAGAGATACTAACAAACCTTGCTGTTGGTTCGGTGAAGTTTTCAATGACTTTGCAGCTGTCAAGGCATTGAGCCTGAGAAGTGTCATAATATTTTGTCTTTTGGATTAATGTTCAACTCAATGACGTTTCTCGAAATTGCTTTTTTGTTCGCTGACATTCAAAATTTCTATTGGAAGGGAGGGATGATTACCATCACTCGCCCCGGACAGAAAATTCCCAACTACGCCACTGCCTTCACTTATAGACAGCGTGTGATGGTTAAGTGAATCGAGAAATGTAAGTAGGCCTATTAAGTTCAAAATTAAATGATATGCTTATGACACCCAGCTCTACATAAAGCTCTATGGAAAGAACATTGTTAACATCAAAGCAAAATAGCGGCTTGCGTCCGTGATATTCAAACCTGCCATGGTGTGCGTCCATACGTCTGCAGCTAAATGCCACTAAAACAGAACTGATCTGGTTCGATCTGGTTCGATCGTCGAAACAGTTCGGATGACGGAAAACTAATCAAAACCCTTGACCTCGTCTCAAACTGTTCTATTCCATCCTCGATGTAACGTTAGACTGCAATCTCGACTCGTTACATTTCTTCCATTGCCAAAACATGTTACTTCCACCTTCGCCGAATTCGACAAGTGAAACTCTGCCTAAATGAGAGCTAACTCTGCCTAAATGAGAGCTGCCTCCGCATTTTGTTCAAGCCCTCGTCATTTTTCGCCTCGACTACTGCAACTCTGTCCTGTCCGGTCTTCCTTCATCGACACTACAACCCCTATCATCTGTTCTTCACACAGCCGCTCGTCTTATAAAAGGTCTTGGTCCCTGAGATCACATGACACCATTGGCGTAAACTTGTCCAAAATATGGGGGGGGGGATTTGATTCTCAGCGAGTCTCAGAGGCTTCCGGTGTTACGTGATACGTATGAAAAGCAGCGCTGTAGACGAGGTTATATACGCGAGTATGCAGCGTGTACTCGCCTCTAAAGACCATATATTCTCACCTCACAAAAAATACTTTTTTAGTATAGGCCCCGACTCACCTCCAGTACTTTAACATATTTTTTAATACTGTATAGAGTGTAGACTATAACTGAAACAACATTTCGGTGTGTTAAATTTAGTTATTTAATTATTTCTTGACCCAGCCAGTTGCAAAACAACTAAAATTTACATAGCTCTAGACCGATGATTTGCAGAATGAAAAACATACGCTGTGGAAATTATTGTAATATGTACTTTTGTGACTAATTTTGTCTTTTTTTTATTAGTTTAGGTATTTCAATATACAGTAATCACTGTAATCATCCTTGATTATTGCCAGTTTTATGTTCAGTTTATTAAATAAACTAAATATAATTTTTTTAGCATCTGGCCATCTTGGGCTAGCACTATTAGGCTAAGAATCTTCGCCTATATTTTGATATTAAGCATTGCCAACTATAGCACTTAGGCCCTATACTTTTCCCTGCTATTAAAAACCTTTTTGGACCTATGAGTTTTGAGGCGAAATTGCCTAAAATGCGATTGCTTTAGTTTGTTTTCATATCTGAACGTCACTGACACTGGGTGCAAAAAACCCATTAATTTTTCAATAAATTTTAGCATAGTTTATGCATCAGAAATTGAGGAATTCCGTCACTTCAATAGCTTAAGCGCTTACCAAATCGTTTCCATATTTCAGCCTCCCTTCCCAAACTCATCCCCCTCAGTGTTTCGGAAAACTAACCGGTAGCGTGTACTCACCTCTAATTTTACCACTATGAAATGGGTGCGTTTAATTTACATGTAAATTTGTTTCATATTGAAGATATTGAAGAAATAAATAAATCTTTGTTTTCTTTATGAATTTCTGATAGTATTTGAGTTCTTTATCTCTGTTTTTCTGGTTTTGATGATATTTGTTTATATTGAAACATAATATTTTAATACTTCAAGAAATTTTTCTCTCCATTTGGGGATGCCCTTCCTCCTCAATTATTGGTGGGGCACGTGCCCCGGCTGCCCCAGGAGCAGAGGCGGCGCCAGACACTTTTTGTAACCAGGGCATAGCCAGGGCAGTCATACAAGTAACCAGTGCAGAGGGCGAATTATGGAGAGCGCGGTAGCGAGAACTTAAATGTTGACCAGATAAGATCGCGCTACCGTGCATGCCATAAATCGCCCCAGCACTATATTTTTCTATAGTCAGGAGGTCAGATGGGCGAAGTCCCCCCCAGGAAGCTGAACGCTTTTTGACATTTGTAAAGCAAATTTTAACATTTCAGTGAATTAAGTGAATTCATATCTCAAAATATAACAAATATGCCCGAACAAATTCTGGACAGAGCAAAAATTCTGGCAGGGCATCGACCAGGGCAAAGGCTTTTTTACCAGGGCATTTGCACTGGCGCGCCCTGGTGTAGCGCCGCCTCTGCCCAGGAGTCTACGCCTATGCATCATACAATCCCTGCAACAACTTCACTGGCTTCCCATCCGTGCCCGTATCACCTTCAAAATTTGCCTCCTCACGTACCATATCCACTCTGGAACCTCTCCCACTTACATGACATCCATTGTCACGCCATGTTCTACCACAATCCCCAGATGACTCCGATCGGCTGCACGAGGCGATTACACCATTCTTCGCACCAACCGGAAATTTGGTAGTCGTGCCTTCTCGGTCTTAGGACCTATAGAATGGAACAGTCTTCCAACCATAGTCCGTCAATGCACTTCTGTTGCTCAATTGAAATCTAAATTAAACACTCATCTAATTACATTGTTCTATGACTAGGAGTGCAGCGCAACGCGCTCTCGTGCAAGACTTGTTTTGTTAAAGCGCGCTATAAATGTTTTTTTGTATTGTATTGCATGGATATAAGCGCGACTGAGCAGAAAGTACAGAAACATGGTGAGAGTTCCAAAAAGTAAGTCCAGCAACCGAAAAAGCTCGCGCACCAAGAAGAGCTCTAGTTTTAGGTGCGGTTAGAGAAAGATAATAAGATGACCTTGTTGAACAATGATGAGTCTGGGGGATAAGAACTGATATTAAGCATATTGTGCTTGACCAGAGTTCAATGTCAGGCAGGTAGTTCAGGAATGGGAATTAATCATAAAGGAAATAGGTTCAAGTTTAGATCTCGAGATTATAATGAACCACTTCCTAACGTTCCTGTGGTCGATAGGCTACCGTCTTTAAGCTTCCCAGGGCTCTAGGGTATGGAATGAAGCCCCATGACTAATTGAGCCTCTATTGGGCAACTGAACCAAATTGGTAAGGGTGATTGCAGCTACTTGGCCCCAATCAAAAGGCCAAAATGTTTTGTGGATAGTTCCACTGACCTCCGCTCTGCAGCAGCTGCTGGCAAAGAGATAGCAAGATAGAAACGATGTACGACGAACAGCATTATACAGGTACAGATCAGAATACAGTCATATACGTCTAGTCTGCAGAGTATATGCATACTTAATGACAGTAATATGCTTTGCGATCAATCGTTCTTGTCCGAGCAGAATTTAAATCGCCAATCTCCGAATCGGCGGCCATCAACCACACAAACTACACTGCCGTGTGTTCCTCGTGTATATAAAATCATTGATATGAGTATAATGCATAGTACATTAATCTTACGAGACGTATACTATATCTGTCATAATGTGCTTCGTATTTCCGCATTTCTGGTCAGATGACGACGTGGAATGTACAGATAAGTCATTTGAGAGTCGAGATGGAAACGGTCCCACGGTAGATAAGTCATTCCATGAATAGATGGAAAAGGTCCCGAGGTTTCGTCGCATCGGATGAAAAGGGTAAGTTCTCTTCGAACTCATCGCTGATCCCTTCCCTATCTCCGGCTCCCAGGACGCGCACCCATCTCGTAATTGGTCCTTCCCGGCTGTCCACTTCAAAGCCGCGCTGTCCGATCGCCCGTATACCGGACTGCTCTCTGCGGAGTGCCCGGCTTCTGACCGCGGTCACTTAAATTGACCGGACAATCATTTGTCCACTTAATTTATTAAGAACTGTTTCGTACAAGATAGCCGATCTCTCTGTCTCTGAGTCTTCCTCCGTCCTTCCTTCTCTTTGTCCTCGAACTGAACCTCCGCCAGTCCGCCTGCATTTTACCCAGTCATCTCTCTATTCTCTTTCCATGCAGGCCTACTCTCTGCTTCCCCCTCTCTCTTCGTGCATTTATTTAGTATGTATGTATGTATGGGCCTACATGTATACATTTACCAAGAGAAATGGAAAATATATGTACAGTTTAAATCTGTGCAGGCCTTTATATATACGTATTCGAATTTTCGTCATTCTTTATCTTTCCCTTTTCACTTTCATTTGCATTTTCCAAGCTCTCTACTCTTTGCATCCAGCTTTGTCTCCGTCTTTCTTTTAACTTCTTTCTTTTCCCTTTTTTGTTTCGTTCTGTATACCGTGTGTGGGTGTATTAAGAAACTTAATGTAGCGCATTTTGGTATCACACAAAAGCGCTGATGGCATACTACAATGTCTGTCTATTTCTGAAGGCGAGTTTCGGTTTTCGGAAGGAAAGTGCTGAGTTCTGAAGAGAATGCAGCTGAAACGATAACATGACTCCGGCAAAGACAAGGTTCTCATAAGGGTCGCATCGCATACGACATACATGGAATTGCAGGATATTTTCCGAGTGCAGGGATAAAAATGTGAGAAGTTATCGAGCCGAAATGAGCAGTTGTGAAAAGGACTATTTTACTTTTTTAAACATTTATGTCCGAATATATACTTTCAGTTGAAATCTTCAGCTAAATCATGTCACAGTTACAAGATCTGTGCAATGATAAACGCTTCTATTAACTTGCTCTGATGATCGCCAGGACGGAAAAAATATTGAAATATTTCTGTTTCACCAAACCTAGATATAAAATGGGTACATCATCTGTACACTAAAGGACAAGGCTGTGAGGCATGCATAACTTGCCACCCATCCCTCTCTCGTATGCCGAGGCTGTAAAAGTGAAGTCGTGACACTACATAGGCCCTATATTATATGGCTGCCTCGAGATTAACTTAAGGGATTGGTCTTCTGTCTCGACTTCTTTGCCAGTCATATTAGTTATCCTCGTAATCGTTTAGAAGTAAACTCCAAATGTGTATCCTATTGACCACTCACAGCATGATATAGCCTTCTAAACCCATTAATATCAACCTTTTCATCATCATAGTGGCTATTTAAATTATATTTTCTTGTATATACTGTCTGACACGTTTGCTTTGTGGATCAATAAAAATTGATTGATTGATTGAAAGCTAAGCTCAGGGCACCAGCTTGTTCACGAGCGCTTCGTAGCGTCAGAGAGATTTTCAGAGATGTGAGATGTCAACAGAAGAAGAACCCAGTAAAGTTGACAGAGAGATCACAGAGAGAGGAGGCAGAGGAGGTGCCATACGTCGGGTTTCGTTGAGGTCGAGAAAGTTTGGAAGACGGAGGATTGTATGGATTAGGGATTAGAATTCTTGAAAAGGTGCGAAAACTGTTGGATGATAAGTAGAGGAGCCTGAGGCTGTGGGTGGGTCCACAGTCAACAGTGGGTGACTGACCCAGTTTATATCTACATCGGTTAGAGCGTACATGTACGTCCCTTGCACTTCTGTGTGTGTGCGGATCCCGGTTCGCCTCCCGAAGGTGGCTTGTTTAGGAGATTTGAATATCGGGCTGGCACTGTCCGTACACGGACTTAAATTACGTGATGTCCATTAAGGCTCTATGTTTTTAGTGGCTGTTGTGCAACACGACAGTAAATCCGTGTAAACATTCGTTCATAGCGATTGGCCGAACGGACGGGAAGCAGGCTGGCGGATGAAGCGACTGACGGTGACGGACTGACGGCGGGCGGTCGGATAAAACAGATGTTGCGGTCTACCAGACCACACGCTTGAGATAAAAGGCTAATAACAATTTCTTTAAATTACATTAATATCATAGTTTAATAGTCGAAGATTTGAGTCATTCTTTTTCACGACTATCCTAGTTTAGTAGCAATGGTTGTATAATGCAGGTTGTAAATTTGGTCTAAATATAATTAAGTTTTCATGCTGTATTTACCTCTGTCACCTTACCTCGCTCGCTGTAGGTCCAAGCAAGCGAAGCACACGGGACTGAGACAGTGCGCATGAACCCGGGTCAGAAACCAGGTCAGAGTGCAAGTGCAGACAGAGAGACAGACAGACAGACAGACAGACAGAGACGAGAGAAGTCAGAGAGTGAAAGCTAACGTACAGAGACGAATCGCGTATCATGGCCACGAAACAAATTTAGAGCCTCAGGCAGAGCATGTATACACTATAGAACAAGACCTGCCCGACGATGCTCTGCTTTAAACCGTAGGAAGCACAAACAAGCAAGCTTGTCCTCGTCTTTAGGCTTTGGTTGGCAAGACACATTTCTAGTGCGGTCTTCAGCTGGGAGTGCACATATTTACGGATTACAGTTGCTGTGTATTGAAAAAATCTACGGACGAAAGAGCATCCGGCTGAACCGATATTGACGTAGTAGTCAGTATTATATTCACCAGTTATAGGCACATTAGGGGCCTATCGAAGTCGGAAGCCGCCTTACCATTTCCACAAGAAGAAGGCAGGCTCGACCTTTTTGTGGTCGGCAAGTCGGTCTGAGTCCCATAAGCAGAAAACGAACTACAGGTTTGTGCAAATTTGGGGTTAAATGCCACGAGCTTACACTGTGCGTGATACTTGAGGGGCCCACATAATTATGCAAAAGAAAAAAATTATTATACCTATTTTTATTTTCTGTATTATGGTAGGCCTGCAACCGTAATGCTCTTTTACCACGAGCCACTCTAATATTGCTAAACGGTAAAAGACATATACTTTAATACTAGACGGGATAACTATAGCACCTACTGATATTGTACAAAAAGAAAGAAGGCACGAATTAATAATAGACGAATGTTGATTCGTTGAATATAACACGTTTTATGTGTCCTTTTTTGTGATTCTGTAGGGCTGGAGCCCCACAGTTTTACTGAACAGGGCCACCACATTTGTTAATACGGCCCTGTGAGAAGGAGAAACTGACCACAGTGCTCTGGAGGAATTCAACCTTAAACCCCATTCTCCGAATCGAAGGCCTCTGAAATTATATAATTCAGAGGGGCATCACTGTGTTATGGTCAGCAAGACGGTTTGAGAGTGGACACTGGTAGGATACGACAGAGCTGCGTTCCAACGTGAAGACTACAGAAGGCTAATAGTAGGGATCCGCAGAGCACAAGCACATACGGACAGGCGCAAATCATTATAGTCAGACTCGACTACTGAAGTACGATGGTGCGGTTGGGTACAGACATCACAGCAGCTGCAACATCTTGTCTGCGTGCACGCAGTCGCAAGAAGCGTCTGAACGCATATGGGTCATTATCTGAAATGTGCAGAATTGATGTCCCATGCTGGTTTTTTGAGTTTTTTTGATAATTTCTTCAAATTTTTTGCCTATCCTTTAAAGAATGAGCAGATTAACATTTCCCATCATTGTTTTAACTGCTAGATTTTGGAAATTTTGAAAAAATTACTAAATGTATACAAAATATCATTACCATCCGCTGTCCGAGACGGTGTACAATGCATTAAATTAAGCTTTTGCGCAAATTTATTCCATTAGAACCTGTAATAAAAGTATATTATTTTGATTAATTAGTAGCTAGCATATGTAATAATTAAACATTTAGACTCATTTTCGTAATATTTCTTTCTTTTTGGACCTATTTATACTTGTCCATAGAAATAAGCATCATAGCCATCTCAATTTTTGGTAAGCCTGTAACTTTTAGAGAACGTGCTTACTTACTAAAAGAAAAACATCAGGAACAAGATATTGTCAGCTATTAATGAAATCACACAGATTTGTGTTGAAATTAATAATATTCTATTTTTAATTTAAGTTTGTGTGTTCCAAATTACAAGAAAAGTAAATTTCTGTTTCATTACCATCTAGTGTTGTATTTCCTGTTTTAGGTAGATTACAACATTGATAACTTATTTTATTTGTCGCTTTTGTTGAACTGATTGAAATTATTTATCTGGTGGAGTAATTCACGTGAAACTGTTTGACGGCTGTTTTAAATTTCATCATTATGTCATTACCATTCGCGGTTGTTTTTCATCATTACCATCCATTTACATCAGATTTTTGCTATTTTCTCATGACAGTCGCATCTTGTCACGGATGGTATGAGGCATTGCTCAGAGTGAATTACATGTATTTTTTGTGAATTATTTGATATAAAAATAAATTGCAAGTAATTAGAATTTACTAGCAACTCTTAAAATGTTGTTCAGCCTGTATCTAATGCATATAACATACAGTTATAGCTAACGCTGCACAGATTTTTTCTGCAGCTAAAAATAATATTTCCTTTTTTTAATAATTTCGAAAAATGTCTTTATTTCTTGACACCAGACTAATATATTATGTGAAGGAAAGGCCTATTGTATTCCAACTTAATGCTGGTATCATCTACTTTTTAGAAATTGCCATTTTATAGGCCCTAAGCACCAGAGGAATATTTCAGGTCCCTGTGATTAAATATGATTACATAAAAAGGGCGGACTTTAATGAAAAAAGAGGCGTTTTGACTTTATAAAATCTGAAAAAACTTAACTTATGATTAAAAATATAGTGGATTTCTTTCAAATTAGTTAAATTTAACTATGTAAATGACTAAAAAACACTTGCAACCAATTTTGGGAAAAATTTTGTTTTTGTTTTTCGGAGACGAAATTTGTAACACTTCGGATAATGACCCATATATGAGAACTGGTCTCCTCATCGTCAGGAAAAGGCTCTGAGCACGAACAGCGACGGATATAGACAGAGGACATACGATGTCAGAATCTCGATGAGATCATACTGTCAGAATTTCTGTTTAAGGGGCAATACGTTGTGAAGCGGGGTCCAACAAACAGCAATAGATGAACATAAATATGAGAATGGTAAGAGGCGTTGCCTGGCGGGCTTACGCTGATGGCGGAGAAACGCGCAAAAACTTGTCGAAAACTTCCCCGTCCCATGGGGAAAACCGAAAGAATACCGGGTGTCAGAGGGGAAAGGGAGAACCCCAAAAGTAGTACCCTGGAGAGCGGTTGTAAGGACAAATTAAGCCTTCGACGACAATGGTATAGACATAGAATGGCCCACTGTTGCCAGCAAAAGGACAGACTTGTGCACTCGAGTTCGTTTTAAAAAGTCTTGGTCTTGGTCTTGAGACCAAATGTCTTGGTCTTGGTCTTGAGGTTCAAAGTCTTGGTCTTGGTCTTGAGGTTCAAAGTCTTGGTCTTGGTCTCGCAAGACCAAGACCAAGACCGGCTGTCAGTATGAACAGTCATTTAACAAAACTCAAGAATTTAAACATTTATGAAGCCTGTTTGCATCATAGCCTACGACAAATACCTACGGACGGATGCAAGTCTTGTTAGTCAGGAAACCCTCTGGCAGCAGCAGCTAAGTTATGCTGTGTCTGGAAGCCCTGCCAAGACTTTTTTTGAAGCCAGACGGTCTGATAAACCATGGGAGGATTTCAAAAAGGCTCACGATTTGTACATTTACATCCATTTCTTGAAAAGCTACTGTGTGTGCCAGCGACTTCAGCACCTGTAGAACGTATTTTTTCAAATGGCGGAATTTTTATGAGGCCCCACGTCTTGGTCAGAAAATTCTGAGCGAATTGTTTTTTTTACATACAAAGGCATTTGAAATAAAATTTTGCATGAAGGACTTTTGTAAATACGAATTCGGAATTCTCTGCAGTCTGCATTTAAAGTTAATTTGCCTGAATAAAATAAAAGACTCACGTTTTCATTAAAATAGCGAGTAGTCTGACTTGACATATTTTGTACGGGGCTGAATGTGATTTTTGGGTCTTGGTCTTGGTCTTGAGGTTCAAAGTCTTGGTCTTGGTCTCGAGGTTCAAAGTCTTGGTCTTGGTCTCGAGGTTCAAAGTCTTGGTCTTGGTCTTGGTCTTGGTCTTGGTCTTGAAGTTTAAGGTCTTGACAACAAGACTGCAAAATGACAGATGTTCTGAGAAGAGACCATCCTCTGTCCGTTCCCATGCAGCGACCGCGAAGAAGAGAAGTCGGGTTCTGAGTTGTACAGTGTTGCCTTTCTTATAGGGAAGCGCTGCCAAAGCAGTCATCCTGATCTTATTCAGAGAGAATAAAAACGGCTACGACAGAAAATAATTAATGCTTAACAGCCATTCAATGTAAGTTGCAAGTGGAACATACGGTGGGGTAGATTCATACACTTCATAGACTTCTGCAACAGTCATCTTTCTCACCGAACCAGCGAGTTATGGATGGGACGAAGTCATCAGCACAAACAGCTAATCGCATACAGGTCTGCAGAAATATTTAGTCATGTCGCATGTGCTATTATCCTCGAATTACTTGATGTCCTGTAAAATTAAAATATAATAAAAGGGTGTGTTGTCATCCCTCCTATGTAGAGTCTCTCTTTGGCTGGTTGTCGTTTACAGCATGCAGCTATAACACATAATTATTATGATTGGTATTCTTGTCCGTTCAAGGACTTCCTGACAAAAAGGTACATCCCTCTTCCTGCCCCTCAGAAAATGACCATGCAAAAATGCTGTCGAAATTTCAACATTCTCAAACATAATCGCTGTTCGCTGCATCGGCTTTTTGCGCAGAAGCGAAATCATTTAAGATTGTCAGCTTTCCTTCTTGAAACACATGCGATTCACGAAAGATTTCTTTCCAGGCACGGAGAACGTTTCAAGATGTCTTCCGACAGAAACGTCTGTCAAGCATTATATTTCATATTGTCTCATGTGTATATGAAGCCTTCGTGAGACAATGTTGGTGATGTATGAGAAATGACAAGCTTAGCTTTTCTCGTATAAAGACATAGGTACCTTTGAAGTACAATAAAATATTGTGAATTCTTTGTCAACCGTGGTTAGGCCTTTGTTGCATAATATAGGGCCCATACACGCTGAACCTGTGGTTGTATACTAAGATATCTTGATTGAAGCGCACATAGAAAGTATATAAACGACAATAACAGCGAAGAAACCGAATTTATAACAACTGTTACTGGTAAAACTCTTATAAGAGTTTCTAATTCTACACTTGGATTTGATCCTCTCTGCCTTCGAGCTTTCTCATCCTCAACGAAACCCGCCTTACCAGCTGCTCTGTCTCGTCTCTCTGGTCTCTCTGGCAACCGGAATCATCGTTCTCTGGACAACCCCTTTGATACGACGCAGCGCTCGTGAATAAGATGGTGCTCTGCGCTTAGCTTTACAGTAGAGCTTTAGAAATTTGGTTTACGATTACTATTAGGGGCCTACTGGGATTCGAATTCCGCTCCGAGCGGCGCTAGACAGCTGCCTTAACACTCGACAATAACCCTGCGCTCGAAATATTCAACCTGTTTCCTGATGCTCTTCTGTAACACTGTCTTGCAACAGTTGGTGGTCATGGCTTGAAATTTATATCTATGAGACGGGAGGCTGCATGATATCCATCCGATCCATCGGATATATTAATCGTAATCGTAACCGTAATCTCCAATTTTCTAAAGGGCCACTGTAAAGCTGAGCGCAAAGCACTAGCTTATTCACGAGCGCTGCGACGTATCCGAGGCGTTGTCCAGAGATCGATGTCCATTGGTGGTCCGACGGCGGGTTTCGTTGAGGACGAGAAGGCTTGGAAGGCAGAGGATAAGATGGATCAGGGATTCAGGGTAGGAATTCTTGAAGAGGTGAGTCTTCAATTTGGAGTGGAAAGCCTGTGGGGTGATGAGTAGAGGAGCCCGAGGTAGATGACGGTGAGTGAGTGGCGGTATTGGTGGAGGAACTGAGAAAATGCGGAATTCGAAGGGAAGTTCGTTCCAGAGTTGAGGTGCAATGTGGAATATGGATCGGTTGGAGAACTTGAGGCGAGTATACTGACTGGAGGACGGGAGAGAGTGAGGTAGGAGGATGAACGGGTAGACCGGGGTGGCTAGTCCATGTCCTTCATCTTTGCGTACGAAATACAAATTTTTTTGCGTCAAGTCAAACTGACAGTTTTCTAGCCAGCCACATGATAAGACTAACAAACTGCATGAATGATCCCCCCTCCTCAGTTGTCGTTGTCTTACTGCAGACGAAAATCCCTTCAATCCAGGATCACTTTTCTACAGATGACTATTGACAGCGGCAATAAATGAGCAATAAACGTAGCTTCCCTTCCATTTCCTTAACTTATGACTCATGTACCGTGCATTGCATGGCGTGATCTTACCTCTCTAAGTCACTTTAACTGGCGTAAACTTGTCCAAAATATTGGAGGAGGGGGCATTTGGTTATTCATTCTACACTTTATGCATTGGGTGTACAGTCCATCTCAATTATTGGGGGCACGTGCCCCGGCTGCCCCGCCCCCTCCCAGAGTCTACGCCTATGGTCACTTTACCTTACAATTTGTTAAATTTGCAGTCATGATGAAACGCGTTGTGGGACTGATGAGCTCTCCACTTCATCAGTATGATCATAGGCGTAGAGAGAATTTCAGTGATGGGGGGGGGCAAGATTTTACTTCTGACCGAAACAAAAATAAATCCCGAATAATTGGCGCCTGAGACTTCGGTTTGCATCGGTTGCTTGAAAATATATACTCTGCTGCTTTTGGGACTTTTCATGCACAGCAATGAACTTAACATTTCTGGTGATTTTAACCATGCTGGTCTGCGTAGTCTGAATCCTAACCAAATTCACTAATTTTGGCGCCCCCTTTCTTTGGCGCCCGGGAACACTTGCCCTCTGCCCTCTGCATCCTATATATAGCTACGTCTCTGCATTCACTGCACGTAACACTCTGTCGATACCTTCGTTTCCGCGACGGTTCGACCGTTACAAAGTTAATTATATTTCAAACTTGCTATCTTATGCTAACAATTAACACTTAGTTTTGAGTCGCAAAATTCACCGCTAAGTAAATAAAATATCAAACGTGAAAGAAATTTTTGCACACAACACTGACTTCCGGAATTACACGCTCAAAAGTGGAGTGCAACAGAACTTGAATTTAATTCTTTTCTTAAGTCGGTGCAGCCCAAATTTGGGATGCTATAAGTAAGTAAATAAGTAATTATTTATTTAGTACATCCATGAATATAGGCCTAGTTGTAAATGTTATGGTGGTTTGCGAGCTACTAGCTAATGATAGTCTAATACTATTCCGATTTTGGGCAAGTTAGAGCTAGTTTGTTCACCATTTCTCGTGGTGCCTATTTGTCCGAAAAACAGGAACGCCTGAAATTTGGGGGAACCGCTCCCTCTGACTCCCCCGCCTCCTACGCCTATGGTTATGATCATGCAGTTATAGCCTAAGGCTGAGGTCTCGCAAAGTCTGCTGGGAGAGGCACACTCCACTCCATGTATCGAGACCCTTTGCCCTGGTGAATTTTGAAATAAAACCAATGCAGTAATCGTAAAAAATAGATAAAACTGTGACCCAAAGAGATAAGACCTCCGTCAAATTCACGACGACCCCATCCATGGTTCGTTGAGCCCATGGCTTCACATGTAAAATGTAGGCCTATCATGGGTCATGCTTGGTGAGGAACTTCTGTCCAACTATACAGCCTTAACGATAGACAGTAGTTATAGTCTGCGTACGTCGCTGAACAACGAGAGTTCAGTTTTCGACCCTTTAGCTGCAGAGACGATCATTAGCCCATTTATACCCTTCTGTCTGCGGAGGCAACTGAAGTTTACAGGTTACGTTGGTATATATATGTTGCTGGCCCAGTTTTGAAACTGCGTTATGCTAGAAACGTCTTTAAGGAGTTCATTCTTAGTATCACATCATTAAAAATCAAAATATTGTCGCTGTCTCCAAACTGAGAGAGCGCATTTGCACGCCATTCCACCTGTGTTGTTGACTGGTTTTATCAACCTGAGTTCTATAGTTTGCAAAGCGCACACCAGACTCAGAGGATCGCATTATTATTTAGCATTGTCAGCAGTTAGCTACAGAAATTAGCTGCTTAATAAGAAAAACAGAGATTACTAGACGACGACGGCGAAGAAGAAGTCTGGTGAGTCAGAGCACTTACTCAGATTGCAGCTGTCATTATTCCTGTTTGTGCCACCCTGGCTTGGGCTCCGACCGATTACTAGACCTTTGGATCAGGATGACGCGCCTTTCGGCAGACGAAGAGACCTCGCAACGGCTGCTGTGGCTGCTGAGGCTGCTGGCTTCTGAATCTACCGAGTTGAAGAGATTCGATAATTCGTGCGAAGAAGATTTCGGCTGCTGATGCTGATGCCGGTTGTGATGCGACTGCAGCTGATGCGGCGGCGCTCAGTCGCTAATTGGTCCCAATTGATGCGGCCAGCGGTCAGAGAAGAGATGCGCAGGATACCAAACGATGCCAAGCCTCTGCATTCAACACTAGCGTCAGCAGCAGCAACCTATGTCTGAAAGCAGAGAAGGGGGACTGTCTGGGATGACTTATCCTGATGGGCAAATTAGACCAAAAGGGTGTAATGTAATTTCGGAGTAATTTTGTAATTTTCGATCGATGAATACACGTGAATAGAGCTGGACTTGAATGAGTGACGGACGAAAAAGGCCCTAATAAGATTAGCTGTAGAGAGAATTAAAACAACTTCAGAATCGCAATAGAGAACCAGAAAAAAGACTAAATATATGTAACTAAAGGTAAAATGAAATTGAAAGACTGGAAGAGAAAGAGATGATTTTGGAAAAGAAAACAATCGGAATATGTAGACGGAAATGCAATGGAAACTGTCCATTTGTCTGTAGCTTCGTGTTGAGAGGGTGACAGTATGTGGGGAAGCCATCCTTCAGGCGTCATCGGCTTATGCGCCGTGCACAAAGGGTCGAAGTATATTTAAAGAGCTATTCATCTTAAGAGCTATTCATCAATGCTGCCAAATTGTGGGATTAGTCAAAATTGATCTGCGTTGTATTTGGTTAGATGCGACTGCATCTATATGTTCAATTCAATTTAACACTTTAATTGTTCCCAGAATAAAATCAACATTGTACAATTATTATAATAATTATCATTTGGTAACAAATGGAGAGCCTAGAAAGGCCAAGAGATCCACTAACCAACGCTACCTTTGTAACACATTAAAATCAATAATAAATTAATAATGACAGAATATCATTTCAAGGAACTAATATAGGCCCTATTATATAAAGAAACACTTTCGCAACTACAGGGGCAAAGGATAAAACCGAGCTTTGTCTCCAATAAGGGGAATAGAATCATGATTGGACGGCTTCACCCGCACACTGCACTTCTAGAAGCATTTGTAACCTGCCTCTGTCTCAGAAACTTTGGATCCAGCTTTGCACGCACTGGACGTTGAACATGTGACATCCTGGTCAATTTTCGAAGCTAACCACTTCGCATGCCTTCGAAGTGATCAACTCGAAGCATTTCCCAAACCTTTCTCTTATTTTGCGAATGGTCTAAAACCACGTGACATACTGAGGCGCATAATGTCCCCGGTCTGTGCACTTAACCACCCAATCGAGCACGTGACAGCTGCCTAGTCACGTGATCTGAAAAATCACTGCGCATCCATTGCAGTATACATTACTGCAGTAAATGAGCGGTTTGGTCAACTCCGGCTTATTAGGCTCCTCTGTCAACAACAGCCATAACACATGGTTGCCTATGTTGCCTTGCGGAGCATGGACGAGGTAAAAACAATACGAACAAAGCAACGAAAGATAGATTGACTGCCAGACTAGACAGACAAGCTGATGATCAAACAGCCAGACAAAAAGACGTACACACTCACTGACTAACAGACAGTCACACAGACAGGCAATACACATAGAGAGAGGCAGAGGCAGAGACAGGCAGAGAACTACAAGAACAGGTAGAAAGACATGTAGGCGGTCGGATACGGATACATAGACAACGCACTGAATCTCTGTTTGTTTTCTTCTTTCTCTGAAAGTCGACACAGAAGCTGACCACGCTGTCGCGCCACTGGACACTGCATGACCAGTGGTAAGTCAGCGGTCAGTCATTAGCGGACCGGCGATCGCTAATGATCCCTGCTCTCGTTAAGTCTCGTTATCTTCTCGCTGGACCGCGAGAATTGCTTTCATTATATCTAAACGACAACGGTTCGAGCGTCCGTCGGAGCGCCTTTCGAGCCGTGTTTTGATGATCTCTATGCATAGAGCAGCAGCAGCCGCGGAGGCAGCAACCACACAACAACGCCCAACCGACGCCACCGTCGTCGTCCACCCAAGGTCTAAGCACAGGCCCCCACCGCCCCCCCCCCACCACCACTCCTCCAACGACGCCGACCGCTCGAGAACAGAGGAGGGTAGTATAAGGCTTCTGTTACATAGACAGAGACAGGCAGACACGTAACCAGACAGACAGACAGAAGACAGACAGGCATGGAGGCTTACAAACAAACACAGACAGACAGGAAGTGCAGGATAGGAATGAACTGACCATCGTCTGTTTTACATGTTTACAGTGCGCTTTCGAAACATCAGAACATTCGAGAACATTCCTCAGATGCAGGCGATTTCTAAGGGAAATTCTGATTGTTCTGATGTATTCGAAAGCGCACTGTAAACATGTAAAACAGACGATGGTCAGCTTATTCCTAACAGCTCAATCCTATCCTGCACTTCTTGGCCCCTCATTGGCTCACAAATAAGAAATGATCCTAAGAATACGAGCGAAGTAATGGAAGGTACAAATTGCTGTAACTGTGCAGTTTAATCGTAAAATCCAATGAATTCTGAAACGAAGCAGGATTTTGCCATTTGCTAGCTGCTCCTTGTAAGTGGAAGAGCAGCGATGGTTTTATAGCAACTCTAAGCATTTAAAATTTATACTTGATCATTGCCCGTCCTAAGACGGTGAAAAAAATTTGAAAAGGCATTTTCCAATTGCACCGGCAGTATTAGGTTATTTATCGGCGCTATATCATATCAAGTAGCCGTTTGGGCCGCTGTTCAGTTCGTCACTTCGTTTTATTCCTGGTCCGTTTAAACCCGTTAAGCTCGTTCGTTTCAGCATGTTCGCCACCTAAGTAAATTAGTTCAACCCGTTTTTAGTTTAAAAGCGCAGCCGTTTACTGCACATTTAAATTTCCGTTGGAATGTCGCCATTTTGTAAACAGTGATGTCATTGGTCATGAATGTGCATTAGTTGGAAGCGGCCAATGAGAGGAACGTAAATCCAACGGACTTACGAAGTTATGATTCTTCGCTTCATTTCCTTATGAGGCAGACACGCTTTCGTGTAAAAGGCAGACCATCAATGTTAGAACATTGCAAGGCTTAACTTGAAGACTAACAACAACTAGCCCACTGAAACTCTTTGGGTGCGGTTTATTAGTACAACGAGTTATAGACCAACGAGAGATAGAGTCTAACTCCGGAAGAAGCCCAACACAGGCTCCCTAAGTCAACGCACATGCTTCTGCCCAAAATCATCGTTTTCCTGTATGTAAGATTAACCTAAACCTTAGACTGTACGCGGCACGCCGCTGAAGGACATGGGCTATCCTTCAACACCAGCTGTCCAACAACTTTATCCTATTTCGGATTTGGTTCACAGACATAGAAGTAATAAAATACACGTACATCGCTATTTGTGTATAAATTGTATTTAGACTGCGAGACTGACTACAACACTGCATATAAATATACGTGTGTAGACATTGTGCATGGGGCACAATTTTGGCAGATGCCGACTTTGGCTAATTTCTGCTCCTCGCGACTTGGTTGGTCTCAGACCCCAGGAGCGGCCTTCGAGGGAGGAGAAGGTCGAGCCAGGCCTCGGGATGAGAGGAAGAGGGAGGAGAAGAGAGCCGCAAAGAGGACACAAGGAGAAGGGAAGGAAGGACGGGAGGACAAGAGGACACAGGCGGCGTGACCGTAGATGTGCGCGCCGACTAAACTTGCCGCTATTCTTTTGGGCATCGTAAATTTTTGACAGGTCCGCTTGCGACTGTAATTACACGGGTTCGATTTATGGCCGAGTTGGACAGTGTCATCGTGGGGCGTCGGAGATTAAGTGACGGCGGTTGGGCGCGGCGGCATCGGTGCCGGCGCTGGGCGATGCCTGACCCGGGCGGCCCGTGGGGTCGCCGTTGAGTTATTGCGTGTATCCCCGATTGCGTTATTGTGTGATTCTGGCCGAACGTTTTCTGACGTTGATCAAGCGACGGCGACTCTTGCGCGGTCTTCCGCCGGCTGAGAACAATATCGTGTGTTTAATCTCATAACCGGTCGGCGCTTCGAGAACACGCCGCCATTTTGCGAGAGGGATCCAGATAAAGAATCGAATTACGCACACAGCAGTATCACCGCTAACACCGGAAACGACAAACCGCACTCGGCCCTGTCATATTCATATTCTACGGAAATGCGTACGGTCGCCCGAGAAATATCGCTCCTCACACAGATGCACGTTAATGTTGCTACCGTAGTTCACTTTCATCGGTCGAACAAGTTTTTCTTTCGTCCTCTTTCGCAGTTTTAACAGCCACTCTGGCGAAGAATGTTCGGTTGGTTAAGATTTCCTCTTCCTTTTTCTTCAACAAATAGTCTCTTCTTCAAACAATAGCCGATCCCTCAGCACCACACCGAAGAGGAAGAGGTCCCTTAACTTAGTACTCCAAGAGGCAGCCACGACCATGAATTGTCAGCGACTTCGTTTCCTTAGCCTTGGCATATGAGATCGGATGGACGTTCCCTACATCGCCGCCAAATCTTCTCACTGTCACCTATATCATATTCAGAGTCGGACTGGGGTCATTTTGGGGCCTTGCCATTTCAGTCATGCAAGGGCCCCAATCTTTTTAAGTTCGCATATGTAGAATATTTGTACAGTGTATTAAAGAATTCATTCATTCATTTTTGAAATTCATATAGCGTCTCTGAAAGAGTCCTACTCAGAGGCGATAGTATAATCAATTTTTTTCTGCTCCGGGACCACGCGCGCTAAAACCGGAGGGCCCTTGTGCTACGAGAAACGGACTCATTTTATAGCAGAGCTCGCTTATTGAAACATTGGTCTTCATATGAACATCCGACCTACGGTGAGTGACAGTACAGCACCCTTACAGTTAGATCACGTCGAGCAAGCAATTATAGCGCCTACCTGTTCAAGCAAAGAAGCATGCTGCAAGTATTAGGCGTGGAGAAAGGGCTGACAGTGAAGCTAAGCACAGAGTATGTCTATCGACGAGGTACAAAGACGCCCTAGAAGTGGACTCCAGTCCGCGATGTCGCCAAACAACGGTCCAAAATGTTTCTAAGGGCGAATATTCATTGGCTAAAGACCATCACACGATGCGTATGCTGACCGCGAGTGCAACGGCTACAAGTTCAGATCAGTGGCGCGTGAAAACCTGCGATTCCTTTTCGAATCACAACATTCCTCATAACTCTGGAAATAATTCTACTGATCAGTGATCACATTATTGACTTTACGCCAAACTCAAAACCAGTTGTGATAAATCTCGATTGGGCTTAAGGTTGGAGACCTGCCTTCATTCGAAACAATGCTATGTACTGTAGTACAACGGTTCTCAACCTTTTTAGACTCGAGGACCACTTCTAAATTTTGTGTTTCGGTCGCGGACCACCACTAAAAATTGTGCCAAAAGCAAATTAATACAAAATAATTTTTTTCCATAAATCCTCGCATTATTAGTTTCATGCTGCCATCTAGCTGATTCTAGTGATTGAAATGAAACAGAAATTTTAAAAATTGACAAAATTTGTCTGTTTGCATGCTTTTAATTGTAAAAAATCTAAACTGTAGACCTTGCTCGCGGACCACCAGGCAGATGGCCGCGGACCACCGGTGGTCCGCGGACCACAGGTTGAGAACCACTGCTGTAGTAGGATTGCAATTAAATTCAGCGTTATAGGGAGTTCCAACTGAGCGAGTTCAGACCGGATTCGTATCCCACTCAATGCGATATAGTTCGTTATCCGACAGAGACAGAAACGAGATCTGGCCAAGATTGTCCGATACAACACAGTACGTGGCTGAAGAGGCGGAGGCGGAAAAAAGGCGGAGGAGGGTCGAGAGCAGAGGTGAGGGGGGAGGGTGTCTGCAGCCGCGCAGTTACCCAGCAAATATATCACACCCAATAGACATGATTACCAGCGCTAGACCATTTCGTATCTGCCGACAGAAAATGGCGAACAGTGGCGTCGGTCGAAACGCGAACAAGTTCAATCGTTATACGAATCCTTCTTATCTGTACTGTAGTCCGTGGACCTGCTTCGTCCGCCATATGTCGCCGCAGAAATCACGGCAAGTGTCGCCCGACCAAAGGACTTCATCAGCCAACGCTTGCTGCCCGGAATTTATATAGCGTCCGAATAATAGCTTCATGCATGTGCTCGTTGGTTGGTCAAGTGGTGTGGTTTATCGGTCGCAGCCGGCAAGGAAAGCTTCCGGAGAAAGTCCAACTGGCCTAAAGTTTCAGTTTCGTGCAAGTCAGATAGGACCACCACGGGAATAGCATTTGTATTGAGCATGCGCAGATGGAGTTTATAATATATTAAATGTATTGTTGTTGTATGAAAAATAAGATAGTAAATGGAAGGGAAAGGTAAGGCACTCGGTCGTGTATGAGTCTTAAATCAAAATAATCGTGGTTTTAAAATATGAATTATCAAAGAATACAAATGCAAAACAAGCTGAGGAATAAACCCTTATACTTGCAGCAAATAGGCCTAATGAGTGGGCTACAGAAAATTGCAGGAATTTCAAGACTACAGAAGGTAGAAATAATGGTACTAAACAAGAGTTCTATAGATAGCCAAACAACTTTGGTGGAAGCTGGACAGTAATTGCGCGAATGCTCCGATGGTTTATCCAAGTGGAAAGAATGTCAGCTGTTCGAATCCCATACAATGCATTACATGGATGGAAGATTCAACGGAAATAGAAACAATGGAAGACCAGGAATTCGCTGGATATAGAATGTAAACGAAATATAAGTAGACACAGACTAAAACATGACAGAGGCACTGACCTGAAAGACGGGGGGAAAATTGGAGATAATTAATTACACCCATCGCTGACAAATAACTGTCGTCAGGAACTGATGATGATGGTGGTGCCGTGGTGGTGGTGGTGGTGGTGATGATGATGATGATGATGATGATGATGATGATGATGATGATGATGATGATGTTGATGATAATGATGATGATGATGATGATGATGATGATGATGATGATGATGTTGATGTTGATGATGATAATGATGATGATGATGATGATGATGATGATGATGATGATGGTGATGATGATGATGATGATGATGATGATGACGATGATGATGATGATGATGATGATGATGATGATGATGATGATGATGATGATGATGATGATGATGATGATGATGATGAATACAAATGACAATAATCTGTTATAAAAAAGCTGCATATATGATATATATATATATATATATATATATATATATATATATATATATATATATATATATATCTATCTATATGTGTTTGTATAGAAACCGACAAACTTCCCAGTTTCAGTAATGTTTAAAACCTCAAAAGTCAACCCTGGGAAGATAATCCGTGTGTGTGTGTGTGTCTGTGTGCTTGCGTGTGCATATATATGTATATATATATATATATATATGTATATATATATATATAGACGTAGCCTATGACGAGGAGTTGTGGCCTGGCTACTCTGTACGGCAAAGCCTTGTACATATGACACGTGGACAAATTAGCGGGAAGCAGCAAGCATCTTCACTTTGACTTCTCCTAACGGAGGAGGAGGAGGAGGAGGAGGAGGAGGAGGGAGGAGGAGGAGGAGGGCCCTATAGCCAGCCAGGCGTCTGCGTGCGTGCGTGCGTGACGCTAATCCTGCGACGCACTCGTCAATGACGACGAGCGAGCGACGTAAGTTGCGGGTTTTCGCGTTGAATAACCGGTCCCTCTCGGCGGCTGCATTTAGAACGAAATCGTTAACGGATCAAAGCCTCCCGATCTGTTAATTAAAGACCCTAATTAGACCACCAAGATGCTCAAAGAACAATAGATACACGACGGCGGCGAGATAGAGGACATCAAAGATCACCATTATCCGTCACGGACGCGAAGGGAAGATGGTCGGCGTGGGGTCGAAATCGAACTTAATGATCTCCGCTTATATTATCAGGCACGGACCAATTAGCAGACGACGCTCGGCGACAAAATCTCTTTCTATTATTTCTCCTCTGAAGATGAAACTAAAACTACGACAACTAATTTCGTGCTCGCTGGATGCAAACGTTTTTCATCTTTTCGCCTGCACGGTATATTATTGGCAATATACATCACACTTATAATTAAATCGGTTATACCTGTATTGTCACCCGCATGCAAAGGTAATTTAACGAGGGACCTCATACATACAGGCATCGTTCTGTGCTATAGGCTTATTTCTATGGCGCATTTCTTATATAATGCAAGGAGTATACATCGCAGCGCTATAATATACATATATATTCCGTGCCGAGCAAGCTGTTCGCAATGCATGCAAATTTAAATAAGATCCTGTAATTCCTTTGTTCTAACTATTCTAATTGCTTGAAAGGCTGAACAAAGGTTTCGCCTTCCAGCGTTAGGAGTCATAACGTGTAAAAATTCATGTCTGGTCAATGAAGTTCCTTCAGCCATACCAGAGTAAATAAATTTACACTCAACCAGTCAGAGCATCTGCAGCCTCGTCAGAATGTAGAATAAAAACTAGCTTTCATTTGTTTTCAGTTAGGAATCTCCTGGTTTTTTTTACGGTATCTTCCACTGTCAACTGATATTTCTATAGTCATCTTGCCATGTCCGGAACGCTTCTCTATAAGCCCTTGTATACGAAATGAATATCAGAATGAACCCAGGAACCCGCGATGAACTCTGGTCATGAGCTCACTTAATTGACCGAGATCTGGCAATATTCATCCCTATGACAATAACAACGACGAAAGTTAAGACGACGACGAAGACGACAACAACAACAAAAACAACAATTGCAACAACATCAGTTACTATTGTTGTGACAACAGAAACAAAAACAACAACAACTGCGACAATATCAGTTACAAGGTGACTTCGCCATCATGCGATCACACAGAAAATTTGGAAATCGAGCATTTGCATTAGACTGAATGGAACAAACTCCCGGATTTTATTCGGAAATCCTCGTCACCTTCGATCTTCAAATCTAACCTTAAAACCTATTGTTTAAGATGTACTATGATTAACTGTATTTTCTGTTACGCGCTTTCGTGCAAGATGTCATTTTGTTTAGGCGCGTTATAAATGCCAGATTATTATTATTATTATTATTATTATTGTTTTTTTTTTAAATTTATTTATTTTTTTATTGCCCGAGGTATTAGAATCTCTCAGGCTCCTATAAGCAATTCCGAAGAATTTCTGTTGCTACTGGGGCTCGTGGTCCTCGTCCCCGGTGATTATTATTATTATTATTATTATTATTATTATTATTATTATTATTATTATTATTATTATTATTAGTATTATTATAAGGTTGTGACAACAGAAACAAAAACGAAATTGAAAATTCGGCCTACTAATCCGGCAAATCACAAAACAAAGCAAGAACAATAAAATATATAAGTAGCAATAACTGCAACGTTATCGACTCGCGCAAGAGCAGCAAACAAGACAACCAAATCGGACAACAAATGCAACAGCTATGCAATTCCAAAACCACAAATACAAATACGAGAAGGCCCTCTCAGTGACATTGTTGTTGTTATAGGGTGCTATCGTTGGTTAATCTGCAGTTCCAGAATGCTCGGTCTCCAACACACGCCACTCCCAAAAATTTATTTGTAAATTGGCGGACTCGTCCAACAATAATTCCTAAATGACATTCTCGTCTGAGCGGATCCATTACAGTCGACGCGTTCCAGGAGAACCGGGAGGGGACACCGCAGACACCACGACGCATCCAGAGAAGCGTAACGAAGAAACAGGCAGACACTGACAGAAGGAGAGAGCGAGACAACAACGATGACATCGGCACAGACAGAGGAATGGAATTCTTTGTTTCCAACCGAAACATTCCCATGCTCCCCGCCCGCGCCTCCTCCTACCGTCTACCAGTCAGCACTCGGTCGGTCGGTCGGCGGTCGGTGGCCTTAGAGGCGCCGGTGACCGGGAAGGGACGGACCACCGATCGACCGCTAGACGGCGCTGCAGTTAATTAGACGACTGGAACGAAGCGGATAAACTTTGACACGGCGTTCCCCGGCGCGATAATCGAAGGGGAGAAGGTTGCTCGGCTTTATGGGTGAGCACTCGCTCGGGGCCGCCAACGGACAAAAGGCCCTCCTGCACTGGGCCCTCCTTTGCACTGGGCCGCCGTCCATCCACACGAAATCCAAGATGCGGCGGCTACGACGGAGGCAGGCGATCGATGACTCGGATTATTCGCGATTAATCCGATGAATATATTGTTTGAATTAGATACAACACGCAACTGCACAGACTTTTGCACAATTAGAGCGACTGAAGTAATATAACTATTCACACTATGTATAGGCCTACTAGCATGGAGTCTAGCAGTGTGTATATTATAGGTCCTATATGCAAGTTAATACACGTATGATGTTGTATGACATGATATTCTAATGATCGTAGTCTTGAATTATTGTCAACCCAATCCTTCCGTTGACAATCCTTCTGATTAAATCCTTGTTCTCTTCGTACTTAACGCCTATTTAACGTTCACTTTTTGAACACTAATTCTACGTATAAGTATAACCTGAATTAATCAGCAACACAGTTTAATATCTTCTAGTTTAATAAGAAACAAACAGACAGAACTCAATTCGATTACAACTCAACTAATCAGCCACACTACTACTGCGAACACACTCGAATTCAAACTTCTCTAGTCAGCATAATTCTTCGCGCCGCTTGACACACCTGTCTTCTGTGCGCATAAACGAACTCTAATAATATACATATAGTGCGCCGCTGCCGATATCGGCCGGCCGCGCGTGTCACTAAGACTAAACGTTATACATCTATCATATATACATATACACGTGAAACTAAAGTAAGCGCACTAAATATATACGCCAATATCTCGCACTGCAAGACTGTACACAAAACTCAGTTCACATTACCTCCTTCCTTTTTCTGGAATTGAGCAAATTAAATTTCAAAATTTGCGAAATTACCAAAATACATGAAACAAATATATATATATATATATATCTAACTAATCAATAAACAGTCTTACGATTACTTATAACCTTGACAAACAATCAGCAATAACATTCAATCTGCCCTTCTTGTACTTCACCTCAACATCAAAAGTTTGTAAGGCTAACGCCCAACGCACAAGTTTAGCAGACTTAGACATTGACTCAGTCAAGTATGTAAGAGGATTGTGATCAGTAAAAATGAAAATTTTCGATCCAATTATAATTTCTTTTAACTTGTTTAGAGCCCAAACAATAGCATAGGCTTCCTTTTCCACAGTAGCCCATCTCTTCTGGGTATCAGTTAACTTCTGACTGATAAATGACACAGGGCGTTCTATTCCCTTGTCGTCCATCTGTGTTAAAACAGCACCGACTGCAAAGTCACTACTATCGCAGTACAAATTGAATGGTTTTCCCACTTCAAAAACATATAACACTACTTTGGATCGCACAGCCTCTTTAAGTAAATCAAATGCTTGCTGATGTTCAACAGTCCAATCAATCTTATCAGAAACACGTTTACTAGTTAAATCAGATAAAGGTTTCGCAATCTGTGCAAAGTCCTTAATAAACTGTCTGTAATAATTAAAAAATCCAAGCAGTTGCTTAACTTGCTTCTTAGTTTCTGGGATCTTCAAATTAGTCAAACTTTCAATTCTGTCTGGATTCATCTTTATCTTACCAGACCCAACCACATGACCGATAAACCTTACCTCACTCTTACCAAATATGCATTTTTTCAAATTCAAAGTAACGTTATGCAATCTCATTTGCATCAAAAATGCATCTAGATGCTGTAAATGAATTTTCCAATTGTCAGAATGCACAGCAATGTCATCAACATACGGTTCTGCAAAGTCACTTATAGGCTGTAAAACTAAATTTATCGCCTTAACAAAAGTTCGGCCTGAATTTATCATTCCAAAAGGAACACGAGTAAATTCATACAGTCCATTATGTGTTACAAAAGCTGTCTTCCATTGATCAGATTGTTTTACAGGACAAGTCCAATAAGCACTTCGACAGTCCAAGATGGAAATCACATTAGACTTTCCAACTTTGTTCAAAACGTCTCTGACAATCGGCATCGGATATTTACAATCCACTGTGAATGAGTTAATGTATCTGTAGTCACAGGCAAGTCTTAAAGATCCGTCTTTCTTTTTAACAATAACCAAAGGGCTTGCCATTCTGCTCGATGATGGTTTGATAATGTTTGTTTTTAACATTTCTTTGATCTGACGTTCCACTTCTGATCGATAAATCAAAGGAATTCGGTATGCTGCAAATTCCTTTGTGCCTTGCTCTCTTGTTATACTGATTTAGGTATTGTAACTGCTTTTCTTGAGAGTAAGATTCTGCAAACAATAATGCTTTCTCCGTAGTTTCTTTGAGTTCTTTCAAATGCTTTTCGTGAAAAGGAATTTTCTTGTGCCATTTCCTCGGGTTGTCTATTAGGTCCATTGTCATTCTCCTGAAGGCGACCTCTTCTCTTGAGACTGGAGTGATAGGCACTCTATCCATCACCAGACTCCTTGCCTTTAGTTGACACTTCTCGCAAGACTTACAAAATTTCACAATGTCTCTTCTCATCTTTGGCCATACAAAAGATAATTTTATTCGTTCTCTTGTTTTCTCTTCTCCTAGATGTCCTCCAAATACCGATTCATGCGCCAACTCCATCACTTTAATTCGTCTCTCTTTTGGTAACACTAGTTGATATATCGTCTGGTCTAATATCTGATATTTCTTATGCAATAAACCGTTGATCACACAGAATTCAGATTCTTTCTCTTGTGCTAACTTCCACCACGGCTTCAACGATTCATCATTTCTCTGTTGCTCTTCGAACTTCTTCGAATCGGCAATCTGCACCTTTTGTTCTTCATCCATCTCTTCATCTCTATACAAGTCTCCTATCCCCACATCACATTCATTGTCTTCTTCAGTTTCATTTAATGTGCCATTCTCGCATGCAGCCATCTCTTGCTCATTCATCTCTGATGTTATACCATCTCGCGATAAGCTTCGTTGCTCATTACTTTCGTTTTCCTCATCACTGGAACTTTCAGTTTCACTCTTCTCATCAACATCTACCATTTCCTGTTTCCGACTCTGCGCTCTCGTCATTACATTTGCTTGTACACTCACATCTCCTTGTATCGTTTTAATTTTCATCTGTGGTACGGCTTTTAATTCGGCAATTATCTCTGGATGCAACAAGAATCTTTCTGTACTGCCCATCTTTGCAATACTAGCACACATCAAGGTAACATAAGGTGTAAGTGAACACTGGATTTTACGCGAAAATCCCTCTTCTTCCACGTCACTATCACACAGTCTAACATCGACTTTCACTAACTTCGCAGGAATGGCATCTCCTGCCACACATTGCAAATTCACTTTTCCAATATGTTCCACCTTCATGCCTTCCAGTAATTCTTCACTAATCACCGGAATCTCTGCTCCCGAGTCGCTCAGTGCTTTGACTTTCACTGGCTCTTTACCGTCTACTGCACGAATTTCAACCTCGACATATTGCAAAAACGATTTCTTCAATATTCGACTGTCATCTTTTCCTATGACTTCTCTCTGAATTTCAGCATCCAATAGAATTTCTTTTTGAATACCACATTTCATTACTGACTTTACTTCAGTCTCTTGGTTTTCTTGACCCGTGGTTTGATTATCTGTATCACTAACCACTTGAATCAAATTCACCCTTGTGTGTTCTTGATTTCTGCTAGAACTAGCTGCTGCCACTGGAACTGGACAAAATTTAACCAAATGTTTGTCTGAACCACAGTTGTGACAACGCTTCACAACCATGCCTCGTTGTTCATTTCCTTCATATCTCTTATACTGCGTAAACGATGTGTTGCCTTCCCTCTTGGCGAACGGCGCTGACGATTTGTTAAATCCCTGACGACCAAACGTCACTTCTCTGGTCTCATTGTGTACAGGGATACTAGCCTTGACTTCTTTACCTTTGAACTGACTCCCTGTTTCTGGATTACTTTTCCACTTTCCACTCTGGCTTTGGTTTACGGAACGTTGAGAAGGATAACTGTTTATATTTGGAAATGCAAACCCAATTCGATTGTTTACATGAATGTCTGCTAGGTCTGCCACTGCACTAGCTTGGAGACAGTCAGTTCCTTCCTTCGACAATACAAACTGTAGTGGACCTGGCGGTAAACATTCTTTCAGCTTATCCGCTACCAGCAAATCAAAGAGCGTATCATACTCTCTGTTCACGTTTCGACTTCTCACGTAATAGTTTAGCAAGTTCTTCAGTCTTGCCGTAAACATCGTATAAGTCTCTTCTGTCGTCTTCTTAGCATCCACAAATCTGGCTCTGTATTCTCTCGAAGTCAACTTAAATTCTTTTAATAAGTGCTGCTTGACTCTATCATAATTGTCTAGATCATCGTATGACAATCTATTCAGAACGGTTCGAGCTTTTGGCGTCATCAATGGTAGTAATAATTTAACCCAAAACGGCTTTTCCACAGCAAAACTACGAAACGCGTTCTCGACTGTTTCAAAATATAATGGCACCTCCATCATATCAGTTGGCATTTGAGGCAATACATGCTTCATTGCATCACCTATTTTCTTAATTTTTGACACCAAAGTTTCACTTTCTTGCTGTTTCCTTCTTTCTGCTTCCCGTTCTTCTCTCATTTGCGTTTCTTTCAATGTCAATTTTGATTTCTCCAGTTTCAGACGTTCTTGTCTTTCTGTCTCTGCCTTTTCCAAACTTTCTTTCTGAAATTTGAGTTCTTCTTGTCTGATCTGTTCTGCGCGTTCTAACTCTAAAGTTCGCGCTTTTTCTTTTTCTTCTTCACGCATTCTCTTTGCTTCAATCTGTTGCTGACGAACCTCTTCATCACTTTTTCTAGCTTTTTCAAATTCAATCATCTGCTCCAATCTTCTTCTTTCAGCATCTTCCCTATCTCTTTTCAACTGTTCTAACTGAATCTCAAACTGATTCTTTTGCAATTCAAGTTCTGCCTTACGCACTTGTTCTGCTTTATCTTCTCTCTCTCTCTGCAGGCGCAATTCCTCTTGCCTTGCAAGTTCCGCTTTCTCTTCTTTCTCTCGCTGCAAGCGCAATTCTTTCTCTTCTTTCTCTCTCTGCAAACGTTCTGCTTTCTCTTCTTTCTCTCTCTGCAGACGTTCTGCTTTCTCTTCTTTCTCTCTCTGCAAGCGCAATTCGTCTTGTCTTACACGTTCTGCTTCTTGTCTCCGTTTCTCCTCCCTATCTTCTTTCATCATCATCCACTGCATCAACATCTCCATAGACATAGGCACAGGAGGTTTTTCAATAGCCTTTTCTACGGCACCGCCAACGGCACCTTCTTCTTCGACTTCTTCTTTCACCCACACTTCAGCGAGTTCCTGTATCATGTCACCACGTGACATACCTTCTAATTGTTCTTCTTTAAAACCGGCTTTCAACAAACGCTGTTTTAGCCTTTCCGTAGACATCTTCTTAATATCTGCTTGTCTTTCAGCACTTAGTTTCTCCATCTTACTTGTTTACTTTGGTGATTTCTCTTTTCAAAGAAGTCACGGTTTTTCTTGTTGTGTGAATCGATAAACAAACGGGATTTCTTTTATATTTGTTCGTGGAAAACAACGAAATTTTTATACCGTTTCTCGTGTTCCACCGTCGTTGATATCGTAGACACGTCACACAGCAACACCGTTGTAAATTCTTCAATCACCTTCGTAGATTCTTCTATCCGCCGAAGGAGGTGATAACGTGAATTTTAATCCACCGTGAGTTTATATCCACCGTGAGTAATTATTCCACCTTGAGTATTTATCCACCGTGAGTATTTATCCACACCGACGCTGTTCCACCGTGAGTTTTTATCCACCGTGAGTATTTATCCACACCGACGCTGTTCCACCGTGAGTTTTTATCCACCGTGAGTATTTATCCACACCGACGCTGCCACCAATAATGTCAACCCAATCCTTCCGTTGACAATCCTTCTGATTAAATCCTTGTTCTCTTCGTACTTAACGCCTATTTAACGTTCACTTTTTGAACACTAATTCTACGTATAAGTATAACCTGAATTAATCAGCAACACAGTTTAATATCTTCTAGTTTAATAAGAAACAAACAGACAGAACTCAATTCGATTACAACTCAACTAATCAGCCACACTACTACTGCGAACACACTCGAATTCAAACTTCTCTAGTCAGCATAATTCTTCGCGCCGCTTGACACACCTGTCTTCTGTGCGCATAAACGAACTCTAATAATATACATATAGTGCGCCGCTGCCGATATCGGCCGGCCGCGCGTGTCACTAAGACTAAACGTTATACATCTATCATATATACATATACACGTGAAACTAAAGTAAGCGCACTAAATATATACGCCAATATCTCGCACTGCAAGACTGTACACAAAACTCAGTTCACAATTATTGTCATACGTTTGATTCTAAAGCTCGCCAGCGGACGGATACGCTTTAATTCTGATATACAATGACTTCTTTTTCGCCAATGGCTTTGCTATAAGTCAACCATAACAGAAGAAGCCTATCCTTGCATTGTTCACTGTTGTAAACTGCGAAGCGTCAGTGCCGAGATCAACTTTACTCAACCAGGCAGATGACGCTAATGCTAATACTCACGCTGATACAACGCACACATTCATATCTATCTTACAGGTGTTGATAGGTGCGATTAAACGTCAGTTGAAAATGTTTAAAATAAGTTAAGCTCAAAATTTTGATTGGTCATCAAACATTTTCAGCTGACAACTGGACGCATTTCTGGGGTCTGTTACGTGAAGGTTGTGGCTTCGTTTTGTGTCACTTTATTTCACTACATGCGTCATCTGATCATCTAACTTCATTTGATCATACCTCCATACATTACGTCGTCTAGTGGATGACTAGTCTGAAAGGTCTTCTATAGCGCCAGCTGACCATTTCGTACGGCAAGTGGTCGTTTCCGGTCCCGTGACCCTGTAATCACGTGACCCGCCGTCTTGCTGTCACGATGTCTCTGGTGCTGGTTCCGCTTTCTCAATCTTTGTCCAGGGCCAAAAGTCATAATTTCCTGTCGCTCGAAGACGAATGCCGCGCCTGCAGCCACCAGGGAGGGGGAGGGAACGAGGGACAGGGCAGGGCAGAGAGGGGGCCAGCGGCCGTCGATCCTGCGTCGTCGCTTCGGCCTGGGCGCCAACCGACATCGATCCCCTGCTTAATCACGTCATCCCACTCCTTCTGCACTCGTCTCATGGACAATCGCATCGCTTGCCGTCAGATAGTCTGACATTTTCTTCATTTATGCAAATTGTGACTAGTCTTCGTATTCTCGTGTTTCTTATTGCTATCGTCTACGACGGAATTTTTAGTATCCCACCCAGTGCAGTTTCTTCGCCGTCTGTCCTTCCTTCATCTCCGTTTCTCAGTTTCCCGTCGTCCCTCGCGCCGTTTCCTCGCGCCCTCTGCGTTCGCAGCCAGTAATTATCGCTGCCTGAGTCTTCGCGACGACGCGGTCACAGTTGATAAAGCGCGGCCGAGAGTCGCGAGTCAGACGCCAGGCTAACCTTGCCAAGACAGGCGGGGCACGTTGAACGGAAGAGCCAAAGGGATCGCATCGACACCAGCGGCAGTCGAAGAAAGAGCTGACGGGGGCGAGAAGCAGACTACGGAAGAGCCGAAGAGACAGGTGTGGTGCACGGAAGATCGCGTATAGGACGGAACAGCTGAAGGAAGAAAACATGAAAGATCTGCAAGTGAACTTGCATATTGTGCAATACGTTATAGACGCAAGTCCTGAAGCTCGCCATTCACTTTCTCCAGCCCAGGGTTGGAATTGTGGGGGGCGTTTAAGGGGTTCAACCTCCTAGTCTTTCTTAGGACCCCCATTTAAGCTTTAAAGGAAGTCCCAGTATGATTTAGCATTATTTGAATCGAGTCTGACTTACAAAACTGCTAGCGCTGAAATCAGCTGCTTTCAAATTTCGTTGACATCCTTTTGAAAAATGCCGATAAAATGTTCAACCCCAGTCTCTTTCTACAATTCCCACACTGGGCCAGCGTTTTGATGGAGTTAACAAGTCGAAGCATACAATGAGCGAGTGTAATGTTTGGGAGTTTGAAGGATGAACCATTAGGGAAGATACGTTGGCTCAACTTGGCTGACCAAATTCAGAGTAGCCTGCAAACTATTATCGCTGTTTTAAAGTAAATGCTCAGTTGGATACTATGGTGCAATAATTGCAGTTTGGAGCGAGATGTGTTGGAATTAGGTGCTCCTGTTATGACCGTGGCCAGGGACTTCTAAAACATTTGTAATCTGTGCAGATTTATTTTTATGACGCCGAAAATGAACAGGTATATCTAAAATGCCTGAATGTGCTCTGAGAAAGGCATAGTGAAATCAAATATGACGCCCAAATTAAGTCTTAAACCCTGTGCGAGCAACAATCGATCCAGCAGCTATATTGTTAGCCACGACCCTCTCAAGGACCTTCGAGATGAAGTTCACAGCAATGAAAACGGTAACTGCATAGGCCTATATCTACATCTTTGGAGCATTCCTTAATTTAAGAAGAGCCGTTATAGTGGGATTCAGAAAACACTGTCTGTTGGGGACGAAATAATATTATGACGAAAATTTGCTTTCATTTGAATCGCCAGATTCCTCGTTTTTTAAAACGGGTTTTAAACAACTAGTAGAATAGAAATGGGAAACTTGTTCGCGGATTATTATTCTAAACGGTTCAAGCCTGAAGCTTTGTAAGATCTCTGCAAATTAGATAAACCACACAAAATCTGCAAGTATGACTAGCGAGAGAGAGAGAGAGAGGGGAGAGAGAGAGAGATAGAGAGAGAGAGAGAGAGAGAGAGAGAGAGAGAGAGAGAGAGAGAGAGAGAGAGAGAGAGAGAGAGAGAGAGAGAGAGAGAGAGAGAGAGAGAGAGAGAGAGAGAGAGAGAGAGAGAGAGAGAGAGAGAGAGAGAGAGAGAAAGACAGACAGACAGACAGACAGACAGACAGGCAGGCAGGCAGGCAAGCAGAGACAAACAGAGAGACAGACAGAGACAGAGTGAGAGAGATAGAGAGCGAGAGACACAGACAGCCGTCCAGGAAATGCATACGAATATAATTTCCACCGACAACGTTGACACGGACAACAACAACAACAACAACAAAAAATCATAAAAATTGGCTGAAACTCAACGGTCGTCGTTCGTCTGTCCGTGTGTCCGTCGGTGTGTCCGTGCGTCCATTCTTCGTCCTTATTTATCGTTCATCGAGAGTTTCGAGAGCATTTCACAAAATGACCAATGTCCATTTTCATAATTACAAATCACGCCTTCCATCTCCTCGACGCCTGCACCCGCCCTTACTCCCCCGGCCGACGAACCACCAATGGCGTCGCCCATGAATACTCCTTGCGTCTGACCGCAGGCTGGCAGGGCTGGCTCGGCATAAATACAACGGCGCTTCGCAATTCAATAGAAATTGATGATCTCGGTCAACCGGTTATAATAACGATTCCGACGACTGAGGCACGGAGTTTTTCCCTCCCGCCAGAGCAGCCGCCAGGGCCGGGTCGCGCCCCGGTGGGCCCGGGGGCGACCGACCCCCGGTGTTAATCCGGCGCATTTATTTTCATTGCGTTTTGACAGGCGCAACGACCGAATATGCACAACACTCTCCCAAGTTGGATTAATTATTCAACTATTAAGGCCCCGGTCTCCTACCGACCAACCGACTGACCGACCGACTGACCGATCTGGCAACGAAGTTGGGCTATAGATATATTTGCCCCCTCTTTCGGCTTCGTCGGATTCAAACGGTGGAAAGAGTCAGAAAGGCAGACCGATCCCTTTGTACATGTGTATAACGTCGGTTCATTTTCGCGATTGATACAAATATTTTATGGGCGAATATCGTAAACTGAGTTTGAATGTGTATATACATCGGTAGGGTTTTGCTCCGGGATTCGAATCAGTCGGAGGACATGGTCTAACTGTTAGTGCAGACTGTCTTGATGATTAGCATTTCAGATAATCGTAGTAATCAGCTACACGTGAAATTCTTTTAAAAATAAATAAAATCATATTTAGTCAAAGAATGCTAGTTTTCGTGGTATAGTGAAATGTTTGGGAACTACGGTCAGAATGCTATGCATATGAGACTTGGTATATATAGCCTAGCCTAACCTGAACGACCTTTAAGAACTTTTTCTGACACCTTATCTGTTCACTCTTCTGTGCTGCAATCAACGGAAAAATGACTTAGGCCTATATGGGAATAGGCTGGTGCCCTGCGCTTGGCCTTTGAGTTGCGCTTTAGAAGTTTGAAGATTACGATTATGATTTGTCTTTCAACTTATCTCAAAGACTATATTAGCATGCATTTGTGTAATTGGATTATATAGAAACTAAATATATTTAAGTTGAAATCGACACTATGTATAGACTTTGTTTACGAAAACCATATCACCACCACCACCACCACCGCCGCCGCCGCCGTCGTCGTCGTCATCATCATCAAGTTGAATAAATACGAATTCAGCGTTAAACAAGTTGTGTCTTGAAAGCTCCCAACGTCAGACATACATTGGTCGGCCTATTTGAATCTAAAAAAATGAGTAGAGATTTTAAAACTCTATTCAAACATTGCCACAAGAAAAATATAACACTAAATTGTTGCAAAGTTCTTGTAATTTGGGTTTGAAATCGCTAAGAATATCTTAAATCATCGGCAGTAAGTACAGTTGAATGCATTAAGATTATCTTAGAAAAATCGAGTACATGGAATAAATATTTAGTAGGCTAATAAACACGAAAAATATAACAAAAAATTTATCGGCAAAGTTCCAGATACGATCAAGTTCAACATGCATAAGCTTAAATCCCAAGCTGATAACGCTGGCTAACTAAGCAGACAAGCCTCGCATCTGTTTATTAGATGTCGAACCAGCGACACACGGACTCGTGTTAATGACGGCTTTACCGTTACGCAGATTAATATTCACCAGTGGCTGTCAACACGAACCGGCAATTATCCGGCGAATTCCCGCGCTTTATCCGCACAGCGGCGCAACGACTATTATCACGATGATGATTACGACGATGACGATAATAATGATAATCAAAGCCCTAACGACTAGGGTTCGTCGCCCGGTTGCGCATTAGACAGAGAGGCTAAATAATGGGCAATTACGGAGGACTTTTGTTGGCGAACGTCGTCGGCTAAGGCAGGCAGAGGAGTCAGAGTCGGCGGAAAATCTCGTGACGTGGTCGCTCCAGTAAGCGGAGACGGAACGGAGAGCGAACGGAAGCGGTTCGTCATATCTGCCGCCAAAGGAACAGTCTAATTGACGGCTATGCGATCCGGTCTGACGACGGTCCTTACAGCCGCCACCGCCGCCACAGATAATGACCGTAATTACAGCCGGATCTCTTTATCTTGTTTATACGGCGGCGGCGGAGGACGGTGAGCGACAAATTGGACGGACAAGTCGAAAGACAAAGACCAACCGCAGATCATGAGATGACCGACCAGCAGCCACTGGCAATCGGTTGGTCCACCGCAGACAGTTAAAGACGAATTAAACAATAGAAATAACTGAAATAGCGCGGCTATGTCTGGCGGCTCACAGGCTACAGCTGAGTGAGGAATGCATGGTGGGAATTGTCGGGGATTGTGGAGTTCAACCCCCTAGTCTTTCTTAGGACCTCACTGTTGTCTTCGCTGCAGACCCCAGGGGGGTCGTTTCCAACCCTCTCAGTTGTGCTAGTGTTGTTTAACATTATTTGACTCTGAGTCTCTGACAAAAACAAGAAATCTCCGTGGTGCATCATGTATGCATTTTTGAATTTTCTCATCTAAGGAACTGATTTTGATTTGAGTCTGACTTGCAAAACTGCTTGCGTTGAAATCTGCTGCTTCATATTTCGTTGACATCAGTCTGCAAAAATACGGATAAAATGTTCAACTCCCCAGACTTGTTTCTACCATTTCCACACTGGAGCAATGCTTCGAAGTCAGTCGGCGTTTAGTTTATCTGCCTAGTGATACTGATGCTTAATGATACCGTGCTGCATCATAGCCTGCATGGCATGACGTGGTCTGTTTTGCTCGGTCTAATGCTTCCTTCAGTCTCTCGTCGCCAAGATGGCTCGACCACGTAATCCATGGCCAATTCGTTCCAACCAGTGACAAGACCGAAACACCATATACTTATCATACTTGTGGAATTCAGATGATTGGGAAATGTTAGAAGTAACCCGACGTGTGACGAGCGGATGACCATTAATCATATTTAACTTACACAGACAGAAGAGCTTAACGTGATGATAAGACTACAGTAGCAAGTTCTCGCTATTTGGCGCCATTTCCTATGCTCTAAACGGTAGGCCTATTCGAACATTTCTCCCGGGACATTCCCTCTGGTCAGGCCTCCCAGGACCATTCTCGCTGTTTTTCCCTCCCGAACACATGTTCTCGTCATCAATAAATGACCTATCGCTACCTAAACACCACAGGACTATATTTTGCTTGTTAGCTATAGGGGGGGGGGGCGGTCGGGGGTCTATGTTGGACCTACTTATTTAGTAAGAAAACTTTACGACAAGTGCATTAACTAGCATTAAAAGATTAAGTACAGACTAACTAATTCTGTTAATTATTCTGTTAATATATTCTGATACATATGCGTTTAGATCATGCAGGGAGCTGATATTACTGAATGACGATTAATGAACGAAACACTAAATGACTGTTCCGTGACTTCCGTCTCTCACCTTAATTTTCGCCTTGAACACTTCCTTGACTACGTCGTTTCTCACATTCCTAAATTGCAACGTTTCTGTTGTCTTTTCACTGTCACCTAACTGTCTTCATTCTAACTGAATGCATATCTTATAGGGGTTAACCCATTATAGGCTATAGAGCTGTAGTATAATGTATATAGATCCCATTTAAGTTACAAATCTTGCTACATCTTACTCTTTTGACCATGCAATGAATGACATAATCGTTGCCTTGCAATGCATCACATGTATCGATAGCAATGCATAGCATCTGATCTAATGATATATGATACCGTTCGTGCGCCTGTACTGTCAATGTTACTGTTCGTACAATATGGCATGTTACTATATATGCAAACGACCGGGGCAATCATCCTACGAGGGGAAACGACCGGAGGGAAATGTCCGAGTGGAATTTGTGTGGAAATGAGGTGGCTGCTAATCATTTCTAATATTGCGCCCTGAATCGAACGGGATAGAGACCCGTAATAAGAGAATGTAATGTGATCATAGAGAGGGGTCTACTGGTAGCCTTTGCTAAAGTCTAATGCCAGCATAGGCCAAAGGCCTGCAGTCCAATCGATGTGACACGATGGCCGTCAGAAGAGGCCAATCAGGCAATGCATGCCTCACTTAAATATAAGGGTCACATCAACGAGTAGCTCCTTAGTCGGTTTCACTGGCGTAAACTTGTCCAAAATATTGGGGGGGCATGGGGTCTGGGCCAGAAAAATAAGTTTTTTCAATATGAAAAAAAGTTGGTTTTTTGTTGTTTTTTTTCGCTTTTATGGTTTTGTTGTTTTGGTTGTTTTTAAGATTTTCGGATCATAAAAATTATGAAAAATGGCATCAACAAGAGCTCCAACTCAGTTTAATTCAGTTGCAATTTCCGAAAATTAAAAATCATTAAATCAGTGTTATTAAAATAACTTCTACAAAAATAAGAATTTTTTTTTAAACAAACAAAAAAACAAATTTTGCGGTTTTCTTTTTCTTTTGGTTTTGTTTAAAACCAAATACCGAAAAACCTTTTTTCACCTCTGGTCTGGACAGTCAGCAGAGGCTTCCGGTTAACATTAATGCGAATGAATTTGTTTTGTTTACATGTAAATTTACATGTAAATTTGTTTCATGTTGAAGATATTGAAGATAAAAATAAATCTTTGTTTTTATTATGAATTTCTGATAGTATTTCACTTCTGAGTCTCTGATTTTCTGTTTCTGAAGAAATTTGTCCATATCGAAACATAATATTTTAATATTTGAAGAAATTCTCCTCTCGATTTTTTTTTGCATTGCCCCGGCTCCTCAATTATTGGGGGGGGGCATGTGCCCCGGCTGACCCCCCAGAGTCTACGCCTATGGTCGGTTTAGAGAGGGTTGCCCGCGTACGTAAGAAATTGTGGAGTAAAATACGACTACATCACAGCAAATGAAGATGAAAAACTGGAAATGTGGAGTAAAGATTGTCAAAAGTGCGAAAGTAAAAAGGAAGCGAAGCATCAAAAATCAAGAAAAAGGAGAGTGAGCGAAAAGTTGAGCAACTGGAAGATTCATCAACGACGTCCGCAAAAATTACCTACTTTCGAGCTCTTCCTCTTGACCTGTTGCCGATTTCCGCACTCGAACCGCTCTTTGGAATGATCTTCCAAAAGATCTCCGCCAGTTTGCACATCCTCTTATCTCGCCTGCTAATTTCACCTCTCCTCCGCTTGCACTGTCCTCCGCTGCTTTCCACTCGCTACTGAAAACCGAACTCTTCAAGCTATCCTATCCTGATTCTATTCCAGCGCAACCAGTGTGAGAAATGTAGAAACAAAACTGGGGAACTGAGAAAATGGAAAAATGCAATAGAAACTTAAACTCCGTAAAGTGATGAGATCATCAAAATGTATTAGTATACAATTCACATGGTCACAAATCTCACAATAAACCAGAGCATTATACTTTATTATTAACATAGAAAGTGAATTGTGAAAGAAAATGTTAAAATATATGCACAATAAATTCAAACTAGCACAACTGAGGGGGTTGGAAACGATCCCTCTCGGGTGTGCAATGAAGACTTAACTGGGGGTCTTAAGAAAGACTATGGGGTTGCAACCGCGAATTCCCGACAATTCTCACACTGAGCGTCATCACACAAGCACCGTCATCACCGATTACGACCGCAGCACCATGTTGTCTCCTCGGCTTGATCTCCCGGGATTCTGACCTGGCACCGGAACGGACAAGGCAGCCTGGCTGTATACAGCGGACCAGAGGCGCGTTTACAGAAAACGGGGCCCTATAGGCGCAAGCATTTTTTGGGCCCTTCTGAACTTCTAGACTGAGAATCTGAGACTCTGGTGGTGTTTAGTCTATCATGTGCCTCTGTGCAAAAACCAACGAAGTTGAACTTGAAGCCATTTTTGTGAGTGTTATTGACACTGTCACTACAATTATGATTAGTTAAAGAAGCTATTTTTAAGGAATGTGAAGTTATTGATTGAATAATATTATAGTAATAACTCTTATGTGAATGCTAAACTATAAAAATAGAAAATAGGTTATATTTAAAGTAATTCAAAATTCACAAATGTTATTTTTTATAATTGAAACAAAATATTTTCCTTCGTTTGGGGGCCCTCTGAAATTTGGGGGCCTTAGGCGCGCGCCTAGTGCGCCTACAGTGTCCTACACGTAAACGCGCCTCTGCAGCGGACTTATTTTGATATAGCGGCGAGGAATAAGCTGGTCTCCCTGACGTGGCTTTTGTATGGCGCTGAGAAATTTAAAGGATTTACATTTACATTTACCATGTGACCTTGTTTGGATTAACTTTGCTACAAGGTGGGATAGCCTACTTTGATAATACCGCGTATAGCAGTAGCACGTAAGTAGCAAGTAAGTAAGTAGCTTTTATCGCATATGACAAGTGCACATGCATTACATTGTATACAACGACTAGGCCTACGTACATATTTGAAAAAGATTAGGCCCTACAACAGGAGCAGATTACAACAGGAGCAGATTACATGTATAGGCCTACATACATGCACAACTTAATATAACTAGAGATACATCGATCAGCAAAACTACTTTTAAACAGTTAAGATTTAACAATGGGTAGCATAGCCTATGGAATGTTAATTGTCCTCACTTGCGGAGGGAGTACTTGTCGTCACGAGCTGATGAAAGCATAAAGTGCCCATGAAACTGCGATATCTAGCGAGAGCTCTTATGTTAGGCCTATTATAGTTCGGTCCAGTGCTGTTTTTCAGCCGGAACGCGCCGGAACGGCGTTCCGGCACCTTTTTCAGCTACTAACAAATAATTTATTTATTTTAATAATAAAAACAATAATTTATTTGTTTTAATTTAATTTAAGTGTTTTTGAACTGTTTTCAGTGTTTATTGAGACCCCTCCCAACCCCCAACCCCATTTTCTCGTGATTTTAGCCCGCCCATAATTGTTGCGTTCCGGAACCTTTTTCTAGAAAAAAAGCACTGGTTCGGCCCCCTCTTCCATGCGTATACTTGCCATATCAGAGCTGCACCACTGCGCGCAGTATCAAGTAAGGTAAGAATTCTAGCATAGCCTGGCAGTGGTGCATAGGCTACATTAGTGTTTCCCAGCCTGGATGCCGCGCTACTCAAAGGTGCCGTGAAGCTGCTCTTTGGGTGCTGCTGCTGCTGGATAATATTTGTACAGCTTTTTCTGTCAAAAGCTGAAAACTACCAGTCTTGTTGTCCTCGAGACCAAGGTCTTGGTCTCGAGTGCACTCGAGTTCGTTTTTAAAAGTCTTGGTCTAGGTCTTGGTCTTGAGGTTCAAGGTCTTGGTCTTGGTCTTGGTCTTGGTCTTGAGGTTCAAGGTCTTGGTCTTGAGGTTCCAAGTCTTGGTCTTGGTTTTGCAAGACCAAGACCACGACTTTTGTCAATATGAACAGTCATTAATTTTAACAAACGGCAAGAATTTTAAACATTTATCCAGCACTCATATATTATTGCATTAGTATTTACACAGTGTAAATGAGACTTCACTGTTGTTTTGGACAATTATTTTGACTTCCGGTTATTTACCATGGAACGATTTCAAAACAGACTCATGATTAATTTGTACATTTACATCCGGTTCTTGAAAAGCTGCTTTGTGTGCTAGCGATTTCAGCACTTGTAGACCGTGTTTTTTCACATGGCAGAATATTTATGAGGCCCCACAGGTCACGTCTTGGTCAGAAAATTCTGAGCAAATTGGTTTTTATAAAATTCAACAGGCATTTGGAATAACATTTCGCATGAAGGACTTTTGTAAATACAAATTCGGAATTCTCTGCAGTCTCCATTTAGAGTTGTTTTGCTTGAATAAAAGAAAAACTCATGTTTTCATTAAAATAACGAGTAGGCCTAGTCCGACTGGACAATTTTTTATTAAGGAATAGAATTCTGGATACCATTGTGATTTTTTTGGGGTCTCGGTCTTGGTCTTGAGGTTCAAGGTCTTGGTCTTGGTCTTGAGGTTCAAGGTCTTGGTCTTGGTCTTGAGGTTCAAGGTCTTGGTCTTGGTCTTGAGGTTCAAGGTCTTGGTCTTGGTCTTGGTCTTGAGGTTTAAGGTCTTGACAACAAGACTGAAAACTACCAATTTAATTATTATTACTGACTTAGGTCTAAAACTATATTTTAAAACTTAAAGTCTAAAAGTAATGTAGAAATGTCGCAACACTGCAGTTGGATACAAGGAACGTTGCTCTCAATTAAAGTAAATGACTAACTGGAAGAAAAATAATTGAAACTAAGGCCAGGTGCCGTTGACTGAATGACTTTGTTTTTAGTAAGGATGCCTTGCTCTGAAAATGGTTGAGAACAACTGGCATGCATGATTCTTTAAGGAACCATCGCTTGAAATATGACGTCCAGCTGCGAGATCTGCAGTCCATGCATGTTGTCTTAGCTGGTTTAGAAAAAAGAATCGCTGGTTGCGGAGACTAAAAATATAGTCAGACTGCTTCAGAGGCGGCCTTTCGTCGCCTTTGACAGTTTTGCGCTAGAGGGAAGGACAAAAATCATTGAAATTTCACCTATAAAAAAATGCACCATGTTATTTTGCCGGAATTTGCAACTCCTTGAAAAATGCCGCTCTATATAATATAGGCAGCCGAACGTGGAGAGGAGCGCGGAACGTGAGCTCTAACCAATGTAGGTATTAAACCGGGTTACCGGGCCAGTACTAAAAAAGTCCTCATAAATTTGTGTGATTCAAATAAATGACCAGATAAAAGGCTAACGTATACATGTTAGCCTACTGCTTACAATAACTGTCGACCAGTGAAATTTCCACTTTGTCAACTTTTGGACCGCCAGTGCCCCCCCCCCCAGCGACTGACGCGTCAGCTTTTCATTGGCCCTGACCCAAATTCGAGTTTCAAGTTTTATATCTGTGGAAACCAGATGGACATTATTTTAGTCTTTTTGGAATGTGAATTCCTCATTACATACTTACACAGATAAGGGCTCATAAAAAGCCGCCACCTAGCGAATAAATAATAAACACAGGGCCACTGAACCGCCAGTTTTGGCGCGCAGTCAACGCTCTTCACTGTCAATCCAGAGGTGAGGTTTCAAACACACGCAACTACATGAAGAACCTGCATGTTTGTGCCACTAGCGCCCTCTAACGAACAAGGCTATATATCGAGTACATTGACTGTAGGATGTTGATGGGAACATTAGGCCGTGAGAGAAAGCATTGCCAACCACCTTCATTAGCTCTCATAAGCCGATGCTAAGAAAACGAAGTCGCTACAGCTTCATAACTATGGCCCCCTTTGGAACTGGCTTGAAGGGCATATGGTCTTCTTTAAACTGCAAAATCCAACAGAAAAACGGCCGGCATATGAAGACTCTAGCAGTCTAATACCTTCTGTTAAAACACGAACACAATACAGTTAAATTTGACACACTTTTAATTTTCCATCAAGCCTATCAAATACTGAAGATGATTAGCAACCTCTTAACAATAAATACTATGAAGTAAGACTTACTGCACAATCAATCGATTTAAACCGCAAACTATACCATAAGCATATCTAAACAACTTCAAATAGCAACAAACTGCTTAAAAAATTAAAGCCATATACAATTTTATACATGTAAAATGATCATGGTGCTGGCACACCTTAGAACAGTTATAACCAGCAATGCATTTAAGTTATTTCACAATAAGACATTAATTTATAAATTAGAAGTCAAGCAGTTACAATTAAAAGAAAATTCATATATTGCAGGCAATGCACTCTAACAAATATACAAAAATATAATCAAGCAATGACAAGCATAATATTCGAGATCACAGAAAATATTCTCCATTGTGCTGGGAATTGGGTAAACTTTCATATTGAAACATATATTATAATTTATAATCTGACATACCAAAAAAATTTTCAAGTTCAACAGTTTTCATCATCAATTCAGAATATCCTTAAAATGATTTTAAATTAAACAGAACATTCTTCAACTAGTGTTTTTGCCCGTCATATTATGACGTCATATTATAGGCCTATAATTATGTATCGTTGGTTATCGCCGTCGTCAAGACCGCCGTCGTCAAGACAAACGGTTTATGTTTCACAATAGAACAGAACCCGTTTGTGACGTAGCGTCCCCCGACAGACGGACACTATATGGATATTATATGTATAGATGTATATATAAGTCTTTGTAAGAAAACCCAGTCAGGAAACAAACATTAGGACAATGTTATACAACATCTATCCCAAGTAAACTCCAAATTTCTAAAGTGCTACTCTAAAACCAAGTGCAGAGCACCAAATTATTCACAAGCACCAGCTTATTCACGTTTGTCCCAATGCATATTTGCTGGCTGGAAAAGGACTTTCTTCAAAAGGATTCTGCAGGGAAAAGATTTTTCCTCTTTTCTCTCATCACTTCACAAGTCATAAGTTTGCGTGATTGAGCATTAATTAATAAATACTACAAGGAATCAATTTTACTTGTCCATTGCATAATAAATAATTAAATAGCAAATTAACAGTTAGATAGATACGACAGAAATATTGAAAAAAATTAAGATCAACGTAAAATGGTACATAAAGGAAGTTTAAGAAAAATGATTATGGCTATCGATGTACCCTAAGTCATCACAGCGGGCATTTTAGTTGGATTATAGATGTGTGTAATCACAGTCTTTCTATTTCTTCGATCACGTACACTATTGCCAAGCTTCTTTAGGAGCAGCTGATTTGGACTGCAGTGTCGAAAACTTATTATTTTGTCTGAAAAGTTTTCAAAACAGTTGTTTTAGTTAATATTACTTCTGTTTAATACAGCAACACTAGACAGTGTTGCTTAAAAAAAATAAACAGTAATTATAATCACAATATCACTACTGCAGATACTTCCATTAATGTGAGTATAATCTACACTAGACCTCATGCTATCACGAGAAACTTCAGTTATCTGTGATGCCACTTCAATTACGGTCTTCCCGCTGATAGAAAGCTTAAACTGTTCCTGAAACTCACAAGTATGCACTGGGTAAACTAGATATAAGCTGATACAGATTTGATACATTCAAAATTGCTTTAATAATTGCTCTATTAGGTTAGTAATCGGCACAGGTGTAATTTGTGGGGGCACAAGGGGTACCCCACACTTTCTAGACCACCAAAATTATGCCTCTGGTAATGGGAGTTAAAGAATAACATGTAGTGGAAGTAAAAGTAGAAGTTATTTGCTAGATAGTAGTGTACAGCTGACTCGCCTTCCATACATTTCTTTTATAATATAATTGAATTAAATGAGTATTTTATATACATGAACATGTATAAACTTTGTTTATATATGCACACAAATCTAACTAGAATTGACAGAAAATCTTTGGTTGTAGTAATAACCAGCTAGTTTTAACAAAACTGATGATGATGATGATGATGATGATGATGATGATGATGATGATGATGATGATGATGATGATGATGATGATGATGTAATTTGTAATTGAACATTTATATAGCACTACTTCAAGAGCAAATGATTCAGAGGTGCTCTCTGCACTAGCCTATAGGGTGTCCTATATGAATATTATAAATGTCTTAAATGTCAGTAAGAACTGGAATTTCATCAGTTAGCAAAGCAATGCACAGAAAACTACAAGAGTCACCAGTGGTGGACCCACACACACAAGTGGAGCCGAACCAGCAGAAAGCGTAATATTAAAAAGTCTCTGGACCAAGTTGCGTCAGTTGTTTGGAGTGACAAGAGGCGACAGTGTTTGCAGCCCATGATGACGCCGGCGCCAAGTATGATCACGGTGACAACAATGATGACAACATTTTAAAACAATTACCTAGTAAAAAAAGGTATGGACAATCGTTCTAAACTCAAAGGTATCAGTACATACTTCTGATACTTCTGGCTTAGCCTGAGGTTTATCGTAGTATTCCTTGAAGCAGTATTTCTTGAAGCAGTCAGTCACTTTATTGAAAAGTTCTTGGTCATTTTCTTCAGGAGTCCATTTCTTGTAATGCAGCAGTATACGACTCTCACTAAAAGTCTTTGGGAGCATCATTGAAACCTAAAACACACAGATGCACGATCAGAGGGCCTTCAGGTGCAGACAGGGTGGTTTAGCCCATATCTGTAGAGTGTAGACCTGCTCAAAGCCTGATAACGCCTGAAAAGGGTCATTTAAGAAATCAGTTTAGCTTAAGAGTGAACATTATAAACAACATAATGGAAATACCTATACTTGAAAAACTTATCAGTACTTCTTAAAGTTATTAAGCCAACAGCCAATCACCTGCTTGACTGTTAAGGTTTCAAAGTCTGAATGCTTCACATGTGTGATTTTGATATTGGCACCATTAACACAATTGGAATGATACATAACACAATGTTACTAATTTTACTCTATTTTTGGAGATGGAAACGATCCAACCTTTATACAACTCACTCAGGAGTTAAATAAAATTATAGAGTATTGGTCTGGACTCTGGAATGGCTACGTTTCACTCGTTTCTGTCTGGGTGAAGATCGGCCTGCATACTGTACACGTATTCTGAGTGTTTCCTCACTGCTGACAAGTCAGCTGCACTGACGACGGAGGCTGAAGTTTATGGAAGAAACGCAGTGTCTATAACAGTGGCATCTCAATCTAGGGTGCGGCCTGCATGCCACTGCATGGTTATGGGTAAGTTCGCCAGTCCTTTCCGTGTTCCAGTTAATCTTTAACTGTTTTTTTTATTGTTCTTGTTATTATTATTATACTAGCTGTAACCCGTGAAAAATCACGGTATATAAAACAATTATTGTAGTGATAACAATTTAGCTTACTTTTTTAAAATCTATAGTCTGAAGCACATTTTACTTTTCAACATTACAGCTTATAAAGTTAATTTACGTTCCGTGATCTGTCACGGGTTAAATCTGAACTAAGTTTATAAACTAAATTTACATGGGTACCGTGATTTTTCACGGGTTACAGCTAGTTATTATTAAACAGTCAAACTAAACACTTAAACAACTGGTAACAGTAACTGGTAAAGGTAGGAGGAAGAAGGGTGAAGGCATTGAGATTTGCAGATGACCAGGCGATGCTGGCAACTAGCCAGGAGGGCTTACAAAGGATGATGGATCGTCTAAACATGGTATCGCTGGAATATGAAATGAAAATAAACGTAAAGAAGACAAAGGTAATGAAGATAAGCAAGAGAAGCGGCATAACACCACAAACAATAAAGATCACACTAAACGAAGAAGAAATAGAACAGGTGGAGAAGTTTTGCTATCTAGGAAGTGTGATCACAGACGATGCAAGATGCCACGAGGAAATAAAAAGAAGAATATCCATGGGAAAAGATGCATTTTATAAAAGAGGAGAGCTAATGAGAGGAGGTTTAAGCAAGAGTCTAAAGAAGAGAATGGTAAAGACACTGGTGTGGAGTGTTGTTCTGTACGGCTCCGAGACATGGACAATGAGGAAGGACGACATAAAAAGATTGGAAGCCTTTGAGATGTGGGTGTGGCGCAGAATGGAGAGAGTTAGCTGGGCGGAACGGAGGACGAACGAGGAAATCCTGCAAATGGTAGAAGAGCAAAGATCACTCATAAGAACTATACGCGGACGACAAAGGAAATGGATCGGGCACATCCTAAGGAGTGAGACACTGTTAAGAGACATCATGGAGGGAAGGATGGAGGGGAAAAAGACGCGAGGAAGACCGAGGACAATGCTGCTAGACTGGATGATGACAAAAGAAGAAGGATACAGTGGACTAAAGAGAAGAGCACAAGACAGAGAACGATGGCGTCATTGGTCATACGAACCTGCCGGTGAGCAGAGAACATAAAGAAGAGAACAGTAGCAGCCAAATCAATTTCCCTCACTTTATCACTTGGCTTCCTAAACCGGCCTGAATGAGGAAGAAGGATAACTCTGTCTCTCCCCCAATCCTCCCACACTGGCTGAGGTCAGCCCTCCGTCCGTGCCAGGCATGGAGGGAGTCGTGCATGAGGTGTCAGTGTAAATGAGGCGACCCTGGGTTGGCCATAGTAAGCCCGTACTGCCGTCTTAAGAACTGAAACTACTACTTTAAGAACTTCCCTGGATATGGTGGCGAGCTCGCCTGAGTGAAGGGATGGACCCGTGCAGCCAGCCAGCCAGAGAGAGAGAGAGAGAGAGAGAGAGAGAGAGAGAGAGAGAGAGAGAGAGAGAGAGAGAGAGAGAGAGAGAGAGAGAGAGAGAGAGAGAGAGAGAGGAAAGGCCCCACCCGTGTAGGTAGGTGAATGCATGCCTGGCTTACATATGCCTGGCATACATAATTAACATATGGCCCCGGTATTAGCTGATACACCAAATCACACGAAGTCAGTCAGACAGACAGATGTACAACGGTAATTATATTATTGTTTGATTTTCCACAAGATAGATAGCCTGATAGGATTCCTCCAGATTTAAAAATATGCTCCTGAAAGACTGAAGTGTCTGGATTGGCTAAACCTTGTCAAGTTTTGGCTGAGAGGAAATTATTATTATTACTAGTATTATAAAAATTCTAATAAAAATGAACAATACAATGTGATAATGCAATCTTAAGAACATAAATTTGTAAGAGAAAGGAAGAAGGCAACACAATTTCCAGAAAGGCCCATAGCATGGGTCTGAATATATGTAAGAATTAGTAAATGTAGGAAACTTGCATAGATCATATTTTCTGGTACTTAAACATGTGACTTTCAACCTTTGTTCATGTGGTTTATATAAAAGAATGAATTTGCTTACAATATTGACTCTAACAAAATGCAACCTAATGGCTAAATTCTATCTCGTACTAGTAACTAAACAGAACTAGCCTACCTCATCTTGAGGAATTTTTATGGGTGTATTAGGTGCAGATTTCCTATAGAAGTACACTTTATCAACTGGATTTTCACCCTTCATGCCATAGTCAAATGATACTAGCTGCAAACAAGAAAACACACTCGAATGCACAATTACTGTAACATTTTTCAAAATGCAATTCTCAACAATAATTGTCATAAGTCATAATTATGGCTCTCCAAAGAAGTCCTTTAATTGCTGCTATTCACTATTCAACTTGAAAACCTGCATACTCAATAATCATATAAATTACATCATAGTTTACAAAAGAAATAGGGTCCATGGCCGTATTGCCTCTACCTGGATCCGCTCTTTGTTGTATCTCATATATCAGTCAAAGGGTTCTCCTTCCTCCCTTTGGGTCCAGCCCCATTTTTGAACTGTTGTTGATACCCCCATATATACCTTTGGCCAATAGTCAATTGCAGCAACTAGTCCATCACCTGGAATTCATTCTCAATTGAAAGAATCGTGATTTAAAGGAATGAAGGCAGACAGACTCCAGAAGGAAATACAAACATAAGAAGTTCATAATATCTCATGCAGCATGTCTCCCTCCAATCATGTGGACCATGAGTCGTCCGATTTCCTGACTTAAATAGCCTATAGTGTGTTTCTGGGCTATTTCAGAGTGCATTATCAAATTTCAGTTGAATTTCATTGTATTTGCACATAACTAACCTAATAGTTAGAGTATACCACAGATAATTTTAACATCGGAAGTAATAAAAATCTTATAGAGAAGTAATAAATTTAAATTCTAAAACTTCGTTTTTTCTACAAAACACCTACTTCCAGACTGAAGTCTTGCGCAGTCACAGTCAGCAATTCTTCTTTAAAAAAGTTAACAAGTTTTTTGGCATCCTTCTCAGTATGAAAACCCTTGAAACAACGAAACTTCAAGTTAATAACATTACCAATTCACTGGTCAACAAATTTCACACAAAATTTGTCATTGATAATTTTATTCTTTACTTATCTTTTTCAATGTTATGATTAGAATAATAACTTTAAAAATGAATTAGTTCCAGTAGCCTACTGAATAGGTAGGCATAAGATTTTATTAAATATAGTACATTAGTTCAATAGTTAAAGGAAATGTTAAAGCAGAAGTTTAGTAGAAATTTCCGTGTGGGCCATATGTTCTTTCATTGTCAGAAGACCATGCTCTATGACTCTATCCCATGCACAGAGAATAATTCCCAAAAATATACCACTGGTAGTCCTGGTAGTTAACAGAGTCAAGAAGGAGGGAGCTTCATGTTGAAGTAAGATTCTTTCATGTGAACAGCAGCAAGTCCAACAGGAATCGATGGTAGTTCATTCCCATTATGCAGTAACACTGCTTTAAACTTAGCTTTGAAGAGTCAGTGAAGAGTCTCCACTGTTCAGCTTTCTGTTCAATATTAAGTGATGTAATTAAACCATTGATCTCATGACAGAAAACAAGGTCATTTTCCACTGTGAAGAACTGAGTTAAGTACCTCTGGCGGTCACAGTATACTGATATTTTCACATTCTCCGAAATAAGTGTTAGCCATGTACCAGTAAATACTAGTAAAGAATACATGTAAAGAATATATCTATACGCCTGCTTAGTGCTTATATACATATGTGTACATAAAAAATGCATATGTTTACAAATGAAATTCTAATATAATGGACAAGAACGAGATAGGTACCTTGAGTTTGGGATTTTTGCCATCGATTGGGTCTGATTGTAGGCACCGGTAAATTTGTCTTTTCTCTATCCTTCCCAGGATTTCCTTGGCTTTCCTTAGAGATTCTTTATCTTCACTACCTTTCAGGACTTTAGGGGACATTTTCTTGATGTGACCTATCACTTCGTCATCGACTTGTACATAAGCTTCCATATCTTCTACAGTTTCGACTAGATCGATGTCAATGATGTCACTGATGAAAGCATACAAGATGATAACAGTAAGTTTGAGAAAATGTGCCAAACTAAGCGATGACTCAGATTAAAAAAGAAAGCTATAACAATGATATTCTTCTAAAGTCTAATGTAGAGTTTCCTAAATTAAAAATGTAACTCTTGATAATGGTTACAAGAAACTGTTATATAACAATAGGTTCAAAGGCACAAAATGTCACAAGTTTTTAGACTATGGGCGAGGGGAGCATTAAACACTCTTCAGCGAGTACACCAATAAAAGAACTGAGAAGTACACATGTAATGTAAAAATCTTGTACAGAAAAATATAGAAAATAACTCACCAGTTCTTTCCATGAAACTTGAGAAGTGTGTTTGAGCATATAATTGCATCAGTCAGCCTGGAATCAGTTTTATAAAAAGAAACAACACTTATTACCTTATCTAAATAAAATCTCTTGAAAGGTAATTTTTAAAGATCATCCCCCAAAGCATCAGTTGGTGATAAATATAGGACTGTCAGCAGGTGCTTTTCAATCTGGAAAAGTGCTGAAGATTCATATGGCGAAGAGAAACAAAGAGTTTTCATATGAAATGTGTGGTAAGGTATGGACAGCGAGCGAGGAATGAAGGGATATGGGAGCAGTGATGGGCAATAGTTAACTAAAAAGTTGCTAACTATTAGTTTAACCAAAAAATTTTAGTTAAGGATGAAGTTTAACTAAAAAAAATAGTTTAGTTAAAACCATAGTTTAACTAAAAAATTTTAGTTGCTAACTAAAAAGTTTAACTAAAAAAATCAGCAATACGCAACTATTTTCCGCAATGAACATTGAACACTGTCAACAACTCAACGCGAAACTTATTGATTAACACTGCATGGTTTTAGCATTAACAGCCTGTGTTTTCAAGTTATACACTGCTTACAGTATGCCTAGCTGTAACTGCATGCTAGAACAGCACACATTGCATAGTTTGAAGGTGAAATTGTTAATGACGCAGTGCATTATTACAGTTAACTTAACCTCTGTTATTGTGAAAATGTTTGTCGTAAAAGTTGGAAAAACTTTAACTATTTTTTTAGTTTAGTTAACTATTTTCCAAAATCAGTTGCCAACTTTAGTTAAACTATTTTTTTTAGTTGGAAAATAGTTTTAGTTTAACTAAAAAAATAGTTTAGTGCCCATCACTGCGTGGGAGTGATTATGCATAAGAATGCAAAACCATCAACAAACTGGCTAACACAATCTTACATATGATCAAAAGGACAATATTAAGCAGAGACGATGTTATAATACTAATATAGTACAAATCACTGGTGAGGATACAGTCAGAATACGTGCACCTACTATGCAGATATGGAAGCCATACCTGAGACATGACATAGAACAACTAGGGAAAGTAAAAAGAAGAGCTACAAAAATGATTTTGGGTAAAAGGATCTGAGCTATGAAGAAAGGCTGAAAAAGGCGTGAGAGAGAAGGATGACTGAAGGAGACCAAATTGAAGCTTATATAGTATACCATTTCCACTGGAAAGGAGATAGTGCAATGAAAGAGCGACTTGAGGCCAGAGATATAAATTATTTAAGACACGAAAAGGAACATCAGAGCAGATCTTCAGTGCAAGAGTTGCAGACTTGTGAAATCTCTTGGATGACAGTAATGTCTCAGTGGACACTATCACAGTTTTTAAGAAGCTACGAGGGCACGGCTAATAAGCATTCAGGTTAACTTGCATGTCTTCTGAACCATTAAAACCCGTGTAATGTTCTTGCACACTGTGTCTAATGGAGTTATGAAACAGATGTTTCTAGATATATAAATATCATGCTATGATGACACAATGTATTAGTTGTTCTAATATTATTTCAAGAAATACTTCTTCCATATCTCCAACACTTTGAAGTTTCTGCACCTAACAACATCTAACTCATTTACTGAAACTTTTATCTCTATAAGAAAACATTAATTTTGAATATTGTGCAATGCCATTTTGCCCCACTAAATGACCATATGTCTTCTTTTAAAAGAACTATTAAAATATAACTGAATGGTCCATATAAAAATTTTAATGCCATTTTCATAATTTAATGTTTGAGTAATGCTTTTC
>OY744606.1:50640158-50742658 GCA_963556255.1 Allolobophora icterica | reverse complement strand
CAAACATTGTAACAGAACCATCTTCATGCTGTTGAATGAAATACAGAATCATCAAATGCACATAGTTACAACATACATATCTTATTAATTTCATTTTAAATTTTTATCTAGCTTCTGATCCTTAGCTCTAGTGCCCTAACCACAAGGTCAGTGTGTAGATTCGATGGAAAACGACTTTGTGAGCCACTTAGTGCTCTGACTCTATCAGATCACCAGGGTGAGAATTGTCGGGGGGTTGGGGGTTTAACCCCCCAGTCTTTCTTAGGACCCCACAGTAAAGTCTTCATTGCACACCCCAACTCCACGTAAATCAAAGTCTAACCCCCAGTCTTTTTCCTACAATTCTCGTACTGCAGATCACCATGGCAACATGTCCAGAATGAGGAAGCAAAGTGTTGACGTGCCGTTAAGGTATAATCAGTTAATCACCCAGTTCAGCATAAACATTTACCCTTAACCACTCACTGGATGGTAAGTAAAACATTGCAAACAATAGTGCAATCTGTATAGGGATCCTGAGCAGGAACGCTGATGACCTGAAATACATTTTGCTGTTAAACTGCTTTGATGATTGTTGCTATTTTACACAATATTACATGTCTGAAATGCAAATTCGCCATCTAACACACTGCGTGCAAACTATAACGTACTTGTTTACAACCCCTTAAAAGTCTACAATGCAGGAACGGTGTTCCCACAGACCTAACTTAATTCAATGTATTCCTCCTTTCTGTTATCATCAGTACACTTTGTAAATATCAAATGTTGAAATCTAAAATAACGTTGCAAGTCTCGTGGTCGATGTGTGGTATGATGGAAACATTTGATGACCTTGTTTTAGGCATCAAAACTTTTAACGAGTCAAGTCTGCAAACTTTTTTGATTTCTTTCCTTGAGTCATTCACCCTTTAAGGACAGTTTGTTTATGTTTCATTGACTCTTCCCAACGTCCCTCCTTATGGCTGACTGGCTGTCTTTTCCGACTTCTGCACATTAGCATTCCAAATTTTGCATCCTATCCTTCCATTAACAGTATCAGGCAGCAATGCCGTGGATTCCTACACAATCTCAGTGGGGAATCATCGCCGAAACCACTCAATTATGCAATAATTGCGACACGTCTGGCCTACCCTGATTCGCCCTACAGGACTTGTTAGCGCGTAGTGCACACATCTCAGCTCAATATGCATGGCATATTATACTACTGAACAAATATCTTATATATCTCTATTGGCGCTCGATAAACTTAACACATTTTCAGGTTTATGCCGCTGAAACATAGCCATTGTAGGCTCACATATATATACTTAAGAAGGGCCTAACATTGTGTGTTTTCTGACAAAAATGTGCAATATGTAGGCTTAGTATGAATTTTTAGATATTAGCTCAAGTCAATGGTAAGTTTAATCTATGGTTTACAGGCCCTGACTGTTCCACAATGCACTATAACCTATTGTTTCATCGTCCTAAATGAAAAGTAGACGTTATATTCTGGTGTGTGAGAACTTTAACGTTGGAATATATTTTTAATGCTGAAACGATATTATGCTATAATGGGTGAATAATTGGGGATGCTGAAACGACAGATTACCAAGTCAACTACACATGTTTTCATTCCAATACCTTAAAAATTTTACTTATTAGTTCAAAGACAGTTTAAGGAAAAGTAAACTATGCAGTTGATATTTCTGAGTATTTTAGGCACTTACCGGCAAGCCTGCATGTACTCAAGTCTGTTTAATTTATAGTCACGTATACCATTAGGCTTGTTATTGTTAGGCATAAATACCAGAGCATTCCTGTAGTGGTTGCGACTTGGTAGTCCTGGGCATATTTAAACTGTATAACTAGTGAGACAAATGTTGCAGGAGTTTTAAGATTTGTCCCAGTGGTAAAACGCATTGCCGCTTTCCATGGGCAAAATCCTCAAGAGATGAATTCCCAAAAAAGGTCATCAATTTGTCTTTTGTCCCAGTAGTATAAATCTGTTAAAAGATGCACTGTGGTAGTCGTGCAAAGGTTTTGAAAGTGCAATGTCAGTATTAGGCCTATGTTCGTTTCTACACACCTTCCATTCATGCTTCTTACATTCCAGCTTCTTACATTCCGGCTTCTTACATTCCGGCTTCTTAGGCCTAAGACCGGGAAGAATCGACCGATCCCACAAATGAGAAAACGGTCCATGTCCTGTAGAAATGCACACACACACACAATATCATTGTAATTTAAAGCCACGTTGACTATAATCTCTGTCCTCCTTTGTCGGCAAACAAACTATTTCCTTTGCAACACTGCCTTCATCACATGAAACTTTATTTTCGGCACAATTCATTCCACAAACAGTCTATAAGGTAAAGCACACGAACAAAGATTAAGCACAATTCAGAATAATTTGTTGGCGGATTTTATCATCTTGTGTCTGTGAATGCAATCTTAACATTCACTTGATGGTCTGTTAAAAGGTGCCCTGGTCTACCACAAAACCAACATTAACATCTTAACATTCATTCTGTCACCGTCACTATGTATTCCACCATACGCATGGGCGGCGATCATGGGGGTCGAGGGGGACAAGACTCCCCACCTTTAACAGTGGGGGGGGGACACGCCATGCATCGGACCCCCCACATTTCGAAGAAACACCAAAAAAGGTCATCAAATTTTTCGCGCGTAACGCTAAAAAAAATTTCTTTTACCAGATCAGTTAACGGCGATAATTTTTTTACCTCATTTTTGACCAGATCAGTTCAAAACTCTTTTTTGACCAGATCAGTTAAGAAAGTCCCCCTCACGTGTCAAACAAGATCGCCGCCACTGACCATAGGCCTATGTAATATCGCCTTAGAAGGCTTAGATGCAGCTGAAGCATATAGCCATAAATGTGTTAGCAGATTGTAATCGTATACTCTAAATTTCTCAAGCGCTACCAGATGCAAGAAGTAGGCCTACTTTTTGACTAAACTCAGTAAACTGTGTGAATAAAGGATGACAAAAGAATGACTTGATGTCGAAGATCGCAGCCATGGTCTACCACCAAACCATTAAACTTCACTGATCCTTACCGAGGTCGTGACAGAGGCCAGCTATCTCAACGCAGAGAATGTCTCGATCGTCAATTTCAAGATCCGGCTGTTCGTTTCGCAGGTGCCTCAACAGCCTACCGGCCAAATGGCAAACCCTACAGGATAACGAGAGACTTAGAGAGATAAAATTGATTGGAAATAGTCACTGATAAACTCTTTTCATGACTACTTTGGTTTAATGTAGGCCTACATTAATTGCTGATTCTGTTATAGGAGGGCTATGCTTGAGTGCATTGATCGCTTTCATTCTTAGACTAAGTGTTTCAGATATAGCTGAGAAGAGTCTATTATTCATAAACCGATTGATTGCTTGACACCATCATGTCTGTTATGTAATGTAGGCCTAAAGTGTAGGCTACGGGCAGAAGGCAATTGATCTAGTCATCACAATTAAGCGTCTTGTTTTAAACGAATGGCATGAACACAATGTTAATGCAATCTACTGTATGCTATTAGCTTTCTCTTTTATCTGTCTTATCTGGCTATTACATCACTGCCTTCAGCTAAACATTATTTGAGCTTTCATCATTTTATATTACCATAATTCTGCAGCCAATAAACCTTTTGACGCAGTAACGCGAGGGTAACTAAACTGTAGGCCTAAGCTTAGCGCCGCAATGTTGGCTAGATTCTTTTGCTATTTTGGCTATAGCTTCATTATCATCCGCATGTAGGCCCTATGTGCGGTATTTTCCAAGGTGTCATCTGCCAACCCTACTACTCGATCCTACCCAATGCTGTGCTCGAATCTGTTGTGCGAAGCTCCGTAGTAGACGTGGTAGACTCCTCCAAGCTGTTTGATGCGACGCAGACGCTGGAACTGAGGAGTGTCGATTATTTTGATGCAGAGTGGATGGATCTTCACCTGACCGTGAATCGGATCGTTAAAAACCTTCAAGACGAGAATAAATGAAGCAGTGTTAGTTTGTTCAAAGAACTCTAGTTAGCAACTAGGCCCTATAGCAACTATATAGACGGTGGAATGGGGAGAAGGCGGTACTTCAGGGTGCTCTGTCTGTCTGTCCAGGCCCGGCTCAAGACATTTGGCGGCCCTAGGCAAACCGGCGGCCCTAGGCAAACCGGCGGCCCTAGGCAAACCGGCGGCCCTCAGCAAACCGTCCGAAATTTTTTTAGTCATTCGCCTCGCAAATGAATGTCGTTACCTTTTTTTTAGCAATTCACGGTTACACCTGCGCGATTTATTACACCAACACAATAAACCAACACTCTAATACTTCCATCTAGCAAATAATAATTAAATAATTTTTGAAAAATGGAAAATTGGCGGCCCCTAAAAATCGGCGGCCCTAGGCGGCTGCCTAGTTTGCCTATAGGACGAACCGGGCCTGTGTCTGTCTGTCTGTTTATGTCTGTCTGTCTGTCTGTCTGTCTGTCTGTCTGTCTGTCTGTCTGTCTGTCTCTCTAACTCACCGTATTCTAAATTTTTGCATAAAATTACTTCGAGTCGTTGCTTTTCGTCTCATCCAACTCGTCTTTGCCCACACTAGTCTCCGGAGTCAGTCGCTAAGGAATTAGGCCCAATACTTGTCTGAAGCTTCACAATTACAGACGGATAAAATATGTTAGTAGGCCTACGTAGGCCGAAATAGCCATAAAGTATTTTTTATCATAGCCTATAGAAAAGAGAAAGTGCAACATAATTAACTAACAGGCTCCTACCACGTGCAAATACGCCTACCTTTGCTTCCATTTAAGGCTGATTTCCGATTGCGCGCTTTAAACTGAATAAGACAGTCAACAAAAGAGAGTTTAACCATCGATCAAGGTTTATACTCAAATACCGTCACACACACACGCACGCACGCACGCACGCACGCATACCTACACACACATCCACACACAATGTATATATATATATATAGGCCTGTGTACATGTATATTATATATATATATATGCATATGTAATGAGTTAAGGAGTGAATCCTGTGAGTGGGCATGATGTTGTAGGCCTACACGACGGGGCCGAGGGCCGAGGCTCAGCAGTTGCAGCGGCGGATTGAGCTGAGCGTAGAGGAGATGACGTGCTGGATGAGATCAAACCGTCTACTCTTCAACCCTGGTAAGACGGACTTTCTCTGGTCCGCAACTCGCAGAAGACGGGCACAGCTGAGCACGGTCCCTCTTGAGGTGTGTGGAATGAAGTTGCCTCCTTCCGACGTCGTTCATGACCTGGGTGTTCTGCTTGAGGCCGACCTGACGATGACGCGCCTTGTTAGACATATATGGTTAGCAGATGCTTTCGACAGTTGAGGCTTATTAAGAGCTGTACTCGATCACTGTTTTCGAAGCAGCAAAAACAGCTGTTGTGTGATTTGTTGTTACCCAGGTTGACAGGTGCAATAGCCTATTGACAGGTCACAGGTGCACCCAGGCACGTGCTGGCTAGTCTGCAATCGGTTCTGAATGCGGCGGCAAGGTTGGTGTGCAATCGTAAAAGTTCGACCACGTAACATCTTTGCTCCGTGATGTGCTGCGTTGGCTCTCAGTTGAGTACCGTATTGAGCATAAACTGGTGTATAGGTCTTTGCATGGTGCGGCCTCTGAGTACCTCAGTGCATACTGTGTTGGTGTGTCGTCATCTTGAATAGGCCCTTCCTCGAGGTCGGAGGACAGAGGTGATCTGCGCGTGTGAAAGTCAAAAACTTACTTCGGGGACCGTGGCTTCTCAGTCGCCGGACCTAGGTGCTGGAATAGCATTCCAGACGCAATACGTTCATCGAGTACTGTGGACACCTTCAAGACGAGACTCAAGAGTCAAGACCCTTTACTTTAAATTTGCTTATCCTGACTATAGTTAAAGGTTAAGCGTCCTTGTAACGGCATGTGCTGTGTTACGGCGCTGTAGAAATTGTCTCTTTCATCATCATCATCATCATCATCATCATCATCATCATCATCATCATCATCATCATCATCATCATCATCATCATCATCATCATCATCGTCGTCGTCGTCGTCGTCATCATCATCATCATCGTCTTCATCAATCATCATCATCAAGTAGGCGGCCTACTTGCCTAAACTGAAACTAATGGCTCTTTCTTGTGAACAAATAATTATTTTGGGTAATAAAATAATTCTATGTTTGTCATGCAGTGTTCAGACTCCAATCGGGGGCCCCCCTGTTAGCGGGGGGCCCCATGCTAAAGCATATTGAGCATACTGGTTAATCCGGCCCTGAGTAGGCCTACAATTAGCACATCAGAGTTTTCCAAGCTCATGAATAACGGCCGGGGAAAGGCCAAGATGAGCCTGGAGTCCTGGACCCAGACGATGGAGTCTGACATACACTTTTTAAGTATCGCATAGGGCTAGGTGCAAAACCGTGCAAACCTTGAATGAACGCAGCATAAACAGCTGGCATATTTCTCGAGCATTTGAAACATTGCGACTTAATGTCGAAGATCGCAGCCATGGTCTAGGCCTCTACCACCAAACAATTTAACACTACACAACAGATGACGATGAATAGAGAATTAAATCTGAGAATTAAAGAACAGGAGGGTCTAAAGATGATAGTGGGTAATTGATTTATCAGTCAGTTAGGCTTAGCTTGTGACTCTTGACTGCGATCTCACTTGAAGCGACCATCGATCGGTTGTCCTCTATAGAAGTTACTACGTTAGACTAGGTTCCGAAAGTGAACCACATAAGGCATGTTTTAAATAGCTGGTAATTACTTCTAAAAGGCAATACAACGGTTTGCTTCAGATTGCTTAGATTTATACAAACGCCTCCGACTCGTCAGTTGCATCACCGCCCGAATCTCCGAGCTCATTGCACTGCCATCAATTCTACATTTGCTCTAAGTCTAAGCCATCGGTGTCCTTGATCTTTCCCTTTTCATGAAATCAACTAACATAGGCCTAATGCAAGTAGCGTAAAAGTTATTTTTCAAAGTTTTGCGGCTAAGCGGCTTCGTTTTGCTTGCGATGAATATCAGGCCGCTTAAAGGACAGGCCCCAGGCAAACACTATGCCCTAGCTCCATCCTCTCAAATTCGAACTGCTGGCACCCCCACTGCCAATACAAGTCTCTCCCGCTTCGTCGCCCCACACACGGCAGCGCATCATGCTTACGAGCAACATATATACGACGAGAACATGAACTACCGAAAAAGCAACCCATTTACATGTCTGAAATAGGCCAATGTATGCAACTGATTAACATTGGCCCTACCGGCCAATCGTCCTCCTCACATATATAGGTCTACTGGGACTCAACTCGGCATCTGCAAGACAATAATAGGCTACAATGCTCGAAAGACGCCATTCATTCCACGCTCGCTCACAGACTGTAAACACCGTATGCCTAGTGTTTTAATTTACAAACTGTCGTTCTTTTAACAATCTTTAATACGTTTACTCGTCAGAATATCTTAGGGTACGTAGAGGTTTAAATAATTTTAAATTCTTACTGGTCTAGATGTCTACCCAATAGTTAGCCCCACGCGCGAGAACGTTGTGCAGACCTACAATTATAGGAACACGAAGAGTTCCTTTCCTCGTCCGAGCAGCTTGGAACTGTAGGCTCACGAACTATAGAACAGCTTACTAGCAATACTTTTACCATCATGAGAACCCATATTTATATTCTGTAGCTTATCAATGGCGTAAAGCTTAGGACTATAGGCCTAATGCCTCGGACGTCTCACAATCCAGAAACGTTATTTTCCGGAAATCATTATTAAAGGTACACGCTCAAACAAGTCTAAGCTTACTCTATCTTTTATTATCTACGTAACATTTAGACCTATGCCTATCGGGCCTAAGCGACTCGATCGGTCGATATCACGCTTATTTGCTGACTTGAGTGTACCGTAAATAACGTAAATGCATTCTAGTTAGGCCTATATATCAGCTTGAAATTCACACAGGTCTAGGCCTGTTTGGTTTACTCCTACGCACAAAGCCGTTGTGGTAAGTTCAGTGTTTTAGTTGTCGCGGGGGCTGGGTTCAACCCCCAGTTAATATTCTTTTAACCCCATCAGCTAAGTAACTGAAAAGATGTTGCAGGGTCAGGGTATCAAAATCTTATGAGCTGTCAGTTGTTTCGTGTGCATTACAGTAGCACCATTAGGCCTACATTTCGACCTGCGTTCGAGTACTTTGGTAATCAGTAAAATAATAAAAATAAAATGGTCAAACCCCCAGTTCAGTGTTGACAACTAAACGCTGGGTAATTGGTAATATGCAGTCTTAGCGGGCACTATACTTCGAATCTGTAGTCTGTAGGCCTATAGACTTTGCAATATCGGCTACCAATGAACTCGCCAGTCTTCGAACAGTTCACTATGTTGAAGCGAGTGTCGGAAGGGCTCATAATTATAGTAGCTGTTAATAGCTGGGCTTTTCCTGATTTCCAGCGACAGTAACATTTTACATCAACTGTCTGTTTCGTAATGTAAAAGCGTTTGACTTGCATAATTAATAGGATACTTACTTACTTATTACAGCGCCGACACGAGAATGTTAATAAATGTAAATGTGGATGTTTTTATATAACCACCGCATATGGCTTCGACCCTGCTAATTGTTCAACGAAATGATCGGATCATCGGATGACATAGGCCTACTTCGATCAACACCGCTTCCCGTTTGAATGGTCATGCAGTAGGCCCTACCGGATTTCGATTTGCTGGGGCACCAAGCTATATGCCAAAACTTGGCTGCCCCTTGTTAAAAAATTATGAGAAGGTCTCGCAAACCTTGAAAACGGATAGGCCCACGCCGTTTAATTATCTAATAGCGTCATTCAGAGTATAAAAATTTATCACTGCACATGGAGAGCGCCGAAGTGCGAGTCTATTGGCCATTTTTGGGTGTCTGCCACTGTTTGGGGGCCAACGGATGGGCCCATCCATTTTATCTGCAGACTTAAGACATAACACTTTGTTCAATGATAAAAATCCTAAATAATTATGAATTACAAATTACAATTCATTTCCTGCACAAACAGCACCACTGCACCTTTCAAATTACCCCTGCACATTTTGTGTAGGCTATAACTGCACGTCAAAACAAGCCCCGACGTCATATAAAGTGAGAAATTCAAAATTTTAAATAAATGCATTTAGGCAGAAGCGCGTAAAATTTATGCATAGGCGCATTAGGCGCGCGCCTAGCCTGGGGCATAGTGCCCCAAAACTTGGAAGCCCCAAACAAATGAAAATATTTTTTTCCAATTATGAAAATAACATTTTTGAAATTTTGAATTATTTTAGATAGGCTTATAAATATAACCTATACCTATTTTCTATTTTTACAGTTTAGCATTCACGTAAAAGTATATTATTGTAATTTATAATTGTTTAGTTCATTTGGGCTAATAATTCATTTTTGTGCAAGTTCAGAAGGGCCCCCAAAATGTTTGCGCCTATAGGGTCCGTTTTCTGTAAACGCGCCTCTGCATTTAGGCCAACGTACTCAGATGAAATGGAATTTGCTACACAAGCCGTTTAAAAAGGTTCTACTTATTATGTAGGCCTATATATAGGCCTACAGTAGGTATACACATAAAATTTTAAAAAGCCCTTCACCAAAATCAGATTTTTAGGCAGATTGTGAGACCCTAAGGCCTAAGGTGCCACGTCATAAAGCTTCCCGCGAACGAACCACGCTAGTCCGAGATTTAAATCTCTTACACAAACCACCTTCAGTATGCGAACGTGCTCTCTAAACAATTTAGCTTATTATAATATGCCTATGTACATCAGTTGATTATTTTCACCGTGGCAGCTAGTCAAACTCATTAGGCCCTATAATTTTTTATAGGGCCTAGGCCTACAGCCGCCTACTTGACAACTTGACAAACCGCTGTGGCCTCTGGTGCAGCACTGCAGATATATTGTGTGGCCAGGGACGTCATTTGGGGGGGGGCAAGGGGGGCATTTGCCCCCCCTGATTTTTGAAAAAAATATGAAAAAGCTGGAACAAGAAAAGGAGGAAGAAGAAAGGGGTAAAAAAAGAAAAAATGATACTCAAATTCCTGGAATTATTATATACTATTAACAAAACTAGAGTCTGCATAGGTTTTTTTCACAAGACCACACCTCTTTGACAGTGGGGGGCACACTATGCAGTTGTCCCCCTGAAAATTGCAAAGAAACACCAAAAAATGTAAAAGTTCTTCGCGCGGAGCGCGAAAAATTTTTAACCTCTTTTTTGACGTCTTTGCCCCCCCCCCCTGAAAAAAGCTGAAATGACGTCCCTGTGTGTGGCGCTAAGTTTGAGCAAGTTTTAGACTTGCGAACAAAATCTACGTCGTGTTATTCTCCGAACAGCCCATTTAATATCTTATACAGTAGGCCTAATAGGCCTGTAGGTTATAGATATAAGACATCTATGGTGCTATTGAATTAGCAACGCTCTGCTGGCTGACCTGGGTCTACTGCTGGACATAATTATTATTGGCGCACACATTTTGGCGAAAATGACGAATTACTGAACATGTGCAGTGTATCATTCCGCTAAAGGCCACACAATAAAATGTTACTGAGAGAAAATCATTTCGTATTATCTTGCCATATCGCTGAAGGAATGTATGATTCAAAATGTAAACCATATCTTACCTTTACCCAGCTTTAATACAGACGAATATCTCCAGATAATCCTAACCTATTATAGTAAAAATAGTGCCGAGTGAAACGACGACGCTGGTTATGAAACTGTCGTTAAAAGGAAAACCGAAAGCTTCAAGGAAAGGCGAAGAGGATGAACTGATCTACAGAAATCGCAACCACTTCGATTTTAAAACGTTCGTCGAGTAGGCTATTACAATTATGGTTAGGGTGTCAGACTCCAGAAACGGAGGTCACCACTCATCAGTTGAGAAATAAATATATCCGAAAAAGCATAGTTTACTTGTGCCACCTGGCGAACTCTAATGTTAACGCGTGCATTTGGAAAACTTAATGATTGATCAGGAACGCAGGGTGATTGCCCATCAGAGGCCGCGTTATCTACAGTCTACACTCTACACCAGTGGTTCTCAACCTGTGGTCCGCGGACCACCGGTGGTCCGCGGCCATCTGTCTGGTGGTCCGCGAGCAAGGTCTACAGTTTAGATTTTTTACAATTAAAAGCATGCAAACAGACAAATTTTGTCAATTTTTAAAATTTCTGTTTCATTTCAATCACTAGAATCAGCTAGATGGCAGCATGAAACTAATAATGCGAGGATTTATGGCAAAAAATTATTTTGTATTAATTTGCTTTTGGCACAATTTTTAGTGGTGGTCCGCGACCGAAACACAAAATTTAGAAGTGGTCCTCGAGTCTAAAAAGGTTGAGAACCGTTGCACGGGCAGATGTCGTGCAATTACACGCACTACTGTTTCAAGCCATTGCCACTTTGATCTGAGCCGTTGGTGGATGTTTGTGCATAGCGCATTATCAAATGAGAAGCATTTAGCACCTTCGAACAGCATCAGGGCTGTAGTGGTAAAATTTGAGGTGAGTATACGGTACCGGTGACCAGCGGCGTAACAAAAAATTTGAAGACTTTTTTTAGGAAAAATTTCAGACTTTTCACCAATTCTCTGAAAATTTTCAGACTTTTTACGATTTTGTCTCTGAAAAAGTTGATGACCTTTTTTTTTTTTTTTTTTTTTAGTCATTGCGCTAAAAACCTCTATTTTTTGAAAAATTTTCGTTCCCAGAGGTAAGTATACGCTGTATACCCGCGTATACGCTCCACTACAGCCCTGAACAGCATGTGACTGATTTATGACACAATTGTGTGTATCGGATTAGAAACAAAAAATGTAAAGCAGTTGCGTCGACTGGAGGGAGGCCTAGCCTACCTGTATGATTCTTTGCTTCTCTCTTTCAAGTCAGCACAGAGAAAATTCCACTCCACCAAGTCAGCCTGCCTATCTGCCCCAAAGGCGTAGCCAGACAACAATTTGGGGGTTTCCAATTTCGGAGGGGTTCTATTGGACATGGTCGCAGAGTACGCGGTCAGTTTTGAAGTGTTTTTGTACTTCACAATTTATTTGGGGGTGGGTGGGTGGGGGAGGGTTGAACCCGTAACCCCCTAAATACGCCCATGGTCTGTCCTCAATAACAGCTGCTCAATGGAGAATGGCAAAATAACTGCTAAATGTTCCTCTTGACATAGGCCTAGGCATATCGGGCTGCCGTTGCAGCTGTGGACCATGCTATCTTGCTCAATCTAATATTTTGATAACCAGTTTGTAGAGGCTTATTTGCATGGTGACGTTGCCCAAAGCTGGTTTCAATGTAGGATGTCTACGTTTCCTTCGATAATTCCTCTATCCTCAACCAACTCTCTGAGTTCACTCTATCTCACATGTATAATTAAGGTCCTGGATGACAGGAAAGGTCCTGCTCTTAAACCCACCCAAAAGCCGAGTTTCTCCTTTTTGAAACCTGACAGCAACTGGACAAATTCAATTCTTTTAATTCTATTCACCCGAGCATTTCTGTCATACAATACGTACGTAGAGATGTCCAGCCTGCAAATGGACATTGTGTTAGACTCAAACTTGTCATTCAGCGAACACAAACTTTGAATGCAGGTCTACCCACTACACTAGCTCTCACATCCATGCTATCCGCAGATTAGACGTCACATTCTCTATTCTGCCCTGATTTGTCTGGCTAATGCCCTGGTCTCCAGCTGACTAGACCACTGCAACTTGCTTTGTACTGTGATTTCCAAAGTTAACTTAATGAAGCTTCAAGGAGTGTAAATTACTTTGGCTATAGATATCAATAAAACTCCAAAATATGGTCCTACAGTATATCGCCAATCATAAAATCATTGCATTATCTGCCCATAGAAAGTGAATAACTTTCAAGACTAGGGTAATTGTATAGAAGACTACATTTAATGAACCCTGCTATACCTCAAGTCTTTGATGACTCTACTTGATCAGGTCTTCTGCCTTTCTCAATCTCACTTTTCCACAGACAAGGACAGCAGCTCTCACCAGGCAGACTTCTGTTGCTGGCTCTATACTCTTCCAGCAAATGTTTGCTCTGTAAAGTCTATTCTGGCTTTCACATCCTGGATTCATTTCCACCATAGGCTGCTTCTGCGTCTTCTCAGATTCCCTTCTTGACTTTCAACTGGACTTGCCCTAGAATTTGGCTTGTAGGCCTACACGTTTTGCTTAGTAGCAACCATCAACTGATACCTTGAGCATTACTGTAAGTTCTTCGATTAGATAGCAATAAACAAATTCATAACTAGTGACTTCTAAGAATATTAATATTTATTTTATTAATTCTAAAAAAGCATTACATCAATTCTTCTGTGTTAATCATGTATGTCTGTTATAACTTCCCAGAAAATTGGCTATTGCAAAGAAACAAATAAAATTACCAAAGCATATCAAAATCCTGACTAAACAACCGCAAAAGGTTGAGCAAGGGTGTTTTCCAACAGCTCCCCTAATTCACAAAGATTTCTCGTTAGTGGTGAACTCGGCCGAATATAGCCATGTCTACAAGGGTCATCATGCTGTTCTGTCCTGAACTTCTCCATGCTGTATGAAGGCCGACATTTGGAACTGGAAGAATCTTCTCCATGACTCCAGTCCAGGTATTCTCCAACCCCTGAGGAGCTTGTTCATTGTGGTTCACAGGGCTGTCCAAAATTCCTCATCTTCTGAAGTGCAAGCAGCATGCCCAAAGGAGTGCAGTCTGCATTTTCAGACAGTGGCATAGATCAGAGCCATCACTGCTCTGATCGTGAGGTTGATCACATGGTTAAAGTACGAAATCCAGAGGATCCTCTCAAGCATCACTTGTCAAAAGTGTCGAATTTAATACAAACTTGCTTAATTGTAATAACTAATAGTTTCGTACAAATATTAGTAGTAAAAATTATTGCTAGTCCTAAATGAGTCTCAAATGCAACCATAATGCAATGCAGTCATCTGAGAAGCAATAGAATTTCAGACAAATTAATCTTTTCAGCTACCTGTTTGAAAACATTTTTTTTCAAAAGTGAAGGAATCACAGCTGCTCTTTACTATTATATAATATGAATACTGTTTACAATTATGGAATGAGAAATTACAGGTGAATCTAAACTGATTCTGTCAAAATGAACAAGTCACACCAAACATCAGTCAACTGACAAATTGACGAGAAACCTGCCTTTCAACTTTAAATAAATCATAATTAACCAATCGCAGTCAATTACAGCTGTCACAAATTTTAAAATACAAAAGCAAAAGCAAAACACATAACGGAGATGAGATAAACCAATCACAATGAACTTCAGCTAGGACTTGGTTAAGTCTAAAAAACTCAGTCACTAGCCTAACTTCAATAATTATTGAGCCAAGTACATATATTCAGTATGAGAATTGTGGAAAAAAGACTGGGGGGGGGGGTTAGACTTTGATTCGTGTGGAGTTGGAGTGTGCAATGAAGACTTAACTATGGGGTCCTAAGAAAGACTAGGGGGTTGAACCCCCAAGCTCCGACAATTCTCACTCTGCATGTATTAACAATAGAAGCCTTCTACGAACAGAGGATATGCAATAAACACCTAAAACACTCAGCACAAGTGGAGCACCAACTGCCAGCAAGCTCACATAGGGCCCATATTCATAAACAGGACCTTACAAGGTCCACATGGTCCCCAACAAATGTTCATGAGCATTCTGGCAGAGACGACCTACTTCATACTGATTTACTCTACAATAATATCATGGCAACACAAAGCAAAGTAGTAGTAATCACAAAAACTTTAAAAACTAAACATAAGAGCCAAAAAAATATAGGGGAGACCGGGGCTAGATGCAACACTTTTCATATTTTCTTGTGTAGTTTTTTTATTTTTGGAACAACCTAAAATCATTTTAGCCCTTATATAACCTTTACATCTCAGCACCAAAACATGTTGCAACCAACCCAAATTAAAATGTTGCAACCAGCCCCGAAGCAATGCATAGACACTGTTATGGAAAATTTTCCAGACAGCGTTGTTTTTAAATAAAAAGACTAAATGCATTTTCAAGCCCAATGCCTGGTCCCGCTTATGACACCAAACCACATGAAATTGATCCAAAACATTCAGCTACATTACAAAAGAAAACAAAGCCGGAAAACTTACTTTTAATTGCCGAAAATAAACTTTTAATTATTTTCTGTAGCCGTAACCGCCTTCCTGCAAACAGATTAGGTCACACTGACTTAAAAACTATTCTACACAAGGGAGGTGAGTTAATTTCACGCTGTTATTATATAGCGCCTAAATATCGACAATGTTGCAACCAACATCTGTTGCATTTGGCCCTGGTCTCCCCTACGTCACATTTAAAAACGGAAAAATTCAACCAATGAGTACACTATCCTTCATATCCCATTTAACTTACTACTTTCCACATAAAAAATTCAATTTAAGAGGTTTCTGCATACATAGTCTTCTAGGGGTTTATGACGTTTCCTAAGCATGGTAAACGAATATAATATCAAAACAGATAAGGAAGCAGGTTCTTGACTACATCATTTCTGCGGTTAGATGATCTCACAAATCATCTTTTTGTTTAAAGGAAGATATTTCTTTTTGCCTCCGGTACTTTTTCTGAATCCAAGGAAAGACAGAGCATGATCTGCTCCAGGTTACTCTTGTCCGGTGTCATGTCCACTGACCCTGGATCACCACTCTGCAATGGATAAAGCAAGCCTGCCAAATAATAACTTTTGATAAGGTGATATCTGAGATCACAACAGACTAATAAATGGCAAACAGGATCAAAGTTAATAGTGAAGGCAAAGGTTAAATATGCTTTTCATGTTAAATTTTGAGTTATTTTCATATACTGCCATGTTTTAAATTCGATTACTAAGATATTTTATATTAAAAAGAAATTAATCTGCCAATATGAAATACCTTTGGTGCTATCATGCTATAAATGTTACTCGCTAGAAGCAATCCACACGAGTCCTCTTTGTGTTGAAATCAACTTCACGACTGAAAAACGAGTATGCAGATTATTCTTGTCTGAAATTATGAACTGCCTATATGTTTCATATATTTTTAAATTGGATTTTCAAAATACCCGGCGCACCACTGATATCTGAGTCATTTTCCGGTAATATGTCACATTCACTATTTGAAGAAGCAAAAATTTTTTTTTTGCAAATTACATTGATTTTTTGGAGCAAATCTTTAATATTTCTATTTCACTAATATATATTTGGTTTTGCACTAATATGTAAAATTATGAAGTTTTTAGCAGAAAGAAAATAGCCCTACGAAAATGTTTGTCCACTCCGTTACTCCGTTACCAAAACACATATGAGCTATTTATATATAGTAGACAGCTTCCTACTGCGTAGTTTGACATGCCAATATGTTTTTAGTATTAATGTTTATAAAATAAATATAAAAGAAATTACAATACAAATGATTATTTAATTCCATCACATTTTAAGTTTTGTTAAGAAATACCACTCCGTTACGGAAAGAAAAATAGGGAATATAATCAATGTAAAGTTGACTGTATTGGCTTTGGCCAAGTAACAAAATAAAAATCACTTGAGCCAGTCATTACCAGTGATCAAATGAACAAAAACACATTAAAATATTTATGATGTTGTCTTTAAAATCTGGTCATAGCATCAAAATTACATAAAAAAATTACCATAAAAAGTTCCGCTCCGTTACCATCTGTCGAGAATTGAGCACAGAATGTGAAAAGTGAACTTAAAAAAAACAGTCTGCCGAAACAAAAATTTATTAAAAATGTCATATATTGCTATATAAGTTGTATTAGAAATGATAATTTAAGTAGACGACATATTCCTGACAGTGGAATAAATTTTAGTACCTCAAGGGTCACATTTATGGTAACTGAGTGGACAGTTAACGGAGTGGACAAATTGTGTATCAGCACGGTAAGTATCATATTATCTCTCATGCGTCCATATTAATCGTCGGTACACTCATTATATAACTTATAAATGTTATATTAAAAATATTATTTTAATTAAATTTATTCATAATCATTGCAAAAATGCAGTAACGGAGTGGATGTATAATGAAAAAACACATCAGGTACGTAATAAATGAAAATTTGTAAGAAATTTGTCTTAGCATTCAGATCCTGTATTAAGACATACTTACTTACATAGATCTTCACAGAAGAGAGGTGTTAAGTTGCGAGACCAAAGAACTGAAAGGGTTGTGAGATACGAGATCATTTTTACATGTTAACGGAGCGGACATAATTTTCCGGGGACAAGTTAAAATATATTTTTAAAAATTATACTGAAGATCCCGTTCACAAAGTTGTTTTTAGAAATATGCAATAATGTTTATTATAAAAGAAACATACACATTTTTTGGTTTAATGCAAATCATTTTGAAATTGTAGACGAATCAATATGTACTATAGCCTATGGACGGTAACGGAGTGGAACATTTTAAATTCAAATTAAATTTTAATAAATTATTTTATTGCTCTGAATTACTTTCAAAGGTCTTAAATTGTTGACTGATCAATAACGTTTTAATCTAATCACTTAGCATGATCAGGTTAGGTATTGTTTTCTGAGAAATGACCGGGGACAGCCGTATTTCCTATTTAGCCAAATACCGGAAAAATGACTCATCTATTAACTAAATTAATGGGCAAGATCTACATTTTAACATCGCCATAATTTCCCCGTCGGTGCGTTTCTCATGCAAATAGTCTTGCAGGTAGGCCTACGAATCTTCGCTATTGCAATTCGCGGTTTGTGAAGTTAACCTCAAGGAATCTATGTAAAAGGTAAAAGGCCCTTCAGGTAATGAGGTAATCAAATCTAATATAATCTGAGATCTTCTATATCGCCACTAAAAGATCTTAGAGTCATATATAGACTCTGCGATCTTTGGCTACTAATAGCCTACTATAGTACATAATACTATAACATGCAAGATCCAAACATGGACGTGAGGATGGGTTATGGGGGCATTTGCCACCTGGATTTTGCGCATATTTTTACAAATATTAAATCTTTTGATTATCATGATTATAACAACAGTCCCAACACGATTTTCAATGCGAAAAAACACTTAATTATTTAGGTAAGTTCTTGACAATTATTTATTTTTAAGTTTTCACGTGTTTTGTGTTCGTGACTGACATGAATAGCTATGCCGCTCATGGGATATCGAGCGTTACTCACAGGCACCTTGATTGGTTAAGGCTACCTCTATTGTCCACTCCAAGCTCGATTAGCCTAGGCCTACTGCAATTCCTTCTTCCTTAACCTCGAATCTGCCCAAAATAAGCGTCTGCAACTTATCTAAAACTCACTAGCCCGAGCTGTCACTAGAACGCCCACACATTGCCAAATCACGCCCATCCTCAAATTACTCCATTGGCTAAAAATTCCAGAGCGAATCCACTTTAAAGTCCCATCACTAAACTGCAACTCTAAAATATTGTCTCTGCGAAATCTTCACCATCAAGCCAACCCGCTCCTCCTCCTATTTGTCTTTCTCGACTTCCGATCAGTACTCATCTCAAGTTCTCCAACCGAGCCATAGGCTATCCAACACTGCACCACCACCACGACTCTGCAACAATCTCCCTCCCGAATTCCGCTCATTCTCGGTTCGTACCATCGATATCTATATTTAGACCTGGATTGCGCTAAGGGGGCTGAGAAATGAGGTCAGCGACCTGCCATCTTGCTCCTCTGAGTGTTGTCGAATGTTGACTGAAGATGCCTTGTTGTATAAACTGTTCTAATCAGCAATTTAAAGGAGCACCACAGTCGTTTCATGTGTGAGTATGCCTATTTACTGACTATTTTAGTACTGAGTGAGCGGAGTTCTGATGAAAATGTAAATAAATTCAAGTGAATACGGACTTCAATCACGCGAAATACCCATATCGCTTACACGGGTTCGCGGCTAATTCCAGAAACAGAACTTCGGCGGAAAGCTATTTTTACCCTATTCAGGATATTGGCCGGCTAATCCATAGTAGTTTTCAGTATTCGAACAAATGGCAGACAATTGTATTTCAGGAATTCAAACAATTTTGCTTATCCACCACTTTCGGGAATCGGGGATTCGGGAAGACCCCCACTTACGCGTCCCAAACATCATCCCAAACCATTGCATCATGCACCTTTAAAGTTGCCAGTTTCGCATCTTAATCACAATTCCTCACCCAAAATTCTTATATAGATGTATAATAAATATTTGCAATTTGTACTAACGCATATTTAGTAATTGAAATTTGTGAATATGCTGAATATATCAACAGATTTCCACATTCCCACCCGGAACTGCTGAAACAGTGGGTGAACAATATGCATGGAGAAAGTTTTGCACCATCAAAGAAATCGGTCGTTTGCTCTGATCACTTTCAGCCAAGCTGCTTTGATCGAACTGGACAGACAGTCAGACTTCATCCTGGATCTGTGCCAACCATCTTTACCTTACCTGATCACCTTGTTAAGGTTTCTTTCCATACTGAATTTTCCTGCAACAACTTTTTACTTCATACCCATCTGTCAGCTATTATTTATTTAAACTGGTGAACTGAGGATAATTTAATTAATTAATTAAGAGTGACTGCAGCAAGTTGAGGCCACCATGAATAGACAGATGTCAGAATTGTGCACACCGTTAATTAATATATTGTTTTGTAAAGCTGTTGTTGATTTATGCTGCTATTATGAAATATAGACAATTATAAACATGGTAACATCGTTTTAGACCATGATAGTAGTTTGTATAAGTCAGCAAAGCACAGGACACCACTTCGACATCCCTTGATCCAAGTCCAGAGCCAGTCAAATATGTACTTTTACAAGGAACATTGGATTTATATAGTGCATAAATTCAGTCCCAGCCCATACCTGGCACCTGACGTGTTTACAGAGATGTGTCAAAAGCACAAGCACATTCATTTCATTTTTTTGGTAACCATCCAGAGAAAAACTCAAGGATACAATAATACATAGCACAATAGTAGGTTCTGGGTTAGGGCTACCTCTGAACAGCCTATCAACCACATGTATGTTTTCCATTATCAGCTGTATTCTTGATTTTATGTTGCTTGTTGCTGTGTTAGGGTTGTGAAGTCTCGGAAACCCCCGAAAGAGCGATTGCAGCAAGTTGAGGCTGCCATGAATACACAGATGTCAGAACCGTGTGCACCGTTAACATCGCCTACAGTTGTACTGCCTGAGAAGGATCACTCCTATTCGATAAAAGATAGTCCAAGATCTCTGAAAAGGAAAATGGATGTTGTTGTTGATCGTGCTGTTGCAGTACAGAAGCGCTTAAAGTACAGCAATGCCAAAGTTCAACGTCTCAGGCGCAGAGTCAAGTCGCTGTCAGAAATTGTGTCAGAATTGAGGAAGAATGACATGATCTCTTCTGGTTGTGAGAAATTACTTGAAAGCACTTTCACTGGAGTATCTCAGCTACTAATGAAACGGATCATGAATCAGAAGTCTGCTAGACCAACACGTTCATCCTACACCGATGGTCTTAGATCTTTTGCATTGACACTAGCCTTCTACTCTCTGAAGGCATACAATTATGTGCGCCGTACTTTTCACCTTGCACTCCCTCATCCAGCAACATAATTTATCTTTTCCTTGGCATTAATAATCCATTAATTAGTGTGTTTTACACTGTTTTTTTTCTCAGTATTATTCAGTCTTTTATTCTCATTGAACAATTATTTGTATTTGATTAGCTTATTTCTAATTCTCATTTGAGATGAATAATTTCATGTCTTGTAGTAGTTTCTTTGAGTTAAGACTGCTCTTGAATGTCACTATTGCATCTAGGCAAACAATTAAACTGAACTTTCATGTCCGTCATAAATTGTTTTATTTAATAAGTTATAGCGTAATTTGTGGGGGTTACGAGAGATGGATTCTGATGCAGGGTACGGGTGCACTTGGCTCTGTGTTGTCGGTTTGGTGTGGTGTGGTGTGTGGTTGTGTGTGTGTGTGTGTGTGTGTGTGTGTGTGTGTGTGTGTGTGTGTGTGTGTGTGTGTGTGTGTGTGTGTGTGTGTGTGTGTGTGTGTGTGTGTGTGTGTGTGTGTGTGTGTGTGTGTGTGGTACTTTTAGGTGGTGGTGGTCATACCAGTCATCATTGCACGGGAATGAGGAGGTGTAGGTCGTCGTCTGAGGTGGTGCTGACGGTCTGGAAGGATACGAAGTGTTCGGCCTGGTCTGTGTCCTAGGGCAGGGAGGAAGACTTTTCTCCAGTGGCGCCATCTGTGTGGAGGGTGAAGTCAGACCCTTCGGAGGGAGGTGGATTATGTGCCTTTAAGAGATATCCCGAAGCAAACGAGGCATTATTTTAAATCATTCCATATATTACGTACGCAAAAATTCAGGAAAATTGGACTCTCCCTGTTCGCACACGTACTTTTTTCTACCACCCCCACCTGGGTACGTGCAGTTGACGCACCCCCACCCCCACCAAGACAGCTGCAGAATGTGTCAGTACCACAGGTCCAGGCTGCAGCGACTGTCTGCACTTCAGGCCAGATAGAAGGATGAGTAATCCATGGACTCACTGCTGAGTTGTGTGATAGTTTAGTAATAGCGTTCAGAGGTAAGGTGGCATACAAATGACACCTCTCCCACAATCCTACTTCCTCTGGTAGTACTGGATAGCTGGAAAGACTGAACTCTAGCTCATTTGAAGGCCAATCAACTCGAAGGCCCCGTTTCCTATGCGCACGTACATTATCAGTAGACCCCAACCCCTCCCCCCATTCGCAAGCGTACGCAACACATGCATTTCGGTTACCCCCTCTCCCTCCATGCGTACGTAATATATGGACATAACCCCGCATAATGCGTACGTACATTTTCCGCTGACCCCACGCTTGCATACCTGACCCCTTCACCTCTATGCGTTATGCTGTGCGTAGGCTACGTACTGTATGGACGCCCCTTGGTCCTTTACTAAAGAATTCTTGCTAAACAACACATACTAATTTGTACTAGTCGTAGTAAGACGACTGAACATCAATTAACGGTTGGTTAGCTTGCATTGAATGTGGAAATGCTCTTTACTTGAAGGTCTTAGTCGAAACTTTATTACAGGTATGAAACGCACAGCTAATAGAATAAGAGTAGGAAGATGGCGGAAAGGCCTGTTCGCCGACCGCGCCGATTCGTGCAGAACGAATAGGCTAAGCGCAATCCAGGTCTAAATATAGATATCGATGGTTCGTACCCCATCCGCCTCAGGCTACTTTGTCTATCACCCCCCGGGCTTTCCACTCAAAACTAGTCTCACGTTTTCAAGAATTTCTACCCCCACTCATCTTCCAATTCTCCTCGACCTGAACGACACCCGCCTTAGCAGATGACCTGATCTGAACCCTCCGGAAATCGGACCCGGACCTCCTTTGGAATATCCCTCGGACCTGATGCAGCGCTCGTCAATAAGCCAGTGTCCTGCGCTTGGCTTTCGAGTGGCGCTTTAGAAGTTTACGATTAGTCTGTCTGTGCTTCTCAAACTGTCTGTTGCTGCGGAAATTGTTTTACTAGCCTTACCGCGGTCCGCGGATTAGTGCTTCAACATCAACTTACATGCATGTTGCCCCCTACAAAATTTTGATTTCACAGTATTGCCATATTAGGGGTGCTGAGCGGTGCTCGATAGTGTAGCGGGTAGCGTGCATCCCCGCCAGGGCAGTTTTGAGTAGTACTGGTCTAGGTGACCATGCTCCATATAGCACTACGGCAAGTCAGAATTAGTTCATGCAACTAATTTGAAAAGCTCGGTTTGCACTCAAATCTACGCCATTTAAATTAGTCCAGTACAAGGACTCCCTAACCTATCAGTCCTTCCCGGTTCACCTCTCGTTGCAACCTTCACATAAAAACGCAAATGTAGGCCTATATATACATGTCCATACAACTTTACTGTATGCCTAGAGCAAAATCAGACGCACATTTCCAATTGCCCGTAGGAGGGGAAGTTGCAGACACCATGACCACCTTTTGGCAGTCTTGTTGTCAAGACCTTAAACCTCAAGACCAAAACCAAGACTTTGAACCTCGAGACCAAGACCAAGACTTTGAACCTCGAGACCAAGACCAAGACTTTGAACCTCGAGACCAAGACCAAGACTTTGAACCTCGAGACCAAGACCGAGACCATTACCCAAAAAGTCACAAGACTTCTTTTCCTAACAAAAAACTGTCAAGCCGGACTACTCGCTATTTTAATGAAAACGTGAGTCTTTTATTTTATTCAAGCAAACTTTAAATGCACACTGCAGGGAATTTCGAATTCGTATTTACAAAAGTCCTTCATGCAAAATGTTATTCCAAATGCCTTTTGTATTTTATAAAAACTAATTTGCTCAGAATATTCTGACCACGACGTGCGTTGTGGGGCCTCATAAAAATTTCGCCATGTGAAAAAATACTTCCATAGGTTCTGAAGTCGCTGGCACACACTGTAGCTTTTCCAGCACTGGATTTAAATGTACAAATCGTGGGCCTTTTTTTAAATCCTCCCATGGTTTATTAGATCACAGGTTCTCAGAAAAAGTATCGGCAGGGATTCCAGATACAGCATAACGTAGTTGCTGCTTCCGATGGATGGGTTTTCCTGACCAAGACTTTTATCCCCCCGTAGGTATTTGTCATAGGCTATGATGCAAACAGGCTTGATAAATTTTTTAATTCTTGAGTTTTGTTAAATGACTTCATATGGACAGCTGGTCTTGGTCTTGCGAGAACTTCAAGACCAAGACCAAGACTTTGAACTTCAAGACCAAGACTTTTGGTCTCAAGAGCAAGACTTTTAAAAACGAACTCGAGTGCACTCCGAGACCAAGACCTTGGTCTCGAGGACAACAAGGCTGCCTTTTGGACTAGCTTAATGGACAGCCTTCATGCGCCTACAACTAACCATTTATTATCATGTTCTTAAGCTCCATTGTCAATGATCCTAAACATGGAAATCAAGAATTACTTTAAATATTACTCCCCTGGAAAGCAAGGCTCCGTTCCATTCAGACACAAAACCTTCACAACCGAACCCTACAATACTTTAGCTATCAGTGAATTTATCAAAAATTCAAAAAAATCAAAAAGCAAAAAACCAATGCACAACTGTAATATTTTATTCCGATTTCCAAGGATATTGGTCTGCATCCATACAAAAAACTGAACACAACCTTAACCATTGCCAAGACTTTAGTGAAAAAATATTGCAACTTAAAATTAAAATTGTACTATGCCAACAGTATTAAATTAAATTTTGATACAAGCTTCAGAGTTGTTGCGGAATATCTCGTAACCTTGGAAACTGCATTTGGCATCACTTCTGCCTCTTTAAGCTGCCTCAGCCTCTCCCTCCTCTTCCTCAAATTCTCCCTCTTCCTCGGCGGTGGCATCCTGGTACTGCTGATACTCAGACACGAGGTCATTCATGTTTGATTCGGCTTCAGTGAACTCCATCTCATCCATGCCCTCACCAGTGTACCAATGGAGGAAAGCCTTTCTGCGGAACATGGCCGTGAACTGCTCAGAGATGCGTTTGAACAGCTCCTGGATGGCGGTGCTGTTGCCAATGAATGTGGCCGACATTTTCAGGCCACGTGGCGGAATGTCACAGACGGCTGTCTTGACGTTGTTTGGAATCCACTCAACAAAGTAGCTGCTGTTCTTGTTCTGGACATTCAGCATTTGTTCGTCCACCTCCTTCATCGACATGCGACCACGGAAGATGGCGGCCACGGTTAGGTAGCGACCATGGCGTGGGTCACAAGCAGCCATCATGTTCTTAGCATCGAACATCTGCTGCGTCAGCTCAGGAACGGTCAGGGCACGGTACTGTTGGCTACCGCGGGATGTTAGTGGGGCGAAACCAGGAATGAAGAAGTGCAGGCGAGGGAAGGGAACCATGTTGACTGCCAATTTGCGAAGATCTGCATTCAGTTGACCAGGGAAACGCAGACAGGTGGTAACGCCAGACATGGTGGCAGAGACCAGATGGTTGAGGTCACCGTAGGTAGGAGTCGTTAGCTTTAGCGTACGGAAGCAGATATCATACAACGCTTCGTTGTCGATGCAGAAAGTTTCATCTGTGTTTTCGACAAGTTGATGAACGGAGAGTGTGGCATTGTATGGCTCGACAACTGTGTCAGATACCTACAAACAGCAGCAGTGCTTTGATCTTGTAACTTCTGTACAGTAACAATTAAAAGGCCTAATTTCATGCAAAACACATTCTTCCTCAAGCAGTTTACGTACTTTCATAAAAACTCATGGATTTACTAGATCAAGGTTAATCCTGCAACACAGCATAAAAACTCCCAACATTTATATACCAACTGTAGACTTCAGGCTGCATTTGCTTGCACATGTTTAATTTTGATCAGATCTGCTTTTTACAGCCGTGATGCTCTCTACATGGCTTTATGTGAGACAGTTTAATTTCATACACTCCACACTCAGTAATACATCACGTTAAGAAAAAGTTACTATCAGAAAGTCTTGGTCGTCTTTGGGAGTCGTATCAAGAACCATCTTGTAACTTGTCCATGTTACAATGTTTCCCTAAAGGTGAATTACTTCTGGGAACCATGTTCCTGACCTTGTTTGATCAAAAATCACGTTGTAGTAAAATTCTTCACTAATCCAGTTGGTGAATTAATTTAGGGACTCGTGTCATGGCTTTTATTTATCACAATTCACCTTAAAATGCATTAAAAGTCTCCGATTTAAAAAAAGTCTAGAGTTACTTTTCATTTGAATCCATTAGTTTATTTTATGTTTATATTCAAATGCATTTTTGTATATTTATGTCCAAATAGTTTAAAATATTCAAGACCTAGAAAAGCAATTTACCTTAGGTGATGGGACGACAGAGAATGTGTTCATAATTCGGTCTGGATACTCTTCACGAATTTTGCTGATGAGCAGGGTACCCATACCCGATCCCGTGCCACCACCGAGGGAATGTGTCAGCTGGAAACCCTGAAGGCAGTCACAGCTTTCGGCTTCCTTTCTTACGACATCAAGGACCGAATCAACTAGCTCAGCACCTTCTGTGTAGTGACCTTTAGCCCAGTTGTTACCCGCACCACTCTGGCCGAACACGAAGTTGTCAGGTCGAAAGATCTGACCAAAAGGACCGGATCGAACGGAGTCCATCGTTCCCGGTTCGAGATCAACAAGGATTGCACGTGGAACATACTTGCCACCTGGATCAAGAAAACAGATTACATATATCCAACTGCATTTGCTCCTTCATTACAATTTCTAAAGTTATGCTTGAGCTGATCTTAAACATTCTAATAAAGTCCATAAAAATTCATGAAGCAAACACTGATCTTTGTATCCCTCTCGACGGTCATGGATTCCTTTTAAATCTGTCTTTCGCTCTGAAACACCATGGGCCAACCTATTTCAACATTTAAAATTTTCTACATGATGACCTATCTAAATTATGACTGGTAAATCCATAGTTTTGTGCACAGCTGTGCTGCTGTAGTGGTAAAAATAGAGGCGAGTACACGCTACAGGTTAGTTTTCCGAAACACTGAGGGGATGTGCCCCCTCCCAAATGTTTTGAAATATGGAAATGATTTGGCAAGCATTAAAAGCTATTGAAATGACAGAATTTTTCAACTTCTGATGCATAAACTATACTAAAAATTTATTGAAAAAATAATGTTTTTTTCACATCCAGGTCAAGCAAACAGAAATAATTAAATTTCAAACTGAAATGTTGTTATAGCCTACACTTACAATATTAAAAAAATATGTCAAAGTCCGTTCTGGAGGCGAGTACTAAAAAACTATTTTGTGAGGTGAGCATAAATGTAAACAGTCTCTAGAGGGGAGTACAGCTGTATATCCGCGTGTACCCTAACCCAAAGCCCTGGTTTTGTGTTGTCAGATCAGAAACATCTCGCATGATCTTCTCTCGAAGATGTACAATACAGATCTGCAATAATTAAGGCAACAAATTTTAGGCAGCTTTTGACCCCCTCCCCCTTGTCAACAACTGTCAAACATTCAAGGACCCCCAGCTTTCCATCGAAAATAAACTCGAAATATTAGATTTTAGAAAGGCACCAAGAATATGCGCATTTAAGAGATTATGCAGCGCATTTTTTCAATAAACTGGGAACAACAAACAAGATAATTTAAAACGAAGAAAATATCGCATTTGATTAAATTACGTGTAAAAGATATAGATCACACATAAAGACTTTCCATATCTGTGGTTACTTTTTGATTAAACTATTGTTGACGTCAATTTGTCTTGAACACCCCCTGCCCATTTTGTTGACATAATTAATGTACAACCCCTAAGTCACCTGACTTTCTTGTGAAAAAAATGAAACAGTATGTTCCATATAATTTAGAAGGTGCATACCTGTGGCTTCATTGTAATAGACATTGATTCTCTCCAGCTGGAGATCGGAGTCACCATGGTATGTGCCAGTTGGATCGATTCCGTGTTCATCAGAGATGACCTCCCAGAACTAAGACACAGATTCAGACATTGTAGTTCAATAACATCCGCAAGTTTCCATTAAGCAGATATTTGCAAAGCATCATTTTGATTTACGTCATTGGCCTTAGGTTGAAATTACATGATTAAAAAATAAATTCATCAACCACAAAATTATGGGTAAATTGCTACATATTATTTTGCTGCAAAGTTATTGTTGTTGCTGCGTTTCCATGCATCTTGCCTATAGTGAAATTAAATATATATGAACAGCAAATAATTTTGTGCCAAGATTTTTTATTGGGTATTACAATTTTTGACTTTTATAACATGATAAATGATAATGTCCATTTCAAACAGTTTCAAAATAGGTCCACAGATGTGCAAGTACCGTAACCCATCTTTTCATTTGAACATTTCTCCTTTAAATTTAACTTATACATTATTGAACGTTTACAGTAAACTTGAAAACTAGCGTCATTGCTGCTGAATTAAACATTCGTGTCTGAATAGCCTTATTGGTGTCTAGGCGCTAACTAGTGTCAAGGTGCGACCTCTTGTCACACAGTAATACATAGTCCCTTGAATTTGGGTCAAACAATAACATTAGACAGGGACCCTCATATCGCAAGTTTACCCTACTTTCGACACGTCGGCCACTTTTTCATTTACCCCGCGTCTTTAAAAATGCTTACAAAAAAATCAATAAATGCTGAATCAAACTGAAATATTTACCTTGGAACCAATCTGGTTACCGCACTGACCAGCTTGGAGGTGGACGATTTCTCTCATTTTCTTGGATATTTCGAACAATTAACGCAAAAATTGTAACGCTCTCTGAAACCTCGGGTACCTGCTCTGAAACGGATGTCGGAAATTATATAGCCAGCCGACCAATTCACTCAACAAGTAGGCCTACGTGCGAGCCTACGTCTAAGATTTAAATGTATCAAGCGTAGGCCTGTTATAATGTAGCATTTCTACTGTAACTACATATTTGTGGTACGCTTAAACAAGAATGCATAAAAATATTTGGTTTCTTAGACGGATTTGATATAAAACTGTTAAATTTATTACGGGACTATTTCATGACAAACGCGGATTGATTTCGACCGGCGCAGCTTTCGTGAGTCATTTGTTAATTATGCGAGTGTGTCCGCTGCGTTGTCCGCTTCTCCGTTCGCCTCCGTCTGTGCGTCTGAGTCTCTGAGAGTCGGTTGCTATTGACTGTTTCTATTTATACGCACAATGCTACGCAACGCAGGCCTAGAGACGGAGAAGTCTTAACGACCGATGATCGTCATAAATTAATGCAGAGCAAGTCCAGACTCATCTGTAGACGTTGATAGTCGTCGACATTGGCCGTGTTATGCAGAGAATGAATTCGATGTGTTAGTTTGAAGTTATGCAGCTCAATGATTTATTGTACTGTATTGTATTTACGAATTTATAAAGCGTTCTGTTTTATATGATACATAATTATAAGCCTACTTTGCAAAATGCCTTGGATGCATTTCGTTACAGGCAACTTCCCTACAAAATTCAGCTCTTGCTACTGCTGCAGGAGCTACACTATAGGCCCAATTTTTATGCTAGGCTAACCTGAACGTCGTCGTTATCGCAGGCATCATCATCGTCATCATCATCATCTGTGAACGCAACATCACCATCCATTCACTGTCGTATACTCGTAAGCATCGTCATCATCATCATCATCGTCGTCGTCGTCGTGAAGCGAGCACCCCCACAACCACCATGTGGTGACGATGATGATGATGATGATGATGATGATGATGATGATGATGATGATGATGATGACGACAATGACGCCTGTGATAACGACGATCAGGTTAGCAATTGGATATAATGTAGTCTCGGTGTAATGTGCCTCCTCTCTTGATCTGGCTCCCATGGTAACCGGACTCTGACCTCTTTTGGACTACCCTTTGCAAAACACCCTACGATTTGACGCAGTGCTCGTGAATAGACTGGTGCACTGCGCTTGGCCTTCGAGGGGCGGAGGTTACGAGTACAATTACAATTACCACCACCACCACCCACCCACCCACCCACCATTACCACCACCACAACAACATTAACAACAACAACCACCTTTTATTTGTATATTTCTGACGCTGCAAGTGACAACTATAGGCCCTAATTTAAATTATAATTAATTAATTAATTCATCAGCATCCACGTCCATTAATTATCGCCCTCGTTCTCAGCTATGTCATCATTTGCAGCAGCAGCAGCCGTTGCTCATCAAAATCATCGACTACAACAGCGGCAAGATCAACATCGTATTTTTATTGTGGAGGGCGGGGGCCTAACTATTCTCCCGTTATCACATAACTGTATCGGACAGGTAGGCCTACGAGGTTTGAATGCAGGTTTGTTAAAATGATAATCTTATTTTAATAAAACAGAATTCACATAGTAGTTTTATATTTAAGTTATTCGATTCGCGAAGTTAATAGGCTATAGGCCTATATTTAACATTTTAACGTTCTGTTTTATAAATTCAATTGAATATGACCCCATCCGTCCAAATCCAACAAGCCTAGTTAATTGCACTACATGTGCAATTAGGGCACCACTTAAATTATATAGGCCCCCTATTGTCCCTACGGACCAGCTAAACGGGTAGTGGCGGTGAAGGATCTAACCTGGGATTAAGATTACTAAAAGGGATATGAAGCGGCAACACGTCAGCCACTCAGAGCTCGTCTTTTCTGATTCATCGCAGGCGATGTCTGTGGCCATCTATTTTTAGAAAAGTGACATCCGGGCTTTTTGGAGAGAGGCGACTTGGCTCCGAGCAGAAGTAGGCCTAAACACTCTCGGAATCGCTCTAGATTCTTTTAGCGATTTATTTATTAATAAGGACATAATTATGCGATTAAAGTAAATTACGGACAGTCTAAATAAATAAATAGTCTGAAACTAAGTAACAGACAGGATGCCAAAATCCTGCAGCTATTGATAAGTGTTTTTATTTAGTTAAGCCAGCTATTACCGACCCATGTTTGATTAGCCGGTGTTACTGAGGTCCCGGATGTGAGCCACACACATCATCGGCTTCATATCCCTTAGTAATCTTAATCCCAGATCTAACCCTGACAATTCATTGAAACCAGCTCGTGAGCAGGGTCGAGCAATGGTCGAGCCCACACGATCGCCGAGATAAACGCGTACATTTATATTACACTTCGGGACGGTCGTTCATCGGGCGTGCAGTTTCGCACGATAGCAATTAAGTAGGGCCTAGTGCGGAAGACAAAATGCGTCCTCGATGCTAGGCGTACACTAGGCTACAGGCCTAAGATACAGCGTGCAAAACTTGGCCGTCGTGCGTTGCGTTTAAAGTTGAGTGACGATTGGATCAAGGTCAAATTTAACTCAACTGGGTTGACTCTGTGAAATGTTCCATTCTGCCGATAAAATTTTAGGAATATCTGAATTATTAAAATAGAAAACGCAAAATGTTTTTAGAAACAATTTAAAGCACAGTATCATCTGATGCGCTGGCTCGAGGTCGCTTTTGTCCTCTCAAGTGACCTGCACAGCACAAATATAGCAGCCAACCGCGGGGAATGCTCTGCTGGTATTGAGATGGAGTCCTGTAGGATGTAGAGCCCTGCGCCGACGTCATAGTGTCGGCGGCGGCGCGCCGGTCATTTTTGGTCGGCGGCGGCGGCGCGCCGACGAACAAAAATCGGCGGCGGCGGCGGCGCCCACAAAATGTCGGCGTCAGCGCGGCGCGGCGTGCCCTAGTCAGAAACATGAGTCACCGGAGGGGGCAAAATTGTTCTAAGGGGGAAAAGTTTTTCCAGGGGCAAAATGACGTTTTTGCATGGAACATCTATTCACAAATCCAGGGGCGAACCCCCTTCCCCTCCTTCGGACGCCCATGTGAGTCACTATGAAAGTTGAACAGCCGTTGGTCCTGTGATCAGTCAAAGGGCCTACTTCTCTAAAGTCACTCCATCACACTGAAGCTCAACTACATATAAAGGGACTGAAAGAGAAGACACCTGCAGACATTTGCCTTACAAATATGAACATCCTTAATTACACTGCACATATGTATAGGTATTGGCAAATTGTAATCAGATGAAGCAACATGCATTTCCATATTGCATGAATACACTTGCATATGCACTGATACAGTGTAGGCCTACACACCAAATCACATGGCAGATGCTGGATAACAGCATCCTCCCAGTAAGAGCCATGAAGTGAAATGTAAATATATACGTTTTCCTATGGTAATACAATGGCCAAGTGGCCTCACTCCTGTTAATTTTTCAATGAATTTACCAGGTGGTCTGCTGGCCGTTTGAATTGGTGCCATGCCGTTTAAAGTTTCCACATATTGACCATTGTTTGTATCAGACAAAACTGAAAAAGACCATTCTTGATACTATACGTACTAAGTCAAAACCTGTGTCAAGTGATACTGTTTATCTGAATAAGCTTAGATTCCAGCCAAAAGTATTAATGAATAATACCTTCCCTTCTGCAGGATTATTACTTAAATGGCATATCTTGATATTAATAGCACTCATAAACTCCTCTAATCTTACAAAATTAAGCCAAAAATGTACACCATTGTAATAAGACCACAGACATCAAAGACAACAATCAATAAGTTATAGAAGCTATTCAACATGAATGTAGCGAATGAGGAATACTGTAGTACTGTAGTACACATACAAAGACATGCATTGCGTATTGCTTTTTTGTCAAGGTATTAAGGAAATGGCAACAGGAACAGGTGTATTAAAACAATAGTTACTTATGACAAGATATCGCTTTAAATGAATGTGTGCATCATGGCACAAAGACAAGATCATCAAAGTATAAGGAAAACGAATTTAGTCAGGAAGACAATGCATTCTTGGTATCAAGATAAAGACCACAAACACAGTAATCAGATATGTTCACTCTTTATCTTCTTCATTAACACACGAGTTCCTACCAATCAAAGTGCCATTTCTGATAATAGTTTGCTTATCTTTGCAATATCATGCAAAACATGAAAAATGCAACAATAACAATTAAACATATCAAACTGGCATCGGCGGCGCGCCGACAGATTGTCGGCGGCGGCGCGCCGACAAACAAAAATCGGCGGCGGCGGCGCCCACGAAATGTCGGCGGCGGCAGCGCGGCGCGGCCGGCGCAGGGCTCTAGTAGGATGCGACCTTTGCAGGTGCATTAGATATACCATACAGTCTGTCAAATCAGTGTACATTAAATATTTTTCAAAGACGCATCCAAGTGCTCAGAGGTACATTTCTCACGAAGTGTCTGTGCAACGTGTTCTTTCTGACATTATTACTCGCTGTGGCAGGATATTTTAACCGGTTTATTATAACCTTCACTACGCTCGTCGCCAAATATTCACTACACTCACTGTAGGCCCCTAGGCCTACATTTGTGACCGTAGTTCGAAACTTTCGTTCGTCGCCTAACTGTGCTCATCACTAGTCGTTGGACACCTTCGCAGCTTAACCGTGGAAGACCTTTGTCAGACAGGTAGGCTAGACTCACATACAAATAAATATTGACAAAGTAGTTTGTGTCAGTAGGCATATAGAGGCATCGGCTTTGTATGATGTCTGGTCTGCTTCACCATTGCAAAGAGGGCTTAGAGACGCAGTTTCATCGACTTGCTTGCTCATAGGCCTACTGATTTCTACCTTATTCTCCTAACTCTGCCAACCACTACTGTGCTACATGTGCAATCGAAAGATCGTTCAGCACTCTAGGTCGTGTGAAAACCTGGCTAGGCCTACGATATGCTATGGCAGACGACAGACTATCCGGATTGTGTATGATGAGTGTACACAGAGAGAAAATTAGCAAGAAGAAAAAAGAATTCATGAATAATGTTGTAGATGAATTTGGCAAAGGGGGCCGTCCATATATTACGTACGCAAAGAGGGGGGGAGGGGGTCAGATTTTGGCGATTTTGCGTACGGGGGGGAGGGGGGGTGGCCGAAATGTGTACGTACGCAAAATAAATTTCGAATTATGACGTCCACATTAGCCTATTTATAACTCTGTATTGTCCTATAGTCGTCCAATGGCATTTTATTACATTATATAAAAGCCATGTGAAGTTATTCTGTGCTGTGAACGAGACACCTATAATTTGTCTATATTGGCCCTCACTCATCCTTCAATCTGGCCTAAAGTGCAGAGAGACACTTTCTGCGGCTGGTCTTCTCGGGGGGGGGGGGGGGGGGTGTGCGTCAAGCGTACGTACGCAGGGGGGGGGTGCGGAAAAAAGTACGCTTGCGTACAGGGGGGGAGGGGGTCCAATTTTCCCGAATTTTTGCGTACGTAATATATGGACGGCCCCAAGGTCGTCGTCGCCTTCAGTTTCTTTTTAGATAGGTGTGTATACACCTATCTAAAAATAAACTGAAGGCGACCTAATGGATAATCCACCTTATATATAACCATTGCAAGGCAAACCTATAGGCCTACATTATATAGGTTCGCCTTGATATATATATATATATATATATATATATATATATATATATATATATATATATATATATATATATATATATATATATATATATATATATATTTATATAATGTGTCTGTGTGTGTGCAGTGGCGGCGATCTTGTCTGAGAGGTGGGGGGGGACAAAGTCGGCCACGATCTCGTCGACGACCGGTTTTGGAAAATCTTGTCCCAAAAAAAAAATTTCTCCGAAAATTTCTCCGAAAAATTTCGCTTTCATCTCCGAAAAAAGTTGATGACTTTTTTTTTAGTCATTCGCCACATTTTACTACTTTTTCCCGTCTCACAACAATAACCCTTTCTTTTTAAGACTTCTTAAACATGTTCACTTTTTTGACGAATTCCTTCTTCTTCCTCATAATTTTGGGGGGACACTTCTCCTAAAAAAAGGTATTTTTACCTCGTCTGGTCAAAAACGCTGCGAAAACCCTCACGCGCAATTACATTTCTCCGCCTTTTTGGTCTTTCTTCAAAATGTGGGGGGGGGGGACAAACATGGGTGCCCGCAGAAATTTTTGCAGGGGGGGCACAACCATGTAGTACAAAAAATTTTCAAGGGAGCAGAAAGCCTGCCCATATTTCCATGTGGGACCCATGAGGGCCCATATATTAGAATATGGACGAATGTTAATGGGCATACTTTGTAAGAAGTCGTAATGATAAACTCCAAATTTCTAGAGAGCTTTTGTAGGCCTAAAGCTAAACGGAAGGAACCTGCTAATTTGAGTGCTAAGAGAACGGATTTAGGCCTAAAGATATATTTGTGTAATAGTTGAAAATCAACACTGCAACATTATAATAGTAGACAATAATTCACAAAAATGTATACTTTTTACCACGTGCATTATGCATATGTTGTAGAATACAAGATGTGCATTATTCAAAAATGTAACTCACCACTACAAATGTTGCTGTTGCTGGTAGCCTAAATGTACTGGTAATATCACAGAGCATGGTGTCCACAAATTATGTCTATGAACCCTCCAATGCTGAGACTTGCGGCAAAGATTAATGCCTTTTACCGTTGCAGAATAATTTTAAAGTAAATGTAACAAGTCAACGGTATGGTGAATATAGTGTATCGCCTATATAAATTTATCTGCCCTTCCAGTAGGCTTGTTAAGTGCTACGGTTCTGGGTTCATGCTGTAATTGGCCCAGTGTAGTCACTTGGATCCATTCATGGAGATGTAAATAGAACTGTGCGCCCGATCCAAGGTCGTGTGAGTCATACTGGCCAATAGCCACTAGGCCCTAATAGCCAATAGACACGTTAGAAAAAGAACGAAGCCACCACGCTGTCTCCCTTCCCACTGTCTTGTCCTATCTTATCAGCATATCAGTCTGTTGAAGTGTCAAAATATCCCAACTGGTTTTCAACCCCAAATATGTATTTCATTGATGTACCATATATACATGTATACACATGTGCAAATATTCTCCTCCCCAACAGCTTACACACGCATACCTATGTGCTCTCAGTCACTTCCCGTAACCTATGGACCTCTAATATATCAGGACCAGATGTCGAATTAACTTCCCGCTATGTGGTCAGCCTTTATGCCCCGGTTTCTCGGGTCAGCAGTGTCAAACCACGGCCTTCTAAACAGAGTCATCTAGAAGGCCGTGGTCGAAACGGCCGTCATTACACGCTATAATTAATCAATATCATGTTGTTTAACTTATGATCCGGTGTCTTTACTTCAATGTACAAGAGCACCTTTGTATAAGTCAGTAAGCAAGTAAACGAAATGTCAGAATAACTAAATTTAATTATTTAAAATTAATAATATTCCTAATTTTACATATTTTGATTCAAAATCCAGGGGGGCAAGTGCCCCCCTTGCCCCAACGTGCGGGCGCCCATGGGGACTCAAACTTGTCATTAAGCGAACACAAACTCTGAATGCAGGTCTGCCCACTACCACATCCGTGATATATCTGCAGGATTAGATGCCACATTCTCTTTCTACCCTGATATCTCTGGGTTGTGCCCTGGTCTCCAGCAGACTAGACTACTGCAACTCGCTTCCTACTGTGATTTCCAAAGTTAACTTAATGAAGCTTCAGAGTACAAAATACTTGGCCATAGCTATATCAATAAAACTCCAAAATACGGACATACATGTACAGTCTATTGCCGATCATAAAATCATTGCATTATATGCCCAATGCCCATAGAAAGTGAATAACTTTCAAGCTTAGGGTGATTATATAGAAGACTACATTTAATCAACCCTGCTATCCCTCAAGTCTTTGATGACTCTACTCGATCAGGTCTTCTGCTATTCTCAATCGGACTCTTCCATGGACAAGACAGCTCTCATCAGTTACATGCCTTTTCTGTTGCTTGCTCTATACTCTTCCAGCAAATGTTTGCTCTGTAAAGTCTGTTATGGCTTTCATATCCGACTTTAAACTCATCTTTTCCTGGACTCATTTCCACCGTAGGATGCTTCCGTGTCTTCTTGGATTCCTTTCTTGCAGTGGCGTCGATTTCTTTCACAGGTGGGGGGGCCACTTTTGAAGAGTTTTGAACTGATCTTATCAAAAAAGAGGTAACAAAAGTATATATTTTAAACAAAATTTTTCGCGCTCACACGCAATAACTTTTTTTTATACCTCTTTTGGATGTTTCTTCAAAATTGGGGGGGGAGTAGGGGGGAAATGTATGGTGTGTCCCCCCACTCTTAAAGGTGGGAGTCTTGTCCGCCTCAACCCCCCGGGATCGCCGCCCATGCTTTCTTGACTTTCACCTGGACTTCTCTCCAAAATTTGGCTTGGACACGTTTTGCTTAGTAGCGACCATCAACTGATGCCTTGAGCATGATTCATTGGTGCTATATAAGTTCTTCGATTAGATTAATAAAAAATTCATAACTAGTGACTTCTAAGAATATTAATATTTATTTTATTAACTGTAAAAGCATTACACCAATTCTTCTGTTAATCATGTATGTCCATTTATAACTTCCCAGGAAATTGGCTATTGCAAAGAAACAAATGGCTGACGCAGCAGACGAAACTCTGTTTAGGGCTATAATATCTAACAAGCAGCATGTTTTGCGATCGCTATGCACTGAAAGGGAGGAAACAGGGCACACTTTGAGACCTAGATTGCATCCGTTTGCCCTTCCTATCAAAGACAATAGGAACTTTCTGGCTCGGATGACGTATAAAAACAGTTACTGATAGTAATCATTTTGACTTGCGTGACGTTTTAAAAACGTGTTAAATGGCATATAATCAGTACCCAAGTGAATTGTACCTCATTGCGTTCTGTCAGTGAGAATTTATTAATAAACGAAGATATAATAATAATAATAAAAAATACCAAAGCATATCAAAATCATGACTCAGCAACTGTAAAAGGTTGAGGAAGCGTGTTTCCCAACAGCTCCCCTAATTCACAAAGATTTCTCTTTAGTGGTGAACTCGGCCGAAAATAGCCATGTCTACAAGGGGCGTCAAGCTGTTCTGTCCTGAGCTGTATGAAGGCCAACATTTGGAACTGCAGGAATCTTCTCCACGACTCCAGTCCAACTAGTCCTAGGTCGACCATGTGGTCTTCTCCAACCCCTCAGGAGCTTGTTCATTGTGACTCACAGGGCTCTACAGAGATCCTCATCTTCTGGAGCACAAGCAACATGCTCGAAGAAGTACAGTCTCTTCAGCTAACTGTTTCAGAACAACTTTCTTAAAAGTGAACGAACCACAGCTGTTCTTTAGGAAAATATTACGAACACTGTTTAAAATTATGGAATGAGAAATTACAGGTAAATCTAAACTGATTCTGTCAAAATGAACAAATCACAGCAGCCATCGACCGACAAAAGAACAAGAAACCTACCTTTCAACTTTAAATAAATCAAAATTAACCAATCACAGTCAATTACAGCTGTCGCCAATTTTAAAATACAAAAGCAAAAGCAAAAAAGATAATGGAGTTGAGATAAACCAATCACAATGAACTTCAGCTAGGACTTATTTAAATCCTCGGTCACTAACTTCAACAATTATTGACAACAGAAGCCTTCTAAAAATAGAGGATATGCAATGAACACCTAAAACACTTGGCACAAGTGGAGCACAGACTGCCAGCAGGCTCACATAGGTCCATATTCATAAACAGGATCTTACAAGGTGCATATGGGCCCCACCAAATGTTCATGGGCATTCTGGCAGAGGGGACCTACTTCATACTGATCTAGTCTACAACAGTATCATGCCAACACAAAGCAAAGTAGTAGTAATCACAAAAACTTTAAAAACTAAACGTAAGAACCAAAAAACATATATGTCCCATGTCAAAATGGAAAAATTCAACCAATGAGTGCACAATTCTTCATATCCCATTTAACTCACTACTTTCCACACAAAAAATTCAATTTGGGGATTTCTGAATAATCCTAGGGTTTACGATGTTTCCTAAGCCTGGTAAAAGAACATAATATCGAAACAAATAAGGAAGCAGGTTCTTGACTGTACATCATTTCTGCTATTAAGTGTTCTCACAAATCATCTTTTTGTTTACGGGAAGATATTTCTTTTTGCCTCTGGTACTTTTGCCGTATCCAAGGGAAGACTGGGCTTGATCTGCTCAAGGTAACTCTTGTCCGGTGTCATGTCCACTGATCCTGGATCACCACTCTGAAATGGATAAAGCAAGTCTGCCAAATAATAACTTTTGATAAGGACAGAGTAATAATGGCAAACAGGACTAAAGTTAACAGTATTTGCAGGTTAAATATGCTTTTCACGTGTAAATTTTGAGGTATTCTCATATACTGCAATGTTTTGAATTCTATCCCTGTTTCATATTGAAAAAAATGAATTTGCCAATATGAAATACCTTTGGTGGCATCATGTTACTGGCAACACAGAAGCGCAGGAAGCTCGCAGTTGCCAAAACAACAGCTTCTACTTCAAGCTTCTTAAAGTAAACTTGAATGTGCTCTTCACTAAATGTCTGTGGTAACATCTGAGAAACCTACAGAAAGCAAAATAAAGTAAAACAAAATTAATGTGAGCAGTAAACTAATTATCACAAAACAATTGAAGGGCTTACCTCAAAACCAGGTATGTCAACATACCTGACAAGTATTGTCTGGTTTTTCTTGTAATCTTTGTATTTAAACTGGTGCAACAATCAGGTTATTTGACATACCCGGTTATTGTCGCTTACTTACTCAAAAATTGGGTTATGTCCGTGCTCATTCATTCATTCAATCATTCTGAAAATCTATATAGCGCCCCTTCAAGTTACCTACTCAGGAGCGCTCCCAGTCCAGCCACGGCTAAAAGAGAGACTTAAGTGATTTATTTATTAAACGCAGGCAAATTATTCAGAGATGTAGTAATCGCAGTTACAGCGGGAGCCCATTCCAAGTGGAGGGACCCACAACAGAGAAAGCCCGGCGCTGCCCAGTAGAAGAACGAGCACGTGGGACCAAGAGCTCACCTCTGGTCGAGAAGCGAAGTGACCGACGCGCTACGACGTCGGACACTGGGCGGCAAAGGTCACGAAGGTAAGATGGAGCGCAGCCTAGAAGACAGCGAGAGACCAAGGCAGCGATCTGATAGGAAATACGCTGAGCAACACATTGCGCATATAGGCAGAGACAGAAGCGTACTTGGGGATACGCCCGACGAGTTGAGCAGCTGAGCGTAGAACCCGATCCAGACGCCCTAGGACTCCGAGTGGGAGACCGGCTAGAATCGAGCAACAATGGTCAATTCGACTGGTAACAAAGGCATGGACGAGGACCACAGCAGCATCGTGTGAAAGAGAATAAAAAGCTACTCGTGGCTGATGAAGCTGATAGTAACAGCTTCTGGTAAGCAGGTTCACATGCTGCGAAAGAGTGAGTTCTTGGTCAAGGGTGACACCGAGGTCTCGGACGGTAAGTGAAAAAGTTATATTAGGGAAGAGCCGGGCTAGCAGGTGCAAATCAACGCACGCTAGCTGTCTACGGCTACCCAGCCATATGAATTGGGTCCTAGTAGGATTTAAGAGAAGCCGATTAGAGGCCATCCACAAGGAAAGGGCATCAATGGCTTGGCACATCAGCCGAACAGAGGCCATTGCGTCAGAGGCATGGGAATGGATGTAGGCCTGCACATCATCCACATAGAGTTGGTGTAGGAGCCCCTGAAAAGACAGAAGAGAACTAATATCAGCCGTGTACAGAAGATAAAGTAGGGGCCCAAGGACAGAGCCTTGTGGCACGCCAAATGGGGCAGGTACCCAAAGGGACCTAGAGGAACCAATGACAACACAATTAGTGCGTTTAGATAAGAAGGAACGGAGCCATTCTAATGGCTGACCGATCAACCCAAAGGAGGTGGAGAGGCACTGAAGAAGAATGGGATGGTCTACAGAGTCAAAAGCAAAACTCACATCAAATAGGGCTAAGAGAGTTATCAAGAATATTTTATAATAAGGTTTATGAACAGGTAGGTCGACATACCTGGTTATTGAGGCAAGCCCTTCAATTTTTATTGAGAAATCACAAATACATGTACTGATTCACATTTAGCTTTCATATTTGTCTTGTCTTGCCACCTCTTGTTCCTTCCCTCATACTCACAAGGTTTGTTGTTGCTCTGTGGCACAGATTAATAAGCTTGCCGTTCCGGACATCGCAATCGTTGACATGGGTAGACATTAAAGCTGATAAAAATGATCTTAGTATCCTCCGAGAGAACATTCCCAGCTTAAGAAACCATCTACGGTCTAAATAGGCAAGGCTACAAATCAAGGGCTAGCAGTGTCTGGTACTTCAACCAACCAAGTTTTAGTCTGTCATAACTAGAGGTAATTTCAAACCTGCTGTTGCCTGACATGTATTGGCTGTGTTGGGTCTGATTTCTTGTAGAATCGTATGTGATCCACTGGGTTGTCTTTTCTCATTCCATAGTCATACCTGACTATCTACGATAACATAAAAACCCAAGGTCGATGTTAAAAGCTGCATGTGAGGCAAAAGCACAGCACATTTATTTCTGATGAGTTTCGACATAGTATTAGAACAATTTTAACAAAAATTTAGAGGGCAGGCACAAATGGTTTCACACCGTTCTAGATGCATTTGAGTTAGCCTGAAACTCTGTGCAGATCCTTAAGAGGCTATTTATTCTGTGGATCACAAAGTGATAGCTCAACAGCCAAAATAATGCAAAAGCCAAAGTGGAAAGGAAGCAAGACAAATTTCCAAGAGCCTCTAGTACTTATTTTTTAATACACAAGACTATTCTTAGTTGTTGCATCTATGGAACTCACTGTCTAACCTGTTCCTTTTGAGCTGATTGGATCTGCAATTAGATTTTTCTGCCAATGTTTGAAGCATTCTTTTAAAGCAAAGAAATACAGATATTATCAGAACAATTAACTGTATTCTCCTCAATGCCATAATCAAACCTAACCTGCACGATGATATCTGAGCGATTCAGTGGCGTGGCAGGTGAAATTTCACATGAGATTGATGCAATTTTTTCCATCATTTCATCTTCAGAGTACTTAAACAAACAAACATGACATTCCTTTCTTATGACACATGAGAAAACCACTCTAAGTTTAAAAAATTCCATTGGATAGGCTGAAAAGTACTGGATAATTGTTGAGAACTGCAAGATTTTACCAGAAATACAAATAGCAGCAAATTATAAATGTTTTAATATGTACATCTATAGATAAATACTTTTTAAAATCACAAGTCAAATATCAATATAATTTTATTGTGTAAATTCAATAAATATTTATACATAAAATAATATTGATATTTGACTTGTGATTTTAAAAAGTATTTATCTATAGATGTACATACGGGTCAGCCGGGTAGACATTTTCCACTGAATACCGAATCCGAGTATTTGGCTGTACTATTTGCCGGATCCGGATACGAACCGAGTACCATAATTTGTTCCATATGCGAAGCTTCACATTTTTATGTAATGAAAACTTATCAAAATAAATTTCTGTATTTGTAATAACTGACTAATAAATTTTGAATTTTAGAAATAAATAATCAATGAAATGGACTTGAAATCTGTTGTGGACTTCCGGTGTTGGTGTTTTTTGTACTTTTCTTCTTCAAAATGAATATGCTAGATCAGGGGTGGCAAACCTTTTTAAAGGTGCGTGCCAAAATGCTGCTAAATCGTTTTTAAAAATACCGTCGCGTGCCCTTCAGTATATAATTATTTTTCTCATATAGGCTAGGTTTTAGTTAACAAAACGTAACAAAATATGAATTAAAGACATTATTTCAAAGATTGCTTTTGAATGGTGTTCAAATAACGTCCTTCAAACCAGAAAATGTGGATTGCTACAAGGATTTTGTATTTCTAAATTTGAAATTTTGGGGACGCTCTAGAATTCCGCGTGCCCAAAAAATTTCAACGCGTGCTACTTTGGGCACGCGTGCCATAGGTTCGCCATCCCTGTGCTAGATGAAGCTCAAAGCTGATATTATGAGCCTACAAATTCCGGCAAGTGACGCAAACAAGCAACTATTTGTGTGTACAGTATTTGCCGAGGCGAATACTTCCGAATAGTGCCAAAAAGCGGGATATTCGGCCGAGGCAAATGTCCGAGGCGATTTCCGGCTGACCCCTAGATGTACATATATGTATACTAGGGTGTGTCTATAATATGAAGTTTCAAAATTAATATCGGCCAGTTTGTTTTTGTGTTCCACCTTCATTAACATTAACATTTGCCAAATTAGATGAAAATCAAAAGAGATTTAGAACTGGCGCAAAGCCCGGGAAAAATTACCACTTAGAAAACAATGTCATACATTGTAATTCTCGAAGATCCAAACAATTTCAACACTTAAACATAAAAAATAAGGCAAAAGCAAACCAAGAACCTTCAGTTATTTGTCATTACCTAGTCCCTTTAGTGCTTTTGGGAATCTATTTCGATGGTATTCAACCATTTGAAGAACAAATTGTTTATCTTCCTCGTTTCGAACCAGGGCTTCATTGAAGGACTGCATTAGAGCCACTCCTCTCTCCGCTAAATCGTTCGTCACTCTTAGGGCGGATATAATGTCTTTCGCCTCATTGAACGAATGCTCTGACTCCCATATTGTTGTGGATCTCGATCAAGAAAAGCGTAATCGAATTTGAGGAGCTGGAAAAGTTTGATGGTAGAAGTAGTAAAAAAATCGGATAGCGCTTTTGTAGATGGATCATGTATGGGAGGAAGCCTCTTTGGAGGTTCGTCGGATCCCTGATTGTTGCGCATGTTATAGACCATGCGCTGTTTTTCGTCGAAGGTGACTGAATCGTCAAAAAGGCTGAGGCCAACCAAGGTCTCCGACAAATACCAAATGTGTCGGGAAAATGCTGTTAGGGTTACCTGTGAGACTTCCTTGTCTGGGTAAGTATGGATTGCCTTCAAGAATTGAAGATCGTTCCTTAATTGGGGCTTCAATGGGTGATGTACAGGTGAACCAGTACTCCACGCAGGTTGTGGTCACAAAAAGTGAAACTCGAGGTAGATGATTCCACATCTTTTGAGAGTAAGATTGTCGAGATGCCCTCTGGTTTTGTTGAATGGGAAACTGCTATCTGAAAAGCCACATCTTGATTGCATAAACCGCACGTGCCATCCAACGCGAGCGGTGAAATGCCCCTGGGTACCTGAACTTTATTCTTTTCGGTTGAATTCCTCCTAGGAAAACGACTGTTAGTTCTAGTAGCTCTTCGTAGTCGTCTCTGTGGTATTCAGCATTCAGTTCCTGCAGTGCGAAGGTGATGACATTCTCTCGAATTTCTTTGACTCTTTGTGCTGCGTCTTTATCCTCTATTGCTGTGCGATACTTGGTCTGATCGATTTGCGGCCAGAAGTCACGGAAATGACTGAAGAGTTCCAATTTTGGAGACCTTACAGAATCATGCAGTGATAATACCTTTTCCAGAACAATTTCAGAAACATGATGTCGACAGGTAAGGTTCAAGAGGTCTTTTCCTAATTGCGTTTCCAGCTTGATGCATACGCCGCCCTTGCAACCCGTGTTACTCGCCGTGGTGTCGAAACGCATGGTCACGATTCTGTCTTCCAATCCCCAACTTCTGATCTCGGCCAAACACGCATCTGCCATGAAGGCAGCAGTCCCGGATTGGAGTTTGGGGATGGCCAATAGCCTAGTTTGGTCACATCCTTACCAGATACCATTATTGGAAGACGATCAACACACACTCGTCCAGTTTCTGTAAAATCTGGCATGATCTTGCCGTCCCAGTGGATAGTAAGGGGAACCTTCGGATCGAAAGATTCACGAATCTCAGCTGCTAGGGCTGCACGGTTATCCTTCTTGCTCGATGGATAGCAGAAGGACTGAAGATCAGCTCACCAGCTGGTGCTGCATATAGATTGGATGCAGCGAGAGCAGAGAAAATGTGAGAGGCATTCCTGCTGCTGGTTTTGGTACGATCTAGAGCTGCTGCAACATCACGGGTAACTACAGAGATTGTTCCCTTTTGCCGCTTTGGTGGTCCAGCTGACGCTGAAGGTTCTAGTTTTCTTTCTGAGCTATTTGATGACGCCTCTTCCTCAGATGATGTTGCCAACAGAGAAACCTTCGTCGCTACCGCCATGCTTGCACGATATTGTCATGGGCGAGGGAATTATTGTTGTAGTAAGATTGCTCCGATCGGAAACCACGACATTATCTGATTGGCACAAACTCATTCGGGGATCAAACACCTACTCTTACCAATGGAGACAGCCACTCGCGTTAAATACCATGCTATTGATGTAGCACCAGGTGTCTGTGTCTCCTCTAGAAAACCACAATAGCTTAATTAATGACTATAATTATGTTGAAGATCGAAAACACGAAGAACAGACATCGTAACGTCTAAAATTTTGGCCAAACCGAGACAGGTCACCGGGTTCCTAATTTCGGTCGCCTTGCGCCAGTCCTAAATGTTCAGCTATCGCGATATAATTTCGGATATGGCGTTTATACGCTAATTGGCATGATAATTCGAACTGGCCGTTAAAAGATCTTTGAGTTAAAAAAATCATGTGCATCATAAAAACACCCTAATGTATACATAAAATTAGTTATATTGTCTACCATAAGTTTAACATTGGATCTTTTGAGTGAAATATTTGGCATCTCTGTGAAAATCATGCACAGAACTATTTTGGACATATATTTCACACCTCAATGCCTTCTCAGCACTATTTCAACATTTTTATATTTCCAGCTTATGCTAGGTTTTCTCAAGCAGTTACATTTGCAAGAATTTAAGAAAATGGAAAGTAGTCAAAAGCAATCATCACACCCTTACATTACACGTTTTATTTCTGCATGCAGTCATTTCATTCTGTGACTTAATGCAGAGGCTAAATCAGTGAAAGTTACTTTGCATGCAGTTTAAAATTGTGACAGTTTGAAATCAAATGACAAATATACTCATACTGTGTATATGGCCATCACACATTAAGATAATTTCCAATTTTCTGACGTTTTTCATTCAACGTTTATTCGTTTAAAAACCTAAATCTTCCCATAACCTTAACCAAACACAGAACTTCTCAAACATAACAAAAATGGATAACAAATGAAATTTTTAAACCTTTAACGATGAGAGGGATTAGTGTTCCATATATTTTAGTGCACGCTCGTCATGAAAGGGTTAAACAGCTACTGAGAACTAATGGCATGGTCACATAGCACTGTCTTAGTTAGCATACATGTATCCGAAGAAAGGTCCTTCAGACCCAAGACCATGCTTATGAGGAGTTTCTGTGGAGGCATACAAACAATTGTGTATGACTTTACATTTATCGTACCTTTTAACAATCAGTATCTAATTACCAAGTGGAATATTCATGCACCCGACTGTCCCGACAGGTAAGAGCATGCTGGTTTAAATGCATTACTTGTACAGCTTGATTAAGAAACTGTCATCAGTTCAGTTTTAACCTTACTTGTAGGGTTCCTGGTTGAACAGGTTTTGTTTGCCCAATAAACTTGTACAGCTCACGACATTCCACCCTTTCCAGTATCTCACGTGCCTTTTTAAGTTTCTCATCAGTTGAGTAGAGAATCATATGGAAGATTCCATCATTCAGTTTGGTGTAGGCAGACATGTCATGGATAGTTTCCGACAGTTTTAACAGTTTACTGCGATCAAATCAAAAGCCAAAGACCATACATGTAGAGCATTTCTAGATTGCAAATTGTTGAATAGTTGAAAGAAAAGCTTCTTTACCTAGGTATGGAAAGGCTATATAGTATATATAGCATCAGAGCCAAAACAAATACATTAATGAGAAAAGCAATCTAGTTGGTGACCGCACTGGCTAATTTTTAAACAGCTTTACCCTATATATAATTATATATATTAATATTATTGTAGTTTATTTGCACAACGAGCACCATGTAATCATACCCTTCTTTGTTGGCGAAAAATAGATGATCATTCGCAAGCAGCATAGCTTCTGTAATCCTAGAACAAGTAAAAGCTTCAAGCTTGCATACAGAGTACTGTATGTTATGTGTTCACACACCCAAAATGCACTGAAACAATTTCTGGCTTCCATCTTCCAAATTTAGGTTCGTTGCCTAGATATTCCCAAAAATTCTTCCCGACTCAAAATCCTAAGGAAGCTAAATCCCTGTCTCATCTTGCTACATCACTGTCCACTCTCTTGCTTCGTTCTCTCTCTTGCTGTATTCGATCGCTTCCTTTCGAAGCAGCAAAACCGCCATTGTGTGCCTTGTTGTAACCCAGGTTGACAGATGCAATAGCCTATTGGCAGGTGCACCCAAGCACCTGTTGACTAGTCTGCAATCAGTCCTGAATGCAGCAGCGAGGTTGGTGTGCAACCGTAGAAAGTTTGACCATGTAACACCATTGCTCCGTGACGTGCTGCATTGGCTCCCGGAGTCCCGGTGGAGTACCGTATCAAGCATAAGCTGGCTGTGCTGGTGTACAGGTCTTTGCATGGTGCGGTCCCTGAATACCTCAGTGCATACTGTGTTGGTGTGTCATCATCTCGAAAAGGCCCTTCTTTGAGGTCGGAGGACAAAGGTGCTCTGCATGTGCGAAAGTCAAAAACTTGATTCGGGGGCCATGCCTTCTCAGTCGCCGAACCTAGGTGCTGGAATAGCATTCCAGCTTCGATTCGCTCATCGACTACGGCGGACACCTTCAAGATGAGACTCAAAACCCATTTCTACTAAATTGCTCATCCTGACTAGTCGTTAGATTGTTAAGCGCCCTTGTAACGGCATGTGCTGTGTTACAGCGCTGTAGAAATTTTCATGTTCATCATCATAATCTTGCACTCTCCCTTCCCAAGTGTTCAGCTTCAAGAAACATCTTACTGCATACTGCTTTAAATGGTACCTTTTAAAATTTGGCAGTTAGTCATTATCCAGCACCTTGAAATTTTTATTATTATGACAAATGTTTACTGTGCACAGTCACACAGAAATGCGAATCCGAGGTGCGGTTAGTCAGTCGCCAGATAAGCAGCAGTTAGATATCCTCATGTTTGAAAGCCAGCGTAAAAAAGTTTCAGACACTTCTTAAAGCAAGAAAAATGGTCCGAGCATCTCAGAAACATTGGTGATCAGTTACATTCCTGGGACAGGAACATGAAATGCATGGAGACTCTGGAGAGCCCTTGACAGTTCTGCAACTTGGTTCAGCCAAATGAGCCATAGCCAAAGATCGAAATCCGTTAAGTCAGAGAACCAGAAGTCAAGTTACAGAGGGTAAGCAAGCTGAAGCAGATAAACTTTAAGTTTAGTAGCTTTATCTGAGTTAGACACTGCTCTGAGCCAATTTGAAATGTAGATATCTACTCTATAAAAAATCATATGCCCATAAATGTAGTCTGTAGCATTTTGCTAAGCATAAGTAGCACAGCAGAAAAAACACAATGCAACTCACTAACATTTTTAAGAAAACCTATACTAAACTTGCAAACTCTTTTGTGACCATACCAAGTTCTAATGCAATCATTTTCCCATTACAACCTGCAAATTCCCAGCTAAATAAACAAGTACATGATTGTTTAATGCGGCCTTCACCACAGCACAATACTTGATATGGATCCCAATTTTGCATTACAGTAAGGTTTCGGTGTACTTACATGCACTCAATGATTTTAGTGTTTTTGTGTTGGTAAGCTCGTCTGTGAAGCACATTTCGTGTATAGAACATGTCATAACAGTTGCCCACTTCCTAAAAAATAAAAACATCAACTCCAAGACAACACAATACAGATAACAGTCACCATATACTGCTTTTATTGTAGTGTTTGTTTATTATATAGAGTGGCTGCTGGCTGTCAAATCATTGAAGACTCAAACCTGTGATAAACAAAGCTTTGACAGCATTACTGTTTAGTGCAATTTTCCAGGTCAAATTTAGGTCAAATTTAGGGCCTAGGCTATGCTGCAACAATGCAAGCCACACTCTTAAAAGTGAGGTAACACAGACTAGCTAGTGTTTTTAGAATGCCAAGACAAAAACTGTCCCCTGTTAAAAAAATCATTGGTCGCTAATCTTAACACGACTCTGACAAATGACTACGCCGTACAAGACCACACTGTCTAATCACAGACCACACTTGTTTGGTGCCTATGAGCATTCTGTCTACACAACGTCTGCTGTTGCCAGCAGGAGTTGGTCTGCTGTTGCCATTAAGAATATACATGCTTTCTTTTCCCCATTGGCTATTGCAATAAATCTCTTCCACACACAGCCTTACACCACCTCACCGATATGACCTAAACTGAGAGCAGACAAAGGTCAACCTTGTCACGGCTGCAGATTTGTAACTGTCCATCGACTTCTAAGACTCTGGCAAACTTCATGAACCGGTTGTGGTCAAAGTTGCTGCGAATTCCAAGATGATGGCAATCCCGTGCAAAGTAGTCCCACTTGTCAACGTCTATCCCATTCCGCTTGTTTGCCACTACCTACACAAACGTAGATACAAACAAACAAATGCATGATTTAGGATCAGTTGCATAGCACTGGAAGCTGCTTGGGATCAGTGAATTTTATTTCAAGATCAATTTTTATGATATATTCAACTTATTTTCTTCAGGTTTTGCAACAGATACATACATACATATATGTGTACATCATACATGAAAATGTGTAAACAGCCAAACCTCATAAAGAAAACCTTTTCCTTTAGGCCGACCTTTAAATGGCCAGCATCCCTGAAACAAAGCAACAAATAAATAAAACAATTAGAAAACACTATTTTTCGTTCAGTGTTCATGTTGCATGACTTTGATGGCGAAGGAAGACAAAATCTGCGCATGATTTATGATAATCCGGAGTTGGATAGTTAATTTTGAAAGATTTCATGCATTTATGAGTTGCAAGACCAACATGATGATTTATTCTACTTTTAAAATTAACACTAAAGTGATACCAGCAGCGATATTGCACAATGCTGCTTCAGCAAAATTTTTGCCAACGTCTGACAAAGGTGGGCTGAAAAATTAAACGAACAGGGTCAGCCATTCACTGATAAAATAGATTCGTCGGACTTTTATATATTTTCACAGTTTTACAAGAATTGTTGGCTTAGACTGCTGCTGAACCTAATTATTGTACTAGTAAAATTGCCTAGCAACCACAGCACTCCAAATGCTAAGCTAGTAATGCTAGGTGTAAACAAAGTGGATAGCCACGTAGATTTCTCACTTTTCTTCTGCACTAGCAACCTGTAAAAATGCCTTTGTGACAGTTGCTAGACAACGTAACTTTACGTGGCGATGCATGGCTTGAGATCTATATAGCTATGCAAAATGTTGATTTTGAAGTCCTTACATGTAACTGGCAATGGCACAGCAAGACGGAAAACAACCATCACCGAAGGAGACAACAGAACAACAGAGAGAATAACAGGGTCCAAAATGTCAAAGGATTCCATAAGAAGAGCAGTTGGAATCAGGCCATAGCACAACAGACTGTGAGTTTGAGATATTTGAAGAAGCTGGAGACAAGTGGCAGAAGTTACTAAAACAGGGGTGTCCAACCTTTTTAGGCGGAGGGCCACATCACCATTTTTCTAAGACTCCAAGGGCCGGAGTAAACATTTTGGCATTTATGAATCAAAACAACATATTCGCATACTACCACAGAATTCTTATTCGCCTACGGTAGCCCTATACTCCTATACATAGTTCGAGAATTCGTGACTTTCGGTTTTAAAATTCGTAAAAATTCGCGAATTTTTGGTCTATTTTAAAATTCGTAAAAATTCGTAAAAATTCGTTGGGCCATTGTTGGACCTTTTTTTTACACTGACAGTGGATTTAGCAAAAACAGCGTAAGCAACAACAACAAATGTGAAGACGTCATGATTTGTTGTGTTAAGCTTCTGCTTAGAATTTAATGTAAAAGTTTATTTGGTAACGAGTTAATTTAGTTAAAATCTAATTTCTTAAAGATGAAAGAACATGGACCGGAGTGGAAGTATGTAGCAATTTTGGAGGAGAAGGAAAGGGTAATCCAAAAATACAGTGTTGTTTTTGTGACAAGGAATTTGTTGGTTGTTCTGCCGGAATTCGGGAGCATTTGCATGGCGAAAATACAGGAACCAGAGTCGAGTGGGAGCAATGGGCTGTTCCTGACTCAGAATCAGAGGACGATGAAGTAGAAGACACAGCTCGGTGAACGTTGCCAACCCTTTTTAACCATGTTTGGTTGCAAGCTGTGTTAGAGGCTGACTGGTGACACTGGAGCTGCATGGGACACTGGTGGTTTTTCGTTCTGCTGACTGACACTCACAGTCACACACCCCAACTATGATAGAAATCGAAGTTCAAGACTCCAAGTATAGTATCTGAATATCAGTACTAAGGTGTTGCTAGTCAGCTATCTTTTACGGCTGATTGATTGCCTATGACATTGACATTTACTTGCTTAAAACGTTAAAAAGTAAACAAATAATAAAATTCGTTGCCATGGCAAAGAATTCCATTATTTTATTATTTTACGAATTTTTAAGAATTTTAAAACTGCAGTTTTAAAATTCGTTAAAATTCGTGAATTTTTAAAATTCGAAAAATTCGAAAAATGCGATTTCTCGAACTATAACCACTGTGTTGCTAGTCAGCTATCTTTTACGGCTAATTCATTGATTGCCTATGCCCTATGACATTGACATTTACTTGCTTAAAAAGTTGAAAAGTAAACAAACAACAAAATTCGTTGCCATGGCAAAGAATTCTATTATTTTATTATTTCACGAATTTTTACGAATTTTAAAACTGCAGTTTTAAAATTCGTTAAAATTCGTGAATTTTTAAAATTCTTAAAATTCGTAAAATGCGAATTCTCGAACTATGCTCCTATAGTACCTATACTCAGTATACTGGTATAGTGGTATACATTAGTTACAAATACAAATACTGTTACAACAGTTACAGTTACACAGTTACAGTATCATATAGCTGCGTGCTAAACACTGCTAGTGAGATAATTGGCATTGTTTTTGTTTACACATGTAGTCTATATCAGCATCAACAGTTGATGTAGATATTCTGAGTAGTCCGGTTAAATGTCCATCGGTTAAAACCGATCTTGATTTTGTTTTAATATTGGTCATTTTAGAGAACAGCTGCTCGCAGCAGTATGTACTACCAAAGAGTGCACTATATCTAAGCGCAAGAATGGACAAATTGGGAAAAGTTTCTGGAGATACATAGTTCCTATAAAATGTGAGAAGGTCATGTTCCTTGAAAGCTCTCTTCATGTGGCTGTCATTTTGAATGTCAATAATTTCCATCTGCAGTGTTTCAGTAACATTAGCAGGATCTGCTCCAAATGGTTCACCAAATAACTTCATATCATTATAGTGCGCTTGGAAATCTTTAAACCTGTTTGTAAATTCATCTAAAAGGCGGGCAAGTACTTCTGAATACTTGGCATGATTCACTGTTTGTGTAGGCCTGGTTAACAATGTTGGAAAATGCACCACTTCTTTCAAGCTCATTTGTTTTTGAAGAAGCTGTAATTTTTGAGAAAATGCCAAGACTTGCTCATACATTTTGTTGGCCAACTGATCTTTTCCCTGAAGTTTGACATTCAAATCAGCCAGCAATTTAGTAATATCCACCAAAAATGCCAAATCATTCAACCATACATTGTCATTCAAGAAGTCTATCTCTTTTCCTTTGCTTGAAAGAAAAGTTTTAATTTCCTCCCGCAGTGACCAGAACCTGCTTAACGTGGCTGCCCTGCTCAACCAGCGAACCTGGCTGAAATAAATCATGTCAGAAAGATCTGATGCAACTTCCTGAAGAAACGCTTGAAACTGCCGATGATTGAGACCTCGAGATCTGATGAAGTTAACTGTTGAGACAACTTTCTCCATAACATCTTTCATGTCTAAAACTTTAGCACACAGCTGCTCTTGATGAAGAATACAGTGATGTGAAATTATGTCATGAGTAACTGATTTCAGCATTAGCGCTATAAATCCATTGTATTTTCCAGTCATCGAAGGAGCTCCATCTGTAGTTAACCCACAAAGCTTATCCTCAGGGAGACCGAATTTGGCCAAGACACGTTTAACTTCATCAAAAACATCCTTTCCCGTTGTTGTGCCCTTCATTGGGCAGAGGTCAAGAAGTTCCTCAACAACGACGAAACGCTTTGTCACGCCTCTAACAAATATAGCTAGTTGAGCGGTATCACTTAAATCTGTGCTCTCATCCAGTGCCAAACTGTAAAATTGGCACTCGTCAAGTCTCTTAACAAGATTTTCTTGAATGTTGGAAGCTAAGTCATCAACCCGTCTCGCTATAGTTTGATGTGACAGACAAGTATTTTCAACCGTAGACATTTTATCTGGAGCGGTCGCGTTAATAAATATCCGCAGGCAGTCTTTTACAAATTCCCCATCGGAAAACGGTTTCCCCCTCTTTGCTATAGCTTCAGCTATCAAAAAGCTCACTTTTGTCGCTGATTCCGAAGTACTACTTGCAACTTTAAAAAACTTCTGTTGTCCCGTTAGACTTTGTTTCAAAGAGCTTACTCTGTCGCTTCGAATTTGGCCAGTCAAACAGTCATACTTAGCAGCATGCTTTGAGGAATAATGTCGCTTAATATTATATTCCTTATTGACTGCTATAGTGTCCTGACAAATAAGACATATAATACTTCCCAGCTGATCAACAACGAAAAATTCCTCGGTCCACGAATTCTTAAAAACTCTGCATTCAGAATCAATTTTTCGTTTTTTGCTTGCACTTGTAGACGCTGCCATTTTAATATCATCGGAACGTCAATACCCAAGACTCCCCCAAGAGCTATTATAATAAGGAGAACTTCATGTTATGTGAAGCAAAGACTTATGGGAAATTTCTAGACTACGCTGTGGCTGAATGTTAGCACGCAAAAGTCGTATTTTTCAATACAGATTTTTATACTTTACAAAAAGTTTACATTAAGCATGGGGTTTACAGACTTCTGAAATAAAAAATTGAATATTTAGAAAGGCGTGGCGGGCCGGATGGGATCATTCGGCGGGCCGGATTGTGGCCCGCGGGCCGTAGGTTGGACAGCCCTGTACTAAAAGTAACAATATCTCTAGTCTGATATACATGTAAAATAAAGTAAATATAACCTGAAGCATTTAGCACTTTCACCTTTTTACCAAATTTTACCATGGCAAAATATAAATCAGACTTTTACCAGTAAAATTTGAGAATTTTACCAGTAAAAATCATATATCATCATTAAGAGTGACTGACCTCCACATTGTTTTCTGATGGTCCTGCAATTTGTTCTGTGATGAAAATCAGGTCCTCTTCATTCAGTTTCCATTTTTCAAATTCTTTGTACAATTTGTTAACTTCCACAAGGTGCTCAAACATCTTCACTGATGCTTGTTCATGCTGGCAAAGTGAAACAAAGTACACACTAACGAACAAAAAAGTACGCCACCTAGTTTCACTCCTATGCACAAGTCTAGATGAAACTTTACTAGGTACATAAAAATTCATTAATCTTTTTAGTACCAATAACTAGGCAGCAGTCACCAGAATGTACCTGTTTCTGACTGGTTGAATGAAGTCACAGTATGCTTAAGTTCTAGTACTACTACTAGCCAAGAAAATGAGTGATACCACTACAAACAGTGGGACTTAAAGTTGCCTGATATAATTTAATGAAACAACTGACACACAACAGTACCATATTACCAAAATAACATGGCAAGTAGGAAGACATATCTTGTCAACCTCCTACCCTAAACAGGTTTACAAGAGAAGTTGCAGAAATCATAATAAATTGTAGAAATGCAACGCACAAGTCAAGTCACAATTTGTAAATCTGAATATACGTCAGTTTTATTTATTACTGAGAACACTAACTGTGTTACAAAACAAAAACTTCTTCTTGTAAAAGTCATTTTGTAGTCTTTTATCTTCCAAAATTAACAACTGCATGAGTTCAAAGAATGCTTTATCAGACAAACACTTATTAATGAACAATAATGCACTTTGTTTAATATTCCAAAGTCAACAGCTGTGCTTACCCTCCACTCTTTGTTTCCAATCACCTTTGGAATGAAAAGACCATCAAACATATGAGAGAATGGTCCATGTCCTTAAAGAAAACATTCACATGCAGTGTTATATCCAAGGTTCAACTAGATTTTATTTTCTACTTGTTTGTTTGCAGAGAGAAAAAAGGTAGACACTTCTCCCCAAACAAATTTCATCTGACATTAAATTACTTGAATAATACAATGTAATCAGATTTTTAATTCAGGCAATTCAACTATATAGTTGCTGTGACATAATATTGCACTGTATTCACAATTTATAATAGATATTGTTAACTTTAGCAGCATTTGAGAACATTATGGCACATTCCTCCAAACTTTTAAGACAGCTGGTGTGTTGCAGCTCAACAGATCACTTGTTGTATGCTTTATGAAGAAGAACAGCAATCCATTAAACTAGCCCTGAAGCAGCCATGGGAATGAAGTGTTAGCGACTTCATTTCCTTAGCCTCAGCATATGAGGGTGGATGACCAGACCTCACCCTCCCCATCTCATCTTCCCACTGACAGTGTACAGTCAGTGTACTCGTTACTGCTGAGTTGGCTAAGGGGTGCAAGCGGAGCAGAAATCTCAAACCAAATTTTTGCCCTGGCAGGGATTTGAACCTCTGACCTCTCAATCAACAGTCTAGCATGCCGAACACTACACTATCGAGCACCCCCTTATTAAACTTATCAAAAATAGTTAATATCAGTTTTCAGTTGACATTTCTAATACAAAGACAACAAAGATTCATAATGCTCTGCAACTTAAACAGTTAATAACTTTTTTATAATTCTGACATTTTACTAATTTGCTGATAAAGTAACAGTACGTGTAAAAATGGGTGTACGACAGGCTAGAACAGTCAAAATGCTAGCAGGTTGGACTGTCAACCCAGTGGTCAGAGGCTCAAATCCCAGCCAGGACAAGAAAGATATGTATTTCAAGCTATAAAATGAGTAAATATCCATACATATCAGTGGCAAGACACAATGGCGAGGGAAAGTACTGGGCACTGAACAACGTAAACCAATGATAACAAAATCAAGTCACTAGCATTTTATACCCATGGCTGCCTCTTGGAGAGAAATAACTAAGACCAGCCAGTGTCAAACTCTGGCAGTGCTAACAGGAACAATATAAGCTAAAAGAAATTCACCAAGAGAAAAGGCTGTGAATTCTTACCAAGATCGTGACACAGTCCGGCAATTTCAACACAAAGAATGTCTTCATCTGTTATATTGAGCTCGGGCTGTTTCAACCGAAGTTGCCTTACAAGCTCACCAGCCAAATAACCTACACTTTAAATAAGAAATAACAAATTAAGTGAAGCTATCTGGATGCCAGAAGAATATACTCTAATCTAAAGTCTTTCATGTAGCGCTGTTCTCATAATACACGAGGCATGAATCAGACCGGAGTGCATGAGTGATCATCACATTAGCAGAATGAGAGACGACAGATATAAGCAAAGTTAGATATATATATAGACTGACATTGTAAGAGACGAAACCTATAGCAAAGCATGGCGTCAACGCTCTTGAACTTAGCCTTGCCCAATAAGGCAAGCAAATACATAGGAATGTCCTATAATGGATAAACTTCATGAAAATGAAATTGTAAAGATTGTAATGAACAGGAACTCTGACGATTGTTTTACAACCTTCATTACAACTCAACTCCGTTATGCATATATGGTTCAATATGTCTAAAAACAAATGTTTACCAAATGAAGAATTACTGTTCACTAACCCAAGGCTGTGTTCAAATCGATTGTGTGAAGCACCGGGAAAGACAAAGTAACAAGTTCCAAGCTGCTTTATGTATCGCAAGCGTTGAAACTGCGGAGTGTCAATAATCTTCACACATAGTGGATGTATCTCAATGTGCCCATGAACTGGATCATTAAACACCTAAACACAATGATCATCATCATAAAATGTTATATAAGTATCATCACCATCATCATCAGTTCCTGACACCAGCCATTCGGCGGTATTATCTCCATTGTCCTTGGTCATTTGTCAAGTCTATTGCTCCTCAGTGTTAGTCCAAGTGATGTTATGTCCTCATTTATATCGATATAGCATAGTCTTGGTCTGCCTTTGTGTCCTTTTCCTTCGAATCTTGCATGTAGTGCACTTTGTGGGATTCGGTCAACTGGCATTCTCTCCAGTGATATTTTCGTTAATGAAAACTAAAATTAGAAGTAAAAATAAATGATTTCGTTAACGAAAACTAGAAGTAAAAGTAGGAATTATTTCAGCAGCAAAAACGAAATTAGGAATTAAATTATAAATTATTTGCCAAACTAAAATTATGAACGAAATTAACAATTATTTTAAGAAGTAAAATCATTTTACTTCTTGTGGTGCTTAACTTAAGTTGAGATGAAGGGGAGTAAAATTGCATGCGATCCAAACACATAATCCATTGGAAAACTTTGGTTGATATGAAGCCGCTGCGCATACCATTCATTTTTCTCGATGTAATACTGTCTTTGGTCTTCGTTGTCTAATAGGCCTAATTGTCTCACTTGCGTACTAACGACCTCAGTTTCGTACGCCATTTTTTTTATTTAGGGTTGTAAAATTATGAGTTTATCGAGAATGTTGGCCGGAAGGAAGCGAGATAGGCCGGTTTGGGTTTTTCATTTTGACGAAGATAGAGGCAGATCCACATGTCAAGAACCAACTGAAAAAATTCCGGACTTTGTGGAGCAGCACTTGCTAGAAAAAATAAAAGCATTAAGGCCTACAAGTCTTGGGAGGGGAATAGATGCTGCATTGTTAGACTAACGTTCAACCCCTTGGTTTACTTCAGTTTTTTTTCTTTCTCGAGACAAGTTTGGCGCACTTCTGCATGCAAGCGATGCAAACTTTTACTTTAAATTATTTGGAAAACTAAAATAAGAAGTAAAATTATTTGAGAACTAAAATAGGAATGAGAAGTAAAATTATTTGTGAAGTAAAATTAGAATTAGAAGTAAAATTCAGGAGCTCAGAACTGAATTAAAACTGAATTAGGAATTATTTTTAGAAGTAAAATATCACTGATTCTCTCTACATGTCCAAAGCATCATAAAATGCCACACTCAGTATGTAAGTATGGTATCACAATAATAATAATGGCACAATTTGACTTTATACTTTGAAAAGGCGTAAAAATTTCAGAAAAAAAATAGAAAGAATCAAGCAGGAACTGTACGGTCAAAAATCCGTCAACTCGTGGCTTAAATTTTGATACCTACATAACGATAAGTATTAGGCATTTACTAGCTCTCTTCTCTGAATGGCTCAGAAGATAACTACCGGTATGTACTTGTAACCAGAATACAGACTTCTTGTAACATGGGCTTTTGTTACCAAAATCCCACCTTTCCAATAATAACAAGAAAGTGTCTTAAACTGTAGTGTATTGTATCAAATAGTATAAAATTTCAATTACAGTTACCATCAAAGCTACTTGTTTGTTCATTTACCGGTAATAAGGACTTTGTTAACAAGTGTTATATACCGTAATATAATACAAAATATCAGCAACAAATACCACCATCAGCAACTACAAGAGTATGGTACAAACCGTTTCAAGCTGTCTTTCAACATACCTTTATCATGAATGAAAGGCTAAACATCTTAAAGGATTTTTCCTACACAGGTTTCATCAACAAACTTAAATACATCAAGTTAATGTACAAAAGTCAAGCATTGCAGCAACTAGCAGTCAATGTCAATGGTTTAACTTACAGCAAATGGATGGATAATGACTGCATGATGAAAATAATCTCCCTGTGCATATAATGATCTATAATTACAGTTCTCTATTATACAGTCGCTTCACTAGCAGAAATGTTGAACATGCAGAAAATCTGAGTGGGTTTTACCAATGGTTTCAAAAAATATTATGCAACTTTGGATGATACTTGTGGCAAACATTTATATCATCCATTAAAAAGTTAAATACTGGTATACACAACCTAAAGTTTTCAATCGTAGCCCAAATCTCTGGAGTCAAATCTTTTTTAAATCATCAGCTATGAAAAAATAAATACATTAGCCACCATTTTGAAGGTTCTTGAAAGAAATGTTTTCATATGATGATTTCAAAATTTGAAGACGACAATGATGAACATTACATGAGTAGATGTCATCATTGGTAATCACTTTAGAATAAAAAAATCCATTTAGGACCAAACTAGTTATATTTTAGCTTAACATGGGTCTACACGTGTCTACACATCAACGGTACATGGACTACTACTCATAGGGACCACTGTAAATAGGATCATCGCCCACAGGACTATCACTCGTAGGGACCATCGTTCATAGCGCCTTTCACTCACAGGACCATCACTTACACGCCACGAGCAATTATAGCAAACCTCCAATTAGCTAGCAAATAAAAAAGTAATCAACTGATCTGGTCACTGCTACAATTAGCAAGTACCTACTGCACATAAAGAAAACTTATCCAGAAAATTACTAATAGGCATCAGTTGACTTCATATAACTAATTGACTTGATATAGGTCAGGGATGGCGAACCTATGGCACGCGTGCCCAACCTGGCACGCCAAGAGATTTTGCTTGGCACGCCACCTGAACTCAGAACCTTTGTTTTTTTCATACTTTTTACATTTTTTATTTCTTACATCCAGCCATTTCTTTCGTGCTTCATTGTCACATAAAATTATAGTAAATGTAAATAAATCGCATTATTAAGTAGCCACATCCCAAAATAATACAATGAATTTTCAATATTAGCTTTCACTTTTTGGGTACTTCATTCCGTGTTCCTTGGTTCAATAAACTTCTGGCACGGGAAATTTTCAACTTTCTTTAAGAGCTATTTTCTGGCACGCGAGCTAAAAAAGGTTTGCCATGCCTGATATAGGTTGACTTCAGTTGACTTCATATTTTATAACTAATACTAATTGATTATATTGATACTAGTTGATCTGTTTTCTGTTAAAATTTTACACTGAATGACATCATTTCTGTTACTGTATATTATGTGAAGCAATAACACAAAAATTTATGGTTAACTTTAGTAGGCATCAATTGACTACATATGACTTAACAAATATTTATTAAATATATGCACATCAAAGTAAGGCATTCATCAGTTTTGGACAAATACACTGATTAAATTAAATTGCACACATCATAAAGGAAACTAGTTACTAATTGTCTGATTTTAATATTGGACAACCTAATTGCTAGCTAAAACAAAACTTGCTTATTGCAAGGAAATTCGCTGAATGCTTAATTGCAGGCCTGATGCGCATGAGCAATGGTCCTATGAGTGAAAGGTCAGGGGCGGATCCAGAAGGTCTATCAGGAGGGGGCCAAAATTTTTAGTCATCTCCCAAAAAAGTTGATGACCTTTTTTTTAGTCATTAACCTTTTTAATGTCTTCAGTCTACATCTACGGGACCCGCGTTCTGTGTACATTTTACTCATCCACGCCTATGGGGGGGGGGCCACGCCTGTGTAAATTCATAAAAAGCCCATAAAACACATGTTAAAAATAAATACAAATTTCAAATGGGGGGGCCATGGCCGGATTGGCCCCCCTGGATCCGCCCCTGTGAAAGGTAATATGGGCGATGGTTCCTATGAGTGATAGTCCTATGAGCGATGGTCCTAGAACCACATCAACTACAGGTCTGCCTGATCAGTGGCTATATTTCCAGTGTTTTAATAAATTTTATTTCTGCTCAGGAATTTTTCTGAATGGATTTCAAATTTATAATTCTGGTGCATTTTTAAATTTTTGCATTTTTATTAACTTTCAGGTAAATACATGAACTGATCAACTTTTCATTGACATAATACTGTTTAGGAATAAAAGACAATAAAATATATATAAAACACCTATATTAAAGATGGTTTAAGCACTTGCTTGCGTTCATATGAACTGATAATGGTCAAATTCACCAAACACAACTTGGAAGCTATATATTTAACTGGTAGACAATGAAGATCACTTCAAGCACATCCATAATCAGAAATGAAACAAAGTGCACTTAATAATACTCACTTTATGCTCATTCATGATAAAAAAAATGCAACAACGTTCACCAAGAGAAACAGCTGCAACTAAACTACGTTGTGCTGTGATTTGTCTTCTGTTGATACTTAAAATGCTTCATGACATTCCTACAAATGCAAACACTACGTAATTTATTATACTGTTTAAACATGGCTTTTGTAATACAAAATCAAGACATATTACTCACTATCGAAAGCAGAGGAAACAATCAGTGTTTATCTAAAATTACACTCCTGAACCCATTCCAGCCAGATCGGGTCAGGCATTGAACAGACTAGAAACTCTTTATAATATCAACATGTCATACCTAAACATAGCACCAGTGTTGATGTTTGGAAAATTTCTTGCACTTTAGAGTCTAATTTGTTGACAGAAAGTTAGAAATTGCAGTGGAAAAAGAAGTTTGAAGTGATGGGTAAAGGTATCCTGAGCCCTGAAGTTTTGAGGCATGTCAAGGCATGATATTGATAACGAATTTTCATCTTCTGACGATGAATTCATTTGAGATTTGAAGATCGCTGGTGATAAAGTTGCTTGGGACGGGCCTGGCTTACGATTTTGAGCAAAGTCTGATACCGAACCTTGTCTTTTGGACTTAGCATTGTTGCGAAAATGTAAAGTTCATTTGTGTATTGGTGACTGCTCTGCACGTTGGCATGCTAAGGCTGCTACATAAATCAAGTTTTGTTCACAATAAAATATAAATTTCAGAGCCAGAAGTCTGCTGATTCATAAAATATATACCTTACTATGCTTAGCTATGAAGCTGTACCGATTAATCAGCCATACTTACAATGTTGTTAGAACAATCGGTAAAATCAGTATCGCCAAAAATAACCAGTGCCAATGTAAACAAATTAATATCGGCACACGAAATTCGATGTTTTTGTTTTAAAAATCTATACGAGTGTACGTCAATTTAGTTTTTACTTTTTATTAGACATTATATTGAAGAGAAGAAATAACTGAACGGAGTAAATAGTTTTGTTTGTAGTATTTGACAACCACCCATGCGCCATTTTTATCACAGCAAATGCAAGCAGCAAAACAAAATAATCGGTTCATAATCGATATCGGCTATTTTAATAATCAGCTGTACGCAGTATCGACATAATCGGCAAAAAAGTGATATCGGTACAGCTCTACTTAGCTATAACCCTTGTTGCATTATTGTTGTTCCACTATGGGTACTGTCAATTCACTCATTTTCCGAAAAAAAAACAATTCAGGCGGGATTGGGTTAAACTAAAAGTCTTGATACAGCAAACACCAAGGGATTTTACCCTTTCCCATATACATTTTCTGGAAATTAGAACTGAACTCTAATACTGTTTATATTTGGCAAACTAATCAGTACAAAATTCATAACCAGAAACTAAACCCATACGCCAGTCTATCCTTAAATTCACCAACGTCACCGAGCAACTTCTTATCAGTACTTACTACTGGCTCGGTTAGAAACACTGGTTAGAGCAAATGTCCCATTCGGCGATTCGCCTATGGCGTGAGGATGCCAGTTCACATACCGATAGTGTCTTACTTAGATACTTGAATTTCACGGTGGGTGGGTGTGTTGCAAATCCCAGAAACCCCAATCCCCAAACTGAATTTCCACCAGACCCCTTAATATATTTTTGAATTGAAACCAAAATTATTAGTGGAAATCTAAGTTTTCAGGATAATTTCCGAATATTTAGGAAATTGCTTAACTAGTCAAGCGATTTCGAACGATTGTTAGAAAATTGGCATCCATTCAAACGGGCAACGGTGGTGAATGATCACACCAGATCAATTCATTGAAAACTGAGCAGGGTCGAGGCCATACGGTCGCTATACAAAACCGTGTCCACTGACATTCATATCACGGTGAACATGTACAATCGGGGTGCCTATGTACTATCTGGGTGGGTGAACATGTACAATCGGGGTGCCTATGTACTATCTGAGTGGGTGTCTTCGCATGGTGAGGGTCGGTTAGGGTCAGGGTAAGCGTCGTGAGGGTCGTTTAGGGGTAAACGTACGCTTTAGCGTAATTAATTATTGGCAGGATTTCGAAAAAACGAATAGCGTAAATAATTATTTTATCCAACTTCCAGCTTCTGGTTCAGTTTTAATATTACACGTTTTAATCATTCATCCATCCAGCTTCCAGTTTTAGCTCATTTTCATCGACCATCCAGCTTCTATTTTAAGTTTTACTATGAAATGTTTTCATCGCTCATCCACGGCAATGATAATTATCGGCGTTAAACGATAGTTTCATCGCAATTCCAACTCCTAGTTTCCGTTTTATTATGTAATATTTTCATCATTTATCCAGCTTCTACTTTCAATAATATTTTCATCGCTCATCCACCTTCCAGTTTGATTTCTATTTTCATCGCTCATCCTGCTTCCAATAATTAATTACGCTAAAGCGAACGTGGACATTTCGTCCAATAATTAATTACGCTAAAACGTAAGTTTACCGGTTAGGGCTTAGGGTCAGTGTAGCCTGTGTATTTGTGCGACTAAAAAAGCTATACCTGCGAGTGGAAGCTGGATTTTAAAATTCAGGACTAGGGTTAGGCACCCCGATTGTACATGATCGCCCATTTCACTAAGATATTATTTTACAATTCCGAAAGAAACAGATATACCCAGTTACCCACCCTCCGACATAAATGTTACTAGCCTAGAAGTAGAAGCTATCCACTAGAGTCCTCTTTGTGTTGAAATCAACTTCCCAACAGAAAAACGAGTATGCAGATTATTCTTGTCTGAAATTATAATATTTCATATATTTTTTAATCGGATTTTCAAAATACCCGGCGCAACACTGATGTCTATAACTAGATTATTGGCGCATCTACATTTTAACATCGCCGATTCGCCATAATTTTCCACTTCGGTGCGTTTCTCATGCAAATAGTCTTGCAGTTAGGCCTACGAATCTTCGCTATTGCAATTCGCGGTTTGTAAAGGTAACCTCAAGGTAAAAGGTAAAAATGTCCTTCAGGTAATGAGGTAATCAAATCTAATATAATCTGAGATCTTCTATAGCGCCACTTTAAGATCCTAGAGTCATAGGCTCTACGATCTTTGGCTACTAATAGCCTACTATAGTAGGCTATACAATAGGCCTACTATAACATGCAAGATCCAAACATGACGTGAGGAGGGGTTAAGGGGGCATTTGCTCCTGGATTTTGCGCGTATTCTACAAATATAATATTAAATCTTTTGATTATTATGATTATGACAACAGTCCCAACAAGATTTTCAATGCGAAAACACACTTAATTATTCAGGTAAAGTCCTTCATGACCATTACTTATTTTTAAAGTTTTCACGTGTTCTGTGTTCATGAATAGCTATGCCACTCGTGTCATATCGAGCGTTACTCACAGGCAACTTGATTAGTCAAGGCTAAATCCATTGTCCACTCCAAGCTCGATTACCGCACTTCCTTAACCTCGAATCTGCCCAAAATAAGCGTCACTAGCCCGTTCTGTCACTAGAACGCCCACACATCGTTATATCACTCCCATCCTCAAATTATTCCTCTGGATAAAAATTCCAGAGCGAATCCACTTTAAAGTCCATGATCGCTAAACTGCAACTCTAAAATATTCCCAGCCCAAGTGTATTTGCGAAATCTTCACCATCAAGCCAACCCGCTCCACCTGTCTTTCTCGACTCCCGATCATTACTCATCTCAAGTTCTCCAACCGAGCCATATCCAACACTGTACCACCACCACGACTCTGGAACAATCTCCCTCCCGAATTCCGCTTATTCTCGGTTCGGCCCCCATCCACCTCAGGCTACTTTGTCTATCACCCCCGGGCTTTCCACTCAAAACTATAGTCTCGTTTTCAAGAATTTCTACCCCCACTCATCCTCCAATTCTCCTCGACCTGAAAGACACCCGCCTTAGCAGATGGCCTGCCTCCTCTCCTGATCTGAACCCTCCGGAATTCGGACCCGGACCTCCTTTGACTAGGCCTACTCTTTGGAATATCCCTCGGACCTGATGCAGCGCTCGTGAATAAGCCAGTGTCGGGCGCTTTCGAAGTTAACGATTAGTCTGTCTGTGCTTCTCAAACGGTCTGTTGCTGCGGAAATTGTTTTACTAGCCTTACCGCGGACCAGTGCTTCGACAACTTACATGCATGCATGTATGCCCCTACAAAATTTTGATTCACAGTATTGTCACACTAGGGGGTGCTCGATACTGTAGTGGTTAGCGTACTGCGCAGTCAATTGAAAGGTTGGAGGTTCAAATCCCCGCCAGGGCAGAAATTTGGTAGGAGATTTCTGCTCCATGTGCACTCCCTAGCCAACTCAGCTATAACACAAGACTGTCCGGCGAGCCTCCGAGGGAAAGGACTGGCCACCCGTCCTCATATGCCGAGGCTAAGAAAATGAAGTCGCCAACACTTCATACCCAGGACTGCCCCAGGGTTAGCTTAAGGGACTGCTCTTCTTACAGTTACACGACCCATATTTAAACTGTTTATTATGCATGCAAACACGATGTTCTTATGTTGGCACATTGTGTAGCGTATGGACCTACAATTTACTTATTCAATTACATGTACGAAAAAAAAAATGTGATTCCGCTCGTCAATCAGCGATCCGGTAACCAATCAGTCGCGGACAACAGCTTTTAGTACTGGTCTAGGCAGGGTTGAAAGTGGATGGGAACGCGTGGGAACGGCGTTCCCGCTGCTCTCGAAATTCGTTGCTTGCGTTCCCACTGCTCACAATGCAAGAACCCTGGTAACGCATCCGTTCCAATAAAACTCTGCTTTGGAGTTCCCAATGCTCACCCAAACCACTGGGTCTAGGTCAAGTGACCATGGCGTTGCTCCATATAGCGGCGACACAATAAGGCAAGGCAATATTAATTCATGTAACTACATGTAGTCTGAAAAGCTCGGTTCGCACTCAAATCTACGTCATTTAAGTTAGTCCAGTACAAGGACTCTCCAATGTATCAGTCCTTCCCGGTTCACATCTCGTTGCAACCTTCACATAAAAACTCAACTGTATACACGTACATACAACTTTACTGTGTAGCAAAATCAGACGTAAATATCCATTTGCCCTTAGGAGGCAAAGTTGCAGATGCCATGGCCACCTTTTGGACTAGCTTAATGGTCAGCCTTCATGCACCTGAAATTAACCATTCATTATCACTATCTGAAGCTCCACTGCCGATGATCCTAAACATGGAATAGAGAATCACTTTAAACTTTACTCCCCTGGAAAGCAAGGCTCCGTTCCATTCAGACACAAAACCTTCACAACCGAACCCTACAATACTTTAGCTATCAGTGAATTTATCAAAAATTCAAATTTATCAAAAAGCCAACAAACAATGCACAAATGTAATATTTTATTCAGATTTCCAAGGATATTGATCTGCCTCCATTAAAAAAACTGAACACAACCTTAACCATTGCCAAGACTTTTGTGAAAAATATTGCAACTTAAGATTAGAAATGGTACTACGCGAACAGTATCAAATTAACTTTTGATAAAAGCTTCAGAGTTGTTGCGGAATGTCTTGTAACCTTGGAAACTGAATTTGGCATCATTGGGATCACTTCTCCCTCTTTAAGCTGCCTCAGCCTCTCCCTCCTCTTCCTCAAATTCTCCCTCTTCCTCGGCGGTGGCATCCTGGTACTGCTGATACTCGGACACGAGGTCATTCATGTTCGACTCGGCTTCAGTGAACTCCATCTCATCCATGCCCTCACCAGTGTACCAATGGAGGAAAGCCTTTCTGCGGAACATGGCCGTGAACTGCTCTGAGATGCGTTTGAACAGCTCCTGGATGGCAGTGCTGTTGCCAATGAATGTGGCCGACATTTTCAGGCCACGTGGCGGAATGTCACAGACGGCTGTCTTGACATTGTTTGGAATCCACTCAACGAAGTAGCTGCTGTTCTTGTTCTGGACATTCAGCATTTGTTCGTCCACCTCCTTCATCGACATGCGACCACGGAAGATGGCAGCCACGGTTAGGTAGCGACCATGGCGTGGGTCACAAGCAGCCATCATGTTCTTAGCATCGAACATCTGTTGCGTCAGCTCAGGAACGGTCAGGGCACGGTACTGTTGGCTACCGCGGGATGTTAGTGGGGCGAAACCAGGCATGAAGAAGTGCAGGCGAGGGAATGGAACCATGTTGACTGCCAATTTGCGAAGATCTGCATTCAGTTGACCAGGGAAACGCAGACAGGTGGTAACGCCAGACATGGTGGCAGAGACCAGGTGGTTGAGGTCACCGTAGGTAGGAGTCGTTAGCTTTAGCGTACGGAAGCAGATATCGTACAAGGCTTCATTGTCAATGCAGTAAGTTTCATCTGTGTTTTCGACAAGTTGATGAACGGAGAGTGTGGCATTGTATGGCTCGACAACTGTGTCAGATACCTACAAACAGCAGCAGTGCTTTGATCTTGTACCTTCTGTACAATAACAATTAAAAGCCTAATTTCAGGTAAAACATTTGCCTCCTCAAGCAGTTTACATAAAAACTCATGGATTTACTAGATCAAGGTTAATCCTGCAACAGAGCATAAAAACTCCCAACATTTATAAACCATCTCTAGACTTCAGACTGCATCACAAGTTTAATTTTGATCAGATCTGCTTTTTACAGCCGTGATGCTCTCTGCATGGCTTTATGTGAGACAGTTTAATTTCATACACTCCAGAAGTTCAAAAATAGGCCTACTATTCAATAATGCATCATGTTAAGAAAAATTTACTATCAGAAACTCTCGGTCGTCTTTGGGAGCCGTATCAAGAACCACCTTGTAACATGTCCATGGTACAATGTTTCACTATAGGTGAATTAATTTTGGGAACCATGTTCCTGACCTCATTTCATCAAAAATCACGTTGTAGTAAAATTCTTCACTAATCCAGTTGGTGAACTAATTTTGGGACTTATGTCATGGCTTTGATTTACCACAATTCACCTTAAAATGCATTACAAGTCTCCGGTTTAAAAAAAGTCTAGAGTTACTTTTCATTTGAATCCATTAGTTTATTTTATGTTTATATTCAAATCCATTTTTGTATATTAATGTCCAAATAGTTTAAAATATTCAAGACCTAGAAAAGCAATTTACCTTAGGTGATGGGACGACAGAGAATGTGTTCATAATTCGGTCTGGATACTCTTCACGAATTTTGCTGATGAGCAGGGTACCCATACCCGATCCCGTGCCACCACCGAGGGAATGTGTCAGCTGGAAACCCTGAAGGCAGTCACAGCTTTCGGCTTCCTTTCTTACGACATCAAGGACTGAATCAACTAGCTCAGCACCTTCTGTGTAGTGACCTTTAGCCCAGTTGTTACCCGCACCACTCTGGCCGAACACGAAGTTGTCAGGTCGAAAGATCTGACCAAAAGGACCGGATCGAACGGAGTCCATCGTTCCCGGTTCGAGATCAACAAGGATTGCACGTGGAACATACTTGCCACCTGGATCAAGAAAACAGATTACATATATCCAACTGCATTTGCTCCTTCATTACAATTTCTAAAGTTATGCTTGAGGGTGATTCCGTGTCAAATCAACCAAATTTCAACTGAAATTGACACGACCGACTCGGATTTACTTGAAATTTTGCCCACTTGTTGGGCCACATAAGATATGTATAAACCTGCAAAAAAAATTTTTTCGGTCAACTACATTCCGAGATACAGGTCGGCGAACTTTGACCCGACCCGCTCGACCTCGTACCTTTGGACGTTTGTATCTCAGCTTATATGAGAGCTAGGAAGGTGTTCTTGGTGTCATTATTCAGCTCTTTTGATGAACTATTTGGGCAAATTAATCATGACTGTTTAAAAGTTTAACATCGAAACCATATTCCACAAATTAGCACTTTAACATTGACCTTGACCTTTTCGCAACTTTTTTAAAATCTGAAAAAATTCACACTTATACATTGAAGTGTCTTGAACATCCGCAGAAAAAATCAGAATGGGATCTCTAACGGTTTTTTTTCTATAATTTTTTTGGTGTATACAGTTACGTGCAAACTTCAATATCGCTGTCTCCTTAAATTGATATCGAACATGTTCAACTTGCTCCTTTTGTCTATAGCTCATTCTAGTAATTTTGAAGTGTCTTGAACATCCTCAGAAGACATCAGAATGGGATCTCTAATAGTTTTTTTACTACAAAACTTAGTCTAGATGGAGGTATATGCCAATTTGTAGGAAATCTGTTTTCTGCCAACACTGCTTGACACATAACGTATACATTTCTAAGTCTTAAGACAATATAGTTTATGAACTATACTCTTGAATAAGTAGAAGAATAGAAGGAAAGATATATGAATAAAAAAGAACATGGATTAAGATCACATGTATTCAGAAAAAATATAACTTTTGCTCCTTCACGATATGTATTCTTTGCTATATATATATATATATATATATACATAATATATATATATATACACATATATATACATATACATATATATGTCCAATGCTCAATGCGTGTTCTTTTGTTCACACATAGTTTTAAGTTATTCTTAGGAATTTCTTTGTGTACAACTTCAAAATTTCCAAGTTGGTAGCAGTTTATCAGAGAAAAGATGTCTGATGTTCTGTAGCTTACCTTCAGACATCTTTTCTCTGATAAACTGCTACCAACTTGGAAATTTTTTATGGTAAAATTAGAAAGCTGCCCTCCTGAGAACTGTGATAAGAGTTGTTAAATTGATTTGGAAAAGCATGGATAAGACAAATGTTATTAAGAAAGTGGTGGTGTTTGTGTCATTTGCCTACATTTCTGATGAAAATTTTCAATTAGTTCTTGAAATTAAAAAGACATCAGAATGCGATCTCTAATAGTTTGTTTACTACAAAACTTAGTCTAGATGGATATATGCCAATCTGTAGGAAATCTGTTTTATGCCAACACTGCTTGAAAACATAACATATATTTCTTTGTGTACAACTTCAAAATTTCCAAGTTGGTAGCAGTTTATCAGAGAAAAGAGGTCTGAAGTCCTGTAGCTTACCTTCAGACATCTTTTCTCTGATTAACTGCTACCAGCTTGGAAAATTTTTATGGTTAAATTAGAAAGCTGCCCTCCTGAGAACTGTGATAAAAGTTGTTAAATTGTACACCAAGAAATTCTTAAGAATAACTTAAAACTATGTGTGAACAAAAGAACATGCATTAAGAGCATTGGATATATATATATATATATATATATACATATATATATATATATATATATATATATATATATATATAGCAGAGTACATATCTTGAAGGAGCACTAGTTATAAATGAATACATGTGATCTTAATCCATGTTCTTTTTTATTCATATATCTTTCCTTCTATTCTTCTACTTATTCAAGAGTATAGTTCATAAACTATATTGTCTTAAGACTTAGAAATGTATATGTTATGTGTCAAGCAGTGTTGGCAGAAAACAGATTTCCTACAAATTGGCATCTCCATCTAGACTAAGTTTTGTAGTAAAAAAAACTATTAGAGATCCCATTCTGATGTCTTCTGAGGATGTTCAAGACACTTCAAAATTACTAGAATGAACTATAGACAAAAGTAGCAAGTTGAACATGTTCGATATCAATTTAAAGAGACAGCGATATTGAAGTTTGCACGTAACTGTATACACACAAAAATTATAGAAAAAAAACCGTTAGAGATCCCATTCTGATTTTTTCTGAGGATGTTCAAGACACTTCAATGTATAAGTGTGAATTTTTTCAGATTTTAAAAAAGTTGCGAAAAGGTCAAGGTCAATGTTAAAGTGCTAATTTGTGGAATATGGTTTCGATGTTAAACTTTTAAACAGTCATGATTAATTTGCCCAAATAGTTCATCAATAGAGCTGAATAATGACACCAAGATCACCTTCCTAGCTCTCATATAAGCTGAGATACAGACATCCAAAGGTACGAGGTCGAGCGGGTCGGGTCAAAGTTCGCCGACCCGTATCTCGGAATGTAGTTGACCGAAAAAATTTTTTTTGCAGGTTTATACATATCTTATGTGGCCCAACAAGTGGGCAAAATTTCAAGTAAATCCGAGTTGGTCGTGTCAATCACTTTGGTTGAACTGACATGGAATCACCCTTGAGCTGATCTTAAACATTCTAATAAAGTCCATACAAATTCATGAAGCAAACACTGATCTTTGTATCCCTCTCGACGGTCATGGATTCCTTTTAAATCTGTCTTTCACTCTGAAACACCATGGGCCAACCTATTTCAACATTTAAAATTTTCTACATGATGACCTATCTAAATTATGACTGGTAAATTTTGTGCAGGGCTGAAGAGGTTAAATTAGAGGCAAGTACACGCTACAGGTTAGTTTTCCGAAACACTGAGGGGATGTGCCCCCTCCCAACTATCTTTAAACATGGAAATGATTAAATTGTGAGCGTTTAAGCTGCTGAAAAGACGAAATTTTTCAATTTCTGATACATCAACTATGTTTAAAATTTATTGAAAAAATAATGTTTTTTGCATCCAGGTCAAGCAAACAGAAATAATTAAATTTCAAACTGAAATGTTGTTATAGCATACACTTACAATATTAAAAATATGTCAAAGTCCATTCTGGAGGCGCATACATGTTCTCTAGAGGTGAGTACTACAAATATTTTGTGAGGTGAGCATAAATGTAAACGGTCTCTAGAGGGGAGTACAGCTGTATATGTGTGTGTACCCTAACCCACATCCCTGGTTTTGTGTTGTCAGATCAGAAACATATTGCACGATCTTCTCTCGAAGAGGTGCAATACAGATCTGCAATAAGGGGTCGTCCATTAATTATGTCAACAAATTTTAGGCAGTTTTGTCCCCCTCCCTCCCCTTGTCAACAACTGTCAAACATTCAAGGACCACCTAATAAAATTCTGTCAACACAAATTTACCCCCCCCCCAATATCTTTCCATCGAAAAGAAGCTCAAAATATTAGATTTTAGAAAGGCACCAAGAATATACGCATTTAAGAGATTATGCAGCGTATTTTTTCAATAAACTGGGAACAACAAACAAGATAATTTAAAACGAAGAAAATATCGCATTTGATTAAATTACATGCAAAAAAATATAAATCACACATACACTTTCCAAATCTATGTTTACTTTTTGATTAAACTATTATTGACGTCAATTTGTCTTGAACACGTCCTCCCCTTTGTCAAGAATTGAAAAACTTTTTCAAACCCCTGCCTCCCCCCCATTTTTTTTGACATAATTAATGGACAAACCCTAAGTTACCTGACTTTCTTTCGACAAAAATTGAAACAGTATGTTTGGTACAATTTAGAAGGTGCGTACCTGTGGCTTCATTGTAATAGACATTGATTCTCTCCAGCTGGAGATCGGAGTCACCATGGTATGTGCCAGTTGGATCGATTCCGTGTTCATCAGAGATGACCTCCCAGAACTAAGACACAGATTCAGACATTGTAGTTCAATAACATCCGCAAGTTTCCATTAAGCAGATATTTGCAAAGCATCATTTTGATTTATGTCATTGGCCATAGGTTGAAATTACATGATTAATAAATATATATTCATCAACCACAAAATTATGGATAAATTGCTACATATTATTTTGCTGCAAAGTTATTGTTGCTGCTTTTCCCTGCATTTTGCCTATAGTGAAATTAAATATATATGAAAAGCAAATAATTTTGTGCCAAGATTTTTTATTGGGCATTAAAATTTTTGACTTTTGCAACATACATGATAATGTTCATTTCAAACAGTTTCAAAATAAGCCCACCTTTAAACAGATGTGCAAGTACAGTAACCCATCTTCTTTATAACCCCCTCCCCTTTCAACGGCTATTTTTTAAATTTCTGCCTATTCCAACGCTTATTTCGGCGCCAAACTGCCTTCAACCAAAGTGCACCTGTCAATCACCTATCACGTGATCTTCACGTACCGCTTATCACGTGACGTCTAGCCGTCTCTCAATGATTCACTGCAGGTCTCTCATAAAGCTAAACTTCAAAGCAGACCATTAACTAGTATCCACCATTGTACTGTATAAAATTAAAATCTTGTAAACGCCATTAAAAATAATACTCAACAGAAAATATACGCCCGTAATGGACTACTTTCGACACGTCGGCATCTTTTTCATTTACCCGGCGTCTTCAAAAATGCTCACAAAAAAAATCAATAAATGCTGAATTAAACTATGAAATATTTACCTTGGCACCGATCTGGTTACCGCACTGACCAGCTTGGAGGTGGACGATTTCTCTCATTTTCTTAGATTTTTCTAACAATTAACGCAAAAACTGCAACGCTCTCTGAAACCTCGGGAACCTGCTCTCAACCGGCAGTCGGAAATTATATAGCCAGCCGACCAACTCACGCATCAAGTACTTGTGAGCCTACGTCTAAGGTTTAAATGTATCAAACATATGTTAGGCTATAATGTAACATTTCTACTGTAACTACATATTTGTGGTACGCTTAAACAAGAATGCATAAAATTATTTGGTTTCTTAGAAGGATTTGATATAAAACTGTGAAATGTATTACGGGACTATTTCATGACAAACGCGGATTGATTTTGACAGGAGCAGCTTTCGTGAGTCATTTGTTAATTATGCGAGTGTGTCCGCTGCGTTGTCCGTTTCTCTGTTCGCCTCCGTCCGTGCGCCTGAAAGTCGGTTGCTATTGACTGTTTCTATTGATCCGCTCATTGCGTAGCCTAGAGACGGCCCAGTGTTTTGCCAACGGGGTTCAAACGGGCGCTGGTCATCGACCAACGCGTGTCCAGGCAGATAATCAACGAAAAAGCCGGGACAAGTCTTTTAAATTTGGACCAAATTCTCGACCGAAGATCGTCATAAATTAATGCAGAGCAAGTCCAGACTCATAGACGTTGATAGTCGTCGACATTGGCCGTGTTAGGCCTATACAGAGAATAAATTCGGTGTGTTAGTTTCAAGTTAATATGCAGCTCAATGCTTTATAGCAAACCTTTTGTAACATATCATAGCCTACATATACTTTGCAAAATGCCTTGGATGCATTTCGCTACAGGCAACTTGCCTACAAAATTCAGCTCTTGCTAGCCTACTGCTGCAGGAGCTACACTAGGCATATTATATGATAACCTGAACGTCGTCGTTATCGGCTTATCGCAGGCATCATCATCGGCATCATCATCCATTCACTGTCGTGTACTCGTAAGCATCGTCATCGTGGTCGTCGTGAAGAGTTCACATCCACCACTGCCGTGTGGTGATGATGATGACGACGATGATCAGTGGCGGCGATCTCGTTTGACAGGTGGGGGGCACTATTGAAATAATCTGGTCAGAAAAGAGTTTTGAACTGAACTGGTCAAAAAGTGGTCACAAAAATTTCTTCGCACGATCAAATTTCTTCTAAAAAAAGTCTTGACCTTTTTTGGGTGTTTCTTCAAAATTTTTGGGGACAAATGTATGGTGTGTCCCTCTTAAAGGTGGGGGTCTGTCCCCCTCGACTCCCCGGGATCGCCGCCCATGACGACGATGACGCCTGTGATAACGACGACGATCAGGTTAGCAATTGGATATAATGTAGTCTGGGTAGGGCCTATAAACAGGCATGATAAATTTTTAATTCTCGAGTTTTGTTAAATGACTTCATATTGACAGCCGGTCTTGGTCTTGCGAGAACTTCAAGACCAAGACCAAGACTTTGAACTTCAAGACCAAGACTTTTGGTCTCAAGACCAAGACCAATAAAAACGAACTCGAGTGCACTCGAGCAGGGCCGCCGAGCGGGGCGCCGACAGAAACTCCGGGCCCCTAGGCAGAGCCGCCACGGGCCCCTGGGCAGAGCAGTTACGGGCAGGGGCGCCGGCAGCGTGACGCACTGGACGCACGTGCGTCCACCCACCAAATCAAATCCACACAAGCATTAGGCATCGCATCGATATTTTTGACAATTTTACTGAGTAATTTTGGTTTACCATACAGTATGTATAAATAAAGTCATGTGATATCATAATGCTCGTGTTATACAGTTATACTGTACTTTTATGAGTCACTCTGAGTCATATTCAGTGTATGACTACGAGTGGCAGACAGGCGACGGGTGTTGGTGGGAGGAGACGGGATGGGTGTGCGTCCAATTTTGTTAAGCCTGGCGGCGCCCCTGGTTACGGGCCTCTAAACTATCTGTAGGCTTTATATAAATATAAAATCGTATGGTCGTACGAAAAAAAAACACAAATTGAAATAATAAAAGTGCGTGTACGATCGGACGATATTAAATTTATATATAGATACAACTATGATTTCATTCAGATTCATTCATTCATTCAATAACCATGGGCTCAGCGCCCGTAGGTGTCCGATGCCTTCTTTACAATGTCTTTCCACTCCGTTTTGTCCAGTGCCGAGTGGCTCAGTTTCTGGAGACTTGCTCCACACCATTCTTCAATGTCATTCAGATGCTTGATGTTTAAAATGATTGTAGTTAAGCGTCAGATAATATATTTTAAAAGGCATAAGTCATAAACTTTCTATAACTGATTATAATACTTTTCATAAGTTGATTGCGGGTCCGGCCCGGGCCCCTAAAAAGTCGCCGGGCCCCTGGGCATTTGCCCCCCCGCCTCTCCCTCTCGGCGGGCCTGCACTCGAGACCAAGACCTGGTCTAGAGGACAACAATTCTGCCTTTTGGACTAGCGTAATGGACAGCCTTCATGCGCCTGCAACTAACCATTCATTATCACGCTCTTAAGCTCCATTGCCAATGATCCTAAACATGAAAATCAAGAATTACTTTAAATATTACTCCCTTGGAAAGCAAGGCTCCGTTCCTTTCAGACATAAAACCTTCACAACCGAACCCTACAATACTTTAGCTATCAGTGAATTTATCAAAAATTCAAATTTATTAAGAAGCCAAAAACCAATGCACAAATGTAATATTTTATTCAGATTTCCAAGGATATTGATCTGCCTCCATACAAAAAACTGAACACAACCTTAACCATTGCCAAGACTTTAGTGAAAAAATATTGCAACTTAAGATTAAAATTGTACTACGTTAACAATATTAAATTAAATTTTGATAAAAGCTTCAGAGTTGTTGCAGAATGTCTCGTAACCTTGGAAATTGAATTTGGCATCACTTCTGCTTCTTTAAGCTGCCTCGGCCTCTCCCTCCTCTTCCTCAAATTCTCCCTCTTCCTCGGCGGTGGCATCCTGGTACTGCTGATACTCGGACACGAGGTCATTCATGTTTGACTCGGCTTCAGTGAACTCCATCTCATCCATGCCCTCACCAGTGTACCAATGGAGGAAAGCCTTTCTGCGGAACATGGCCGTGAACTGCTCAGAGACGCGTTTGAACAGCTCCTGGATGGCAGTGCTGTTGCCAATGAATGTGGCCGACATTTTCAGGCCACGTGGCGGTATGTCACAGACGGCTGTCTTGACGTTGTTTGGAATCCACTCAACAAAGTAGCTGCTGTTCTTGTTCTGGACATTCAGCATTTGTTCGTCCACCTCCTTCATCGACATGCGACCACGGAAGATGGCGGCCACGGTTAGGTAGCGACCGTGGCGTGGGTCACAAGCAGCCATCATGTTCTTAGCATCGAACATCTGCTGCGTCAGCTCAGGAACTGTCAGGGCACGGTACTGTTGGCTACCGCGGGATGTTAGTGGGGCGAAACCAGGAATGAAGAAGTGCAGGCGAGGGAATGGAACCATGTTGACTGCCAATTTGCGAAGATCTGCATTCAGTTGACCAGGGAAGCGCAGACAGGTGGTAACACCAGACATGGTGGCAGAGACCAGATGGTTGAGGTCACCGTAGGTAGGAGTCGTTAGCTTTAGCGTACGGAAGCAGATATCGTACAATGCTTCGTTGTCGATGCAGAAAGTTTCATCTGTGTTTTCGACAAGTTGATGAACGGAGAGTGTGGCATTGTATGGCTCGACAACTGTGTCAGATACCTACAAACAGCAGCAGTTCTTTGATCTTGTAACTTCTGTACAATAACAATTAAAAGGCCTAATTTCAGGCAAAACACATTCTTCCTCAAGCAGTTTACGTACCTTCATAAAAACTCATGGATTTACTAGATCAAGGTTATTCCTGCAACACAGCATAAAACTCCCAACATTTATAAACCAACTGTAGACTTCAGGCTGCATCGCACATGTTTCATTTTGATCAGATCTGCTTTTTATAGCCGTGATGCTCTCTACATGGCTTTATGCGAGACAGTTTAATTTCATACACTCCACACTCAGTAATACATCATGTTAAAAAAAGTTACGATCAGAAAGTCTTGGTCGTCTTTGGGAGTCGTATCAAGAACCATCTTGCAACTTGTCCATGTTACAATGTTTCCCTAAAGGTGAATAACTTCTGGGAACCATGTTCCTGACCTTGTTTGATCAGAAATCACGTTGTAGTAAAATTCTTCACTAATCCAGTTGGTGAATTAATTTTGGGACTCATGTCATGGCTTTGGTTTATCACAATTCATCTTAGAGTAAAGTGCATTACAAGTCTCTGGTTTAAAGAAAGTCTAGAGTTACTTTTCATTTTAATCCATTAGTTTATTTTATGTTTCTATTCAAATGCATTTTTGTATATTTATGTCCAAATAGTTTAAAATATTCAAGACCTGGAAAAGAAATTTACCTTAGGTGATGGGACGACAGAGAATGTGTTCATAATTCGGTCTGGATACTCTTCACGAATTTTGCTGATGAGCAGGGTACCCATACCCGATCCCGTGCCACCACCGAGGGAATGTGTCAGCTGGAAACCCTGAAGGCAGTCACAGCTTTCGGCTTCCTTTCTTACGACATCAAGGACCGAATCAACTAGCTCAGCACCTTCGGTGTAGTGACCTTTAGCCCAGTTGTTACCTGCCCCACTCTGGCCGAACACGAAGTTGTCAGGTCGAAAGATCTGACCAAAAGGACCGGATCGAACGGAGTCCATCGTTCCCGGTTCGAGATCAACAAGGATTGCACGTGGAACATACTTGCCACCTGGATCAAGAAAACAGATTACATATATCCAACTGCATTTGCTACTTCAGTACAATTTCTAAAGTTATGCTTGAGCTGATCTTAAACATTCTAATAAAGTCCATACAAATTCATGAAGCAAACACTGATTTTTGCATCCCTCTCGACGGTCATGGATTTCTTTTAAATCTGTCTTTCGCTCTGAAACACCATGGGCTGACCAATTTCAACATTTAAAATTTTCTACATGATGACCTATCTAAATTATGACTGCTAAAGCCATAGTTTTGTGCAGGGCTGTAGTGGTAAAAATACAGGCGAGTACATGCTACAGGTTAGTTTTCCGAAACAATGAGGGGATGTACCCCTCCCAAATGTTTTGAAATATGGAAATGATTTGGCGAGCATTAAAAGCTATTGAAATGACAGAATTTGTCAACTTCTGATGCATAAACTTCTGATGCATAAACTATACTACAAATTTATTGAAAAAATAATGTTTTTTCGCATCCAGGTCAAGCAAACAGAAAAAATTAAATTTCAAACTGAAATGTTGTTATAGCCTACACTTACAATATTAAAAAAATACGTCAAAGTCCGTTCTGGAGGCGAGTACTAAAAAAATATTTTGTAAGGTGAGCATAAATGTAAACGGTCTCTAGAGGGGAGTACAGCTGTATATCGGCGTGTACCCTAACCCACAGCCCTGGTTTTGTGTTGTCAGATCAGAAACATCTCGCATGATCTTCTCTCGAAGAGGTGCAATACAGATCTGCAATAAGGGGTCGTCCATTAATTATGTCAACAAATTTTAGGCAGCTTTTGACCCCTCCCTCCCCCTTGTCAACAACTGTCAAACATTCAAGGCCCCCTAATAAATTTATGTCAACACAAATTTACCCCCCACACCAAAAAAAGCAGCTTTCCATCGAAAAGAAACTCGAAATATTAGATTTCAGAAGTGCACAAAGAATATGCGCATTTAAGAGATTATGCAGCGCATTTTTTTCAATAAACTGGGAACAACAAACAAGATAATTTAAAACGAAGAAAATATCGCATTTGATTAAATTACGTGCAAAAAATATAGATCATACCTAAAGACTTTCCAAATCTGTGGTTACTTTTTGATTAAACTATTGTTGACGTCAATTTGTCTTGAACACCCCCTGCCCATTTTGTTGACATAATTAATGTACAACCCCTAAGTTACCTGACTTTATTGCGAAAAAAATGAAACAGTATGTTCCATATAATTTAGAAGGTGCATACCTGTGGCTTCATTGTAATAGACATTGATTCTCTCCAGCTGGAGATCGGAGTCACCATGGTATGTGCCAGTTGGATCGATTCCGTGTTCATCAGAGATGACCTCCCAGAACTAAGACACAGATTCAGACATTGTAGTTCAATAACATCAGCAAGTTTCCATTAAGCAGATACTTGCAAAGCATCATTTTGATTTACGTCATTGGGCTTAGGTTGAAATTACATGATTAAAAAATAAATTCATCAACCACAAAATTATGGGTAAATTGCTACATATTATTTTGCTGCAAAGTTATTGTTGCTGCTTTTCTCTGCATCTTGCCTATAGTGAAATTAAATATATATGAAAAGCAAATAATTTTGTGCCAAGATTTTTTATTGGGTATTACAATTTTTGACTTTTGTAACATGATAAATGATAATGTTCATTTCAAACAGTTTCAAAATAGGTCCACCTTTAAACAGATGTGCAAGTACCGTAACCCATCTTTTCATTTTAACATTTATCCTTTAAATTTAGCTTATACATTGTTGAATGTTTACAATAAACTTGAAAACTAGTGTCATTGCTGCTGAATTAAACATTCGTGTCTGAATATTTGTCGATGTGCTTTCATTTAAATAGCCTTATTGGTGTCTGGGCGCTAACTAGTGTCAAGGTGCGACCTCTTGTCACACAGTAATACATAGTCCCCTGAATTTGGGTCAAACAATAACATTAGATAGGGACCCTCATATCGCAAGTTTACCCTACTTTCGACACGTCGACACGTCATTTACCCCGCGTCTTTAAAAATGCTTACAAAAATCAATAAATGCTGAATTAAACTGAAATATTTACCTTCGCACCGATCTGGTTACCGCACTGACCAGCTTGGAGGTGGACAATTTCTCTCATTTTCTTGGATTTTTCTAACAATTAACGCAAAAACTGCAACGCTCTCTGAAACCTCGGGTACCTGCTCTCAACCAGATATATGTCGGAATTATATAGCCAGCCGACCAACTCACGCATCAAGTGCGTGTGAGCCTACGTCTAAGATTTAAATGTATCAAGCGTAGGCCTGTTATAATGTAGCATTTCTACTGTAACTACATATTTGTGGTACGCTTAAACAAGAATGCATAAAAATATTTGGTTTCTTAGACGGATTTGATATAAAACTGTTAAATTTATTACGGGACTATTTCATGACAAACGCGGATTGATTTCGACCGGCGCAGCTTTCGTGAGTCATTTGTTAATTATGCGAGTGTGTCCGCTGCGTTGTCCGTTTCTCTGTTCGCCTCCGTCTGTGCGTCTGAGAGTCGGTTGCTATTGACTGTTTCTATTGATACGCACAATGCTACGCAACGCAGGCCTAGCGACGGAGAAGTCTTTTAAATCGACCGAAGATCGTCATAAATTAATGCAGAGCAAGTCCAGACTCATCTATAGACGTTGATAGTCGTCGACATTGGCCGTGTTATGCAGAGATTGAATTCGATGTGTTAGTTTCAAGTTATGCACCTCAATGATTTATTGTATTGTATTGTATTGTATTTACGAATTTATAAAGCGTTCTGTTTTATATTATACATATAAGCCTACTTTGCAAAATGCCTTGGATGCATTTCGTTACAGGCAACTTCCCTACAAAATTCAGCTCTTGCTACTGCTGCAGGAGCTACACTAAACCTATATAATTTTTATACTAACCTGAACGTCGTCGTTATCGCAGGCATCATCATCGTCATCATCATCATCTGTGAACGCAACATCACCATCCATTCACTGTCGTATAGGCCTACTCGTAAGCATCATCATCATCGTCGTCGTCGTCGTGAAGCGAGCACCCCCACAACCACGATGTGGAGACGATGATGATGATGATGATGATGATGATGATGATGATGATGATGATGATGATGATGATGATGATGATGATGATGACGACGATGACGCCTGTGATAACGACGATCAGGTTAGCAATTGGATATAACGTAGTCTCGGTATAATGTGCCTCCTCTCTTGATCTGGCTCCCATGGTAACCGGACTCTGACCTCTTTTGGACTACCCTTTGGAAAAACCCCTATGATTTGACGCAGTGCTCGTGAATAGACTGGTGCCCTGCGCTTGGCCTTCGAGTGGCGCTTTAGAAGTTTGGAGGTTACGAGTACAATTACAATTACCATCACCATCACCGCCACCGCCACCCACCCAACATTACCACCACCACAACAACAACATTAACAACAACAACAACAACAACAACAACAACAACAACAACAACAACAACCTTTTATTTGTATATTTCTGACGCTGCAAGTGACAACTATTATTTAAATTAAAAAATTAATTAATTAATTCATCATCATCCACGTCCATTATTGCCCTCGTTCTCAGCAATGCCATCATTTACATCAGCATCAGCAGCAGCCGTTGCTCATCAAAATCATCGACAACAGCGGCAAGATCAACATCGTATTTTTTATTGTGGGGTTGAGGGGGTGGGGCCTAAATATCCTCCCGTTATCACATAACTGTATCGCACAGGCACGAGGTTTGAATGCAGGTTTTGTTAAAATAATAATCTTATTTTTTAATAAAACAGAATTCACATAGTAGTTTTGTAGCTAATTAAGTTATTCAGTTCGCGAAGTTAATATAGGCCTAATGGCCTATTTAACATTTTAACGTTCTGTTTTATTAATTCAATTGAATATAACCCCATCCGTCCAAATCCAATAGGCCTAGTTAATTGCACTACATGTGCAATTAAGGCACCACTTAAATAATATAGGCCCCCTATTGTCCCTACGCAGTGGCGTCACGAGAGGGGTGCGGGGGTGCGGACCGCACCGGGTGACACCCTCAGAGGGGGTGACCAACATGAGAAAATAATGAAATTTTTGGAAGATGAGGAATTCCTAAAAAAAAGGTCATCTAATTTTTTTCGGAGACGAATTCCTAAAAAAGGTCATCACTGTTTTTGGGAGACGAATTCCTAAAAAAAGCTCATAACTTTTTTCAGGGTGACACCATGACTTACCGCACCGGGTGACACCAGCCCTAGTGACGCCACTGTCCCTACGGACCAGCTAAACGGGTAGTGGCGGTGAAGGATCTAACCTGACAATTTATTGAAACCAGGGTCGAGCAATAGTCGAGCCCACACGATCGCCGTAGATAAACGCGTACATTTATATTACACTTCGGGACGGTCGTTCATCGGTCGTGTAGGCCTATGATTTAAATTCACTTGCAATTATTGTCTTTGTAACACCGTGAAATCCTATCACGTGTCAACGGGAATCTTTCAATAAACGAATATTTAATTGATTGATTGACATAACACATTTATTACATTATGCTAAACATGTTTATTGTGCTACTGATTTTGTTCTGCCTGTATATTCTGAGTTTGAACTTAAGCAGATGGTCAGAGTAAAAGTTCGTTTTGGTTTGTTTTGCACATGATCGAAGTTTTTACACGAGCAAAAAATTATTTCTAATAAAGTGTGTGATGCCGCTTCTGTTATCAAGTTGATAATGGAGGGCAAAAATGTTACTGCTGATCTTTGAGATGTGGCCATGAAAGGATAGTGGAAGAAGTTGAAACATATATAATTATGTGGTTCAAAACTTGGATCACGAAAACTTAGCCGTTCAAACAGGAATGTGGCTTTTACATTCATAAGAAACGTTCAGTTTTGTGTGCTTCAACAGATAGAACTGTCACTTATAGATGCTGTGGTGAGGGATTGCTTGAGGTTAAGTGTCCAATTAGTTTTGCAGACATAGATCCTGCTGAAACCACTTCTGCCACATCTTGTTACTGCTGATGGTCATGTCATGTTAAGTCGCACTCATCAGTATTAAAAGTAACACATATTCAAATGCAGATAGCAGTTTGGTAATAGCCAGTGGTGTGAGTTTTCAGTAACTGTGGCTCCTTTTTTGAAAGAAAATTGTTTAACAAATCATTCTGGGATGTTTGCCAATCGATGCTAGAGACTTGTTTTAACACTTTCGTTTTCCTAGCATGTTGGACCATCTGAGAGCTATGCACCAACTTAACCAGAAAATATTAAAAAACTTGTATTAAGTAATTAAATTAAACTTAAGTATATTTAATATTTTTACATAGAATCACACCTATAACCATTTCATACTTTGTTGCAATGACTGTTAGTGAATGTTTCATTAAAGATGCTTAATTCAGACATCTTAAAATTGCCCGCATGCATTTACTAAGTAAGAGTGCTCGAGTTGAAATTATGCTAAACACAGATCAGAGATTGGTTTATCCAGGCGAATGGATTTTCATATTTTTGAAGTAATGCTACAAGTCATAAACATTAAATGCAATTGACCTATAACGACTTGCGTCTGGTTTGTTGACAAAGTTGGTAGTACTGACCTTAAGGCAATTAAGTGGGTCAAGTCACTGCGCATGCGCACACGACATATCGATAGGGCTTATTAAGTAGTGCGGAAGACAAAATGCGCCCTTGATGCTGCGCTATAAGATAGAGTGCACAAAACTTGGCCGTCGTGCGTTGCGTTGCGTCGCTGAGGGGTCCATAGAGTAGTGGTAACATCACTGGCATGAAGAGCAAGAGGTAGCGGGATCAGTGTCTAGCCAGGGCTGGTTCCGCTGATCCAACAGTTGATGGACCCACTCGGTGATTATGTCGCGAGACGGTCTCAGTCCCGATAGCTGGAGGTTGAGCGGGACTCAGAGAAAACTTGTTTGTGATAAATAGCCTAAACAAGTAAATAAATAAAAAAAAGGCCTGTGTACAGATAGGGATAGCGTTACAGCTTATCCCATGTGCCATTCGAGATATGTCTTTCTCGTCGCTAGTAAGGGGCAGACAGTTCAGTGGCGGCGATCTTGTTTGACAGGTGGGGGGGACATTTTGGAACTGATCTGGTGAAAAGAGTTTGGAACTGATCTGGTGAAAAAAGGTAACAAAAATTTTTCACGCTGATGCGCGAAAAAATTTGATGACCTTTTTGGGGGTTTCCCCATGGGCAGACTGATCAGTAAGAGGAGCGTTAAACTGATCTGTGTGAAACAATAGGCCTAGTGTAACGTGCGGGTTCCATCTAATGCTCAAGAAAATGCTGGCAGAGGTAGGGACCCTACTGGTATCTCCTGAAGCAAAATTTATAACTGTGTTGGTCAGCAACTGATAACACAGAGTTCGAAGCAGAATTTCTTAAGTGTGTGTTGGTCAAGAACCGTCTGCAGTCGTGCATATCTGCAATCATGTCTTGAGGCAGTTGTGGAAGGTCTGTGCAGGTGAAACAATGTGCAGAAGACCACTGGCCCGTTACTAAATAGTAGTAACTGTAATTTACTGGTAATTGTAAGCGAAAATTGATGTAGCACATCTGCAAGAGAAACTCCACAAAGGCGTTATACTCTTCAGTGGTATAACGCCGGCATACTTGTTCACTTAAAGGGCCCAAGTCGAGCAAGAGGCTACTGTGGCACACTTGAAGATGACCCAAAGAAGCCTTATCAGTTAATACACCTTTACTTTTAATGTAATCATTTATAATTGTAGCATCCTGAGTTCTTAATTAAAAATGAAATCCAGTTCTTGTAATCATTTTTCTAAAATTCAACAATTAGTTAAACACACGACAAAACTTTAAGAATTGAAAAAAATTTGGCTTTATAATTCATAGATATTGAAACCTTGCAGAAACATTGTTAAAATGCCAGAAGTAAAGGTCCATTTCAATTGAACTGAGATTGTAAGATGGTAAGTAAATAACAAAGCACATGAGCGACAAAACAACTACTAATGATGACGATTGAAAATGACGATCAGCAGATTAACATTTCAAACAACGACGAAGATGATGAGAACAACAATGACAACAGACACCATAGATATGTTATGTAATTTACAAATTTGCCATGGTACATAAACGTATATTTAACCATACATAAATAACAATTGTATACAATAAATTAATAGTTAAACAAGAGATCTGCAAAAAGGCGCTATAAAACTTACTCGATTAACGCTAGATTGTTATTTCCAAGTACACAAAAGTTAAAACAAGAAAGATGTAAGATAAAATGACTAAAACGTAGGCATAATATTTGACTATATATTATGTAAATTATAAATTAAATATCGTCATTTCTGAAACCTTTAACTACGCAATCATTAGGTAACAGATCGTGTAAAGTTTTCAGAATGACAATTCCAAGTCACTATAGACTTTTGTCAAAATGACAATTCAAAGTCACTATAGACTATTTCAGAATGACAATTCAAAGCAGGGCATATTTTAACTGTATAACTAGTGCAGAGGTGGGCAAACTTTAAGCACAGGGGGCCACATTAAACGCCAAAAAAATTCAGAGGGCCGGATAATAAATTTTTAACTTTAATAACGACTAACATGAGAAGTTTACTTATTTATAATATGTTAAAAACACTTTGGCTGCTACTAATGAGATGTAGGCGACTGTGAACATGCATGCATTCAACAAGATTCCCATAATACGGAGTGATTGAGATTGTTGCAATTCCCAGAGTTGAAGTTTAGATCACTTAACTGAGACCTGTACTTGGATTTGTTTATCTCATACTTGAAAATCTTGATTGACAGATGTAAGTGGATGCGAATAACACAAACATTTTTAAAGCAAAAGTTTGTAGATTTTAGAAATTTTTCCTTCCTGCATGAGCGATGAAAAGAAAAAAGAATAGTCAGGTCTGATTCTTTGAGCTGTTCTTTGAGAACAATGTCACGTTGTGGGTCGGCTAACTGTAGCTGAACTTCCGTATATGAGCTAATTGTCAATGTCAAATGTGAACGATATAGGCCTAGTAAGCAAAGTAAATTCAGTCTCAATTGATTTAAAATCCACAAATCGTCTGGAGAACTGGAGAACTCTTCTGTCAAACTTGACAGATGAAGGCTATATTTTTCCTCAGACTCTATACTGTGACAGTTTGCAACTGCAGGATAGGAAAGTTCCCGTACTTTTGTTCTTTCATCTGCTTTGAAAGTAACATTTGCTTTATATGAACGGATTTCACTTCTGCCTATACAGATCATGTGCATGCAGAAACCTCTGCAGGGAAGTGGAGCAGATCGGCAGAATTAATGCATGGAGTTATTATTAAAACCGATACCGGATTAGATAGCAAGAGAGCAGCGCCATGTGAGTAAAACGAAGAAAACTTATCGCGGTCTGAATTTTAAAAAAATTCTGAAGAATTGTGGGGGCCGGATAAAAAGTGTTGGCGGGCCGGATCCGGCCCGCGGGCCGTAGTTTGCCCACCTCTGAACTAGTGGGACAAATGTCCCAGTAGTCTTAGGATTTGTCCCAGTAGTCAGAGCGATTTGTCCCAGGCAATGTATGTATAAAGTACAACTAGTGGGACAAATGTTGCAAGAATTTAAAGATTTGTCCCAGTAGTATGATGAGAAAGGTATGACATTATTGTTGAATGATCCCTTGTTATTGGTTGGGAGACACTGATTCAAAGTCACTATAGACCAGATAGTGTTCACTAAAGGCAATGGAAGTTTTTCATTAACAGCAATTATACTATTAAAACGTCATTATAAACTGTTGCTTCCAAAAGTAGCTCAAGCCAAAAGCTGGTTGAAAGCAACCCCAAAATTGATTCATTCTCACTCATTCATTCTCTCTCTACTTATGTCTATGTTGTCTGTCCATCATCTGTCTCTTTCTTTATCTCTATGTCCATCTCTGCCTATCTGATTTTTGCTAAACAAGCAGTGGGCTAACACTTGATGTTAGAGGCTACTAGCCAATGACCAACAGTAGGCTTTGGCTAGCGAGGGCACTGCAAATTTTCTTCAACATAAAATACCAATGTTATTGTTAACCCTCAGTTTTCTCCCTCCCCTCAAATGCATAAGACACCCCTTCGTTAACTCACTGTTTATCACTTGTTATCACATGTCAAAGCTACGAGAATGACATTCCAATATTCCACCCTCCAGACCCATGGCTGGCTTCCAGGATTAGTTGAAGGATTGGTTCTATGACGTAGCCAGGAGCACCAGTAGTGAGCAGTCTACCAGTAACAACAAGTGAGTTGGGTGTTGTCGACATACCACTGCCTAGCAAATGCCGAGCAACATACATTTTTCGAATACAGAGACGTCAACTGTTAGATGGTCGGGATGGCCATGATGGTAGGGGCACCGGTTGCTACAAAGCCCTTTGTCTTCTTGAAGGAGACTTGCAGGGCCCTTCCGCCGATCTGGTATCCGTTGAGAGCCGTTATGGCAAGCAGGGCCTCATCGTAGTTGGTCATCGTTACGAACCCAAACCCTTTGCACTTCTGACTGGCCAGGTCACGCATGACTTTCACATTCTGGACCGCTCCGAAGGGACCGAAGAGTTGCCAGAGAAGGCTCTCGTCTGTTTCAGGGGCCAGGTTGTAGACAAACAAACACCATCCGGATCCTGTCAGCGAGTTTCCTGTGATCAGACCGCTGTTGGTCAGCGCCAGCGGCCCCTCTATTGGAGAATACCTGAAACAATGAAGCCATGTCTGCTGTCTTACAGTTGTGCCTGTGTTGTAAATGAAAAGGTAAATCTCCTACATTTCTCTGTACCACACAAAACTGCAAAAGATAAAACCAGCTTTATCACTGGCACTTAATGAAAGCATGTCTTTTTAGGTCAGTCTCAATGCCAGCTATACATAACCATCAACTCTACACAAAATGCATCGAGTCCACAACAATCAGGTTGTTGAGTCAGTGCCAGGTATGCTCATTTACTAGTAGTATATAAACTCAAGTCTGTAAGAACCAGGATGTTGGTTGTTGTTGGTGCTAGCTGTGAATGAATCAGTGCAAGGAGCAAATACTGAAACTAGGAAGCATTAGTAATCTCGAGGTCAGAAATTCCACCACAGAGTCCATCGCAGCCAGGTTGTTGAGTCAGTGCCAGGCATGCTTATTCACTAGTGCTATATCAAATCAAGTCTGTAAGAACCAGGTTGTTGGTTGTTGTTGGTGCCAGCTGTGAATTAATCAGTGCAAGGAGCAAATACTGAAACTAGGAAGCATTAGCAATCTCGAGGTAATGCAAGCCACCTGTGAAGTTATAGATATGTAGAGCTGTAATTTATTTGATCAAGTGTTTTGTGACACTATCACTTGGGAATCTATCATATGAATTGGACTGACTTATACAGCAGGTGTTTAACATGGCCATAGGCCTACAATACTTGAAATAGACATTCATATAGATTGCAAAGTGTATAAGATATTCATATACAAGTTGCAATATTTACGTATTTGTAAGGAAATACCATTGTCCAATCTCCCTGCTCTACCCAGTTGTCCTCTTAGCTCACTCACACCCATCACCCGCTCATCAACCATCGGAATTAGTTATCTGAAGGATCTACATCCACCACTGCACCTCGACCCGTGCAGCCATCTCCATTCTCCAGCATAATATCCCACAATTGTCCGTTACTCCATCCCCTCTGCGAAGTACACATCATTTCTGTCTCAAACCCATTTATCTATCACTTCTCAGGCTTTCCATTTAAAAACAAAGTCTCATATCTTCCAGAAATCTTCCAATTTCTCTTAACCTAAACACAACTCATCCTAACAGCTCATTTCCGGACCCTCTCTGGCTTTCTGGTTTTCTTCGTTGGTCTGGACAACCTCTCTGACTTGACTCAGTGCTCATGAATAAGATCGTGCACTGCACTTTGGCATTTAGGATCTTTAAGATTACAATTAATTTTGGCTTCTCCTACTACTACAATCAACCACAAATTGGACTCTGAGTTTAATATTGCCTATAAGGCAGCCCACACGGAACACAGAACTTAAGGGGCATATTAAGTGCCTTGAATCCATTGATTTTGGGGAATGGAAAGCAACTGAGTGCACGTGCACTCAATCTAGTGTGATGGTTACCCACTACATTTGTAGAGTTAAAAAGGTCATGATAACATCATGAAAAATAGAAGAAAGGTAATCAGAACTGGAAAACTAAAAAAGACCAAATCCATCTACTTAATAAGCGTCAGCAATGTTAAATCCACAGTCAAGCACGAAGTTGCTTACTTGGCAACCAATTCTACACTTCAGGATCGGCGACTGCAGGCACTCACCTGACCCTGGCCGCCTGGTGATGAATAGGACCAACAAGTCTTCTGGCCGACGTCAGATAGGGCGACTGAATGGAAGCAGCAGCTGCTGCTGCTGCAGCTGCAGATGGCGTGGCAGCGGCTGCAGCTGCTGCTGCTATGGGCAGCTGGAGTGCCGTTGTCTTTGTCGTGGTTGCTGTCGGCGAGTTGGCAAATTTGACGGTGATTGGTTCACCTGAGGCAGGTGGAATGGTGCCATTTAGGTGCTTAATCGCTGCCTCTGCCTCTGTTCTTTTGTCATAACGAACGAAGCCAACGCCTTTCGAAATCCCTGTAAAACCAACACCAGCCCCAAAATTCCCAAGCGCTCCACAGATGACATGCAATACGTCAGTTGCCAATACAGTCGCTACTGCTATTGCTAATTTTATAATTAGTTTCAGTGTTGCAACTCTTGTCATTGTTAATTTTGCTAATAGATAAGTCTTGTTTAAGACTCAGCCAGGTAGATTTTATGGGGACAACAAAGCAATAATTCAGATTTTAAAATATAGTCAGAGAAAAATTAGGAATATATCCTTAAAATTATGTGCGTGCAATGGAAAAGTTATAACTGAAAACATATAACCTGAAAATCCTGCAAACAGAACACAAATTTAACACATTAACAATAAGTACAAAAGTAAGTTAAGCCAACATGATACACATTTTGCTGATGAATTTGCCTAACTAATTTCTTTATTTAAATATGGCACTTTCATATTTTTGTTGTGATATAATAATAAAAATATAATAATAATAATAATAATAATAATATCAGTAATAAAAATATACTAAAAATAATAGTGATGGTAATAGCAGTGGTAAAACCAGAACACTCTGGAAGAGTTACCAGGATGTTTCAAAGAACCAGGTTCCTCCCTCATACTGCATTTCTGCTCCAGCAATTAGTAACATCACTTCTTTCTAGGTCACCGAACATGAAGTGTTCAGCCGTATTTAATCCTTCCTTCCAGGCTGGTTCATCCGAGGCGCCAGACGGTCACTGACAACAACAACTCCTTGATCTGATCAATATTGTTGAGAACTGCCGAACTCGTTTCGGCCATCACTGCCCTGGTTAACATCCTTTTGGGGCTGGGGTTTGCCCTCAGCAAGTTCAATCAACTCTTTTTCTGGTGAACTTTGCTCAATAGTAATACGATACTACTGGCACAGACTAGCATCAAAATGAGCTAACACTTGTGTCCATCCAACTTCTGTCATATATCTTTCCCACAAACAGATCCCTGTTGGTGTATCTTGTGGTTGCAAGGCAGCTGGAAAGACATTCGATGCCGCAGATGTGATAGTGGTTGAGCGGTAGTGTGATCCCTTGGCCTACAACTTAATATCATGAAGTGTGGGTAATCTCAAATTCTCAGATCGAACCACGCAGTCAGTTCTTATTCATCACATCAGAAACAGCCAAACTGTTTGGCTCCCACTGTCTACCTCGGAGGCCCTCTCAACTTGTCTGGAATCCTGCTCTGCTGAACTGTCCTTAGCAATCTCAAGGTCGAGGATCATGTCTAAACATGATGCTTTAATAGTGCTTAGAAGCTAACTAAGTTCACCAAGGCCGTTGCACGTGTACCTTACCACGTGTTCATGTCTTTACTATCCGTACCTGGCATACCAGTAAAAGCTGGAAGATTATCAGGTGTCCTTGCTTGCATTTCCTGTCATCTTACATGATCTAAACTGTCAAAACCTTGGTCGTGCGGGTTTACCTGTAATCAAAGAACCATTTGACCTATCTAAGACTTAACGGGTATATGGGTATACGCTCAATCCATGCGCAATGGCTGCAGTTTGAGTTGTGATGTCAGTGTAGCTGACACCCCAACTGCTTCATACTGGGCTGCTACTTTTGTTTTGGTGGTTGGGCTGTAGAATTGGTGCAATCTAGAAAAATATCAAAATACAATCCAATTACGGAGCTTGGGTGCTCTGTAATGCATGTAGTTTGAGATGCAAGTGAAACATGCCATCATTTCCATTGCAATGGAATGCTGTAACGCTGTTTCCTTCCACAGCACCTCCTCTCTGCCAGAACTTAACCCTTTAATGACGAGAGTGTACTAAAAGCGACTGGAAAATCAATGCAGCTTGTCGTTAAAGTGCTAATGATGTTTAGTCAACCCAAACAGTTTATTTCTCCAAACCTTTTTCTAAGTTCTGAGGGATCATATACTTGTGGAATATAATAAGACCAAAAATAAGTGCAAGTATTAGCACCATTCTGCATGTACCCATACGGCAGTTATAAAATCAGGTGATGTGATGTAATTAGACCTGTTCTCATTTAATTTACTGGCCTTAATTATTTATGTAATTTAGGACTCTATTGGGTCTCCATCAAGAAACAGCAAGGGTTTGGGTTTGGAAAAATTATCAGCCTATTGATTGGATCAGGGTCAAATTTAACTCAGTTAAAGTTTCTTCATGAAATGTTCCCTGCTGCTGATAAAATTTTAAGAATAACAAAATTATTAGAATAGAAAACATAAAATGTTTTTAAAAATAATTTAAAGCACAATATTAAAAATACTTCAATTAGAACTAAATGAAATCAAACAGATTTTACTTTAGTCAGTTTTAAAACTATGTGTGGTACGTATCCAAATCTGATTGAAACTTTGTTTTGCAGTACTTTGTAGCACAATTATCAAGTGTTGCTATACGAAGTACTAAACTGGCCGAGTTTTAACTCTCTGGTATTTCCATCTATTTAAAATTTCCTTCTCTTCAATCTTTTAAAATTTTTACAGTGTCAAGGTTGCCCTTACGAAATTCTGGCTGGCATTGGAAATTTACAACAAAAACTACACAAGCCTCAAAAGGTTTGATGGACCCGAAGGTGGAGGAACGAAAAGGCCCCAAAGTTTACCGATAAGGAAGTCTTCTTAGCATAGTAAACTCTCCCAAGACTTGGGTGGTTGACTTATGACCTGGTCTCTAAGCTCACCAGTGAGCGTCGAGACAGAGCCTAGTCTTAGGCCCCAACCGTCATAGTTAGAGGGTATCATTAAAATATCCTACAGCAAGCTTCACTTTTCAAAAATAATTTATGCTATGGGCTGCCACACAGTGGGTGAGTAAAAAATGCTATGGGCTTGAACTTTTGTATTAAGACTGGGTCATTAGGTTCCGTCAGTCACCAGCGATTTCAGAACTCAACTTTTAAACTCTATCATAAAATGTTACATTACAAATGGAGGCTGCTTACACGAGGCTTATAGCCAGAGCTTAGAAATAAAGACTGGGGAGCATATGGGTTGAACATTCACAAGACTGTTTAACGACAAACATGTACTAAAATGCATTGAAAACTAATTCCTCTTGCCATTAAAACATTAAAGAATAATTTGTGCAAAAATGATTGGGAAGAGGTTCCTTGGGGTAACTAATGACCAAAAACATAACTTTTCAATCAAGACTGGGGAATTTGACTTTTGACCGAAGAGAATGAACCTCGCTAAGATACGTAGAATAGAATAGAATAGAATATTCTTTATTGGAAGCAATTGCAAACCGCGTTTTGGTGTACAGCAACTTAAATGTGTTTATACCAGTGCTTTTTTTCAGCCGGAACGCGCCGGAACGGCGTTCAGGTACCTTTTTTCAGCTACTAAAAATATTTTTCTTATTTTAACAATAAAAACAATAATTTAGTGATTTTAAACTTCATTTCAGTGTTTTGAACTGTTTTCAGTGTTTATTGAGACTCCTCCCAACCCCAATCCCGTTTTTCTCGGGATTTTAGCCCGCCCATAATTGTTCCGTTCCGGAACCTTTTTTCCCAGAAAAAAAGCACTGGTTTATACAGATTATATACATCTAATAATATGTTAATATCAGGTGTTAATATTTGTCTCAAATATGCCCCACTTATATAATTATTATTTTTACCCATTGCACATACTAAGCTGCTTCATAAAGCATCCTGATGATGAACGTTTTTCTAGCCAAGTGGTAGGGATTTCCAGGTCGTGAGACAAAATTCAGACCAGCTTGCCTTTTGACCAGGGGCATAGACTTGGGGGGGGGGGACAGGGAGAACAGTCCCCGAAATTTGAGGTGGGGATGGAGTTACTTATATCCCCCCAATATTTGAATATTTCATAAATACAATTTCATAAATTATAGAATATTTCATAAATATAATATAAATTTCATAAACATCATTATAAATTTTGACATTATTTTCCACTGTTTACCCTCAATCAGTCTTGTTGTCTTCGAGATCAAGGTCTTGGTCTCGAGTGCACTCGAGTTCATTTTTAAAAGTCTTGGTCTTGGTCTTGAAATCAAAAGTCTTGGTCTTGAAACCAAAAGTCTTGGTCTTGAAACCAAAAGTCTTGGTCTTGAAACCAAAAGTCTTGGTCCTGATCTTGAGGTTTAAAGCCTTGGTCCTGGTCTTGGTCTTGAGGTTCAAAGTCTTGGTCTTGCAAGACCAAGACCAAGACTCGGCTGTCAATATGAACAGTCACTTAACAAAACCCAAGAATTTTTTATTAAGCCTGTTTGCATCATACGACAAATCTCTACGGACAGAGGCAAGTCTTGTTGGTCAGGAAAACCCATCGGCAGCATCAACAGTTATGCTGTATCTGGAAGCCCTGCCAATACTTTTTTCTGAATCCAGACGGTCTGATAAACCATTTGAGGATATTCTAAAAGACTCACGATTTGTACATTTACATCCAGTGCTTGAAAAGTTACTGTGTGTGCCAGTGACTTCAGCACCTGTAGAAAGTAGGCGTATTTTTTCACATGGTGGAATTTTTATGAGGCCCCAGGTCTTGGTCAGAAAATTCTGAGCAAATTGGTTTTTATAAAATACAAAGGCATTTGGAATAACATTTTGCATGAAGGACTTTTGTAAATACGAATTCGGAATTCTCTGCCGTCTGCATTTAAAGTTAATTTGCTTCAATAAACTAAAAGACTCACATTTTCATTAAAATAGTGAGTATTCCAACTTGACAATTTTTAATAAAGAATAGAAGTCTGGACCTGATTGTGATTTTTTGGGTCTTGGTCTCAGTCTTGGTCTTGAGGTTCAAAGTCTTGGTCTTGATCTTGAGGTTCAAAATCTTGACCTTGGTCTTGGTCTTGAGGTTTAAGGCCTGCCCTTAATTGGAAATAGTCTCACTTACATAGGCTTAAATATAATTTTTTTCGACCTGTCCCCCCAACTAGGACCATGTCTCCGCCTAAGTTTTTGACCTAGAAGGGTTGAACGTTCACAAGACAAGCAGTGCTTGTAGACCTACAGTAGACCTATATTTACCTAATTCAACAACTGAAAACAAACTGAAAACTCCTTTGCGTCCCCCAAGAGCCTCTTATTTGGATCCTTGTTCAGGCCCTATTTGGCCTTGCAGCTGTTCACTGTAGAGCGATGAGAATTAAAACCGACCCCCGATTTTCTCATCACGACAGGAGCTTGTTTGTTGGTCTGGGATGCTTGAACCCCAAACTTTCCCCGTCGCATCCAGCCCCGTTTCCAGACCTGGCATTAGGCTAACGCCATTCTTTCAACAACCAAAACAGCTGAGATCCTTTACATCCTGATTTGCATAGCGCTAGACCGGGGCTTAACACATAGTCAACTTAATCGAACCTTCAACAAAATGTTAGCGTCAGTATAATAGCGGGTTTAACTGTAAAAAAGACGAACAAAGGCGTGAAAACTAAGATGAACAACAAAGAGCAAAATCGAACACATCGAACCAAGCAAAAACTGCGTACCGGTCTGAAGATCACACAAAATACGAGACGTGATTATATTTCCGTAAGGGGTAAACAAATTTTCCAGGTCCGGCTGAGTCCAGTTTTTGGGGATGCCACTGACATAGAGATTGGCACCCTTGATCATATCGCTACTAGGTCGAGCGAGTGACACCTAAAACACAGCAAGATATAGGTCAGGCGCCGGTTTATAGGTCATGGCGGAGGCGCTTGTCTCCATGGCAATCATGGCGTCTCTGAAATTCGTCCATTCGCTACCGGAAGTCTTTAATGTTTGCACGCTTGAGGAAATCGCCATGACACGGAGGTTAGATTCTGTTTCTGGTAGCTTTCCCGTGTTGGTCAGTTGCGTATAATAAATGTGGTTTCATATGATTCGGGTCTGACCCTTCGTTTCTACTATACCCTGTATACAATTTGTACAGGTAGGATATGTTATGTTGTGCCTTCGTAGGCTAGGAGTTGAAATTGTTGACCTGAATCATGGGCGTCCGCAGGGGGTTTGCGCATATTTTACTAAATAAAATCGTTTGATTATTATGATTAGGCCTATTACAACAGTCACAGGCAACACGATTTTCAATGCGAAAAAACTTAATTATTTAGTTAGTCCTGTACCATTATTTTTAAGTTGTCACGTGTTCTGTGTTCATGAATAACTAGGCCTATTCTATGCAAAACGGTCATTTTGTTTAGTCCCTGTGCCAACCAACAATTTAAAACTTTTCTGCCCCCTACAAAAATTCCTGCGAACGCCCATGACCTGAATCACTGGCCCATGAGGGCCATGAGAAGAACACATCTAGGCTACAACTTTTGGACATCTAGCTGTTGCTCCAGGCAGAATCGTGTGATCTCTCTGGTTTGAACGCCGTTATGTGCTAGCGACATCTAGTTTCCTATATATGTAACTGTTTAATACGAAGGTCAACCAGTATTAGCCAGTCAATCCTCTTACGAAGTACATGACGAGTATAGACAAACAATAGCCTACATTTGCTGCTACTTTGTTAACAGGAAACTCTGCAGACAGCAGTGGCAGAAACTGACACTACGTGTCGCCAGCCTGTAAAGACGTCCAAACCACAGAGATCGTACCATTTGCTGTCACTTTCACTATTGCTCAGATGCTGGAAGCGGGACTCGAACCCCGACGGTGAGGCACTGAACAGCCACAGCCTCTGTGAGCATCTGTAGGCCTAGTCAGTGAGCTTGTCACTTAGGGCCGAAATCTACCTGTGCGGGATCTTTTCCGCCCCTTACTATTTTCAATTTTCCCCAGAAAACCTCGTTATAGGCATCGATTCCATCTCTCCAATTGTCACTGGCTTGAGCTGGGAAACACAATCACCTCTTCCAAGGTAAACTTAATCAGAGAAAAACTGAAGCGGATGAACACAATTTCCAGTTCTAAAATTAATAGAGGAAACCGTTTTGTCTGTGTAACCATGGCAACTGAAAAACCATGGCAACTGAAACGACCATGGCAACAGAAAGGACCGCTGATTTACACCGAAACACAACAACAAATCAACGACAATGGAAAATGAAATTATTAAGAGACAGATTAATATTCTGCTGATGTTGCAATGAAATCAGAGAAAAAAATTCACCAAAACAACTTATGAACCAAACATATTAAAGCAACCACTTAATTAATAGCTACTCGTTTTAAACAAATTTATTAGTTAAAAACTAAAACTGATTAGGCCTACACTTTACTAATTGTAACACATTAAATGTAAGAAGTTTATAATTATTATACTTGCTATTTGAATTATAGCCTAACTATTAATTACATTAGTAAACCAATGCATAAATATAAGAAGTAGGCTACATATATTTATAGTTATGAGGTGAGAATCGTAGCTTGACCACTGACAAACCATGTTAATACATTTACAGGATATATATAGGGCTTATCTGCAGAAAAAAAGCAGAGTTGGTAAACTACTATGACCTACGATTTATATTGCGCTAAGAATATTATATCTGAGTGTGTGCGGTATAGTATATCGTGCGCCAGGTGCTTGGTATTGGTCGGAAAAAATTGCCAGGTAAAGATGAGTCATTAAACGCCACATACGACATACAAGACTGTGCTACGTTATATAGGCCTACGTAGACCTTATAGGCCTACTGGCTAGGCCTATGCGTGCGGTAGAATATCGATAGCCACTGATAGGTCGATATTTCCAAATGTTATCTGTACAACATGGATCGATCATTTTTGCTTAGATCTGTCATCGCGTTGGCCTTTGACTAAGCGGTCCAAATCAAATTTAAGATCCAGGATGTATGTTAAATATTACATGCTATTTATATATAGCACATAGCATAAATATGGCTAGACGCTTGTTCTGGTTGTGGTGCCTGAATGTAGTCTCCTTAGGAGAAGGCTGATTTTTAATCCCTTTTTAGCCTGACTTGTTTTGTAGTTTGGTGGGTGCTACCCAGTTCATTCATTCATTCATTCATTCATTCATTCATTCATTCATTCATTCATTCATTCATTCATTCATTCATTCATTCATTCATTCATTCTGTCGTTCATTCACTGACCCATTCATTCACTCATTCACTCGCTCGCTTACCCATGCACCAACCCACCCACCCTCCCACCCGCTCAATATTCATTCGTTCTTTCATTCAATTAGTCATTCTTGCTTTCTTTTACTCGTTTATTTTATTAGTTCATTCTTTCTTTCCCTCGTTTGTTCGTACGTTCACTCGTTCGATTAATGACGAATTCATCCATTGTTAGCTTATTTAGATTAATTCATTGGGTCTGTTCGTTAATTCATTGTTCACAGGGGCGTCTATCCCCCCCTAAGTCATTGGAGCAACGTCCCTTTTCGCCCTCTTTTCCCCCCTACCCGTTCCTTCCCCCGTAAAATGGTGGCACACACACTGACAGATCTTTCCCCCCTATTTCTTGGATGGAGCATTTGCTCCAAGGTTTCTATGGTGCAGACGCCCCTTGAGTCAAGGGGAAGAAATTAATATTCAAGTAACGGCCGAATTTTGCTCAGAAAGTCAGTCACAGAGAGCAGGGATGGTGGCTGATTAATGCTCAGAAGCAATGCTTGTTTGTTGCCAAAATTGAAAGAAGCAGCCAGGGCCTCAAATCAGGGCTGTAGTGGTAAAATTAGAGGTGAGTAGGCCTACACGCTACCGGTTGGTTTTCCGAAACAAATTAGAGGTGAGTATACGCTACAGTATTTTGTGAGTATACGCTATAGTATTTTAATATAAATAAATATAAATATTTTGTGCGGCGAGTATACGGTCTCTAGAGGTCAGTACACGCTGTATACCCACGCATACCCTCGACTACAGCTCTGCCTCAAATTACTTTGACGCTGGATAAGGCTTCCTGTTGCGGAGCCAACGAGAAGGGGACTACATGTAGCGTTTCTCGCATTATATCCTGTAGTATCCTCTCATAGAGTTCTGTATACACGGACAGGGGCGTCTATCCCCCCTAAGTCATTGGAGCAACGTGTCTTTTCCCCCTCTTCTTCCCCCCTCCCCGTTCCTCCCCCCTAAAATGGTGGAAAACACACTGACAGATCTTTCCCCCCTATTTCTTGGATGGAGCATTTGCTCCAAGGTTTCTATGGTGTAGACGCCCCTGATTGTTCATTAAGTCATCTCCGAGTATTTACTTATAACTTTAAAAATTACAGCATAGTGCCATGGAAGACGCTCCAGCAGCCCTCTCTCCTATAGTGAATTGGAAACAGAATATTCGACATCATGTGTCCGATTAATTAATCAGTTAATTAATTTTATCATTTAATTAGCTGATTATCTGACCTTAATAGTTTTATTCTGTAGTCGAAGTCCGTTCAGAGAGTTGATGGCTTTGGAAGCGTCCTCTGGTCGCTTGTAGTTGACGAACCCGTATCCCAGGCTCATACCTACACACGCAAGCAATCCTATCTTCAACATAATATGTCACTACTACTACTGCTGCTGCTGCTACTACTGCTACTACCACTACTGCTGCTTGTAGGCCCTATTATTGCTGCTGCTACTACTGCTATCGATGTTGCTACAACAACAACTACTATATTATATACTAAAGAAGGAAAGAAGGATCGACGGAAGGTGGGAATGAAGAAAGGAAAGAATAAAGGAAAGAAAGAAGATGGAATGGATGAAAGGACGGACTTTATTGGTTGACTATTTCCCAGCGTATTGGATTTAAGATTTGGATTTGGGTTTGGCGAATCCGTTTGGAGAATGCCCCTTACTATAATAACTCGAAGTCGGCTGCTCCATTTCAGGTATGGCGTGTCGGAAAAATCTGCGTTCCACTGCTCGTGGTGAACTGGTTGTTCCCTTTGCACGCACCTCGACAATGCAGCGTCGCATTTCTCGGTGGTTGGACCATCTGCCTGGAACAGACTCCCTTTGGATGTGCACGTTGTCTTAGCTAAGGATTCTGGATGCACTTTCTATAAACACTTGAAAACTGTTCTTTTGCGCAGGGGTTGGTCTGGCAGCGCCTCCGAGTAGTTATCATGGAGAGGAGCTATACAAATGCTCTGACTGAACGAACGAATGAAAGAAAGGAAGGAATAAAGGAGAGAAGAAAGAAAGACAGGAAGGAAGGAAAGAAGGAAGACAAAAATGAAGGCAGACAGGCAGGCAGGCAGGCAGGCAGGTAGGCAGGAAGGAAGGAAGTAAGGAAGTAAGTAAGGAAGGAAGGAAGGAAGGAAGGAAGGAAGGAAGGAAGGAAGGAAGGAAGGAAGGAAGGAAGGAAGGAAGGAAGGAAGGAAGGAAGGAAGGAAGGAAGGAAGGAAGGAAGGAAGGAAGGAAGGAAGGAAGGAAGGAAAGAAGGAAAGAAGGAAAGAAGGAAAGAAGGAAGGAAGACAAAAAGGAAGAAATAAAGGAAAGAAGGAAGGAAGGAAGGAAGGAAGGAAAGAAGGAAGGAAAGAAGGAAAGAAGGAAGGAAGGAAGAAAGATAAAAAAAGGGAAGGAAGGAGGGAAAGAATGACCTGTTGTTTTGTCTCGTATAAGTTTACAGCTTTCGAGTTCTCCTAGGCTGGAGAAGAGTGTTCGGATGTCGTCCTGTGACATCGTCTGAGGCAAATAGTTGACGATTAGGTTCGTCTGACTGTCATCGTCCATCACTTCCGACGTCAGGTCCATGATTATGGCGTGCGTCGTCTCGATCTCTCTGCCTGTAGTACACATCTGCGTCGGTCGGTCGGTCTGTCTGTCTTTCTGACTGTCTGTTTGCCCGGCAGGCTAGCTGTCTTTCTCTGCCAGAAAAACAAGCAGAAATTACGCCTAATTAGCATCTACCAGATACGCAGTAGACACGCGAAGGAAGACAGACACTTCCAACAGGGAAGAAGTGAGACGAAGTGAGGACGTTGATGATGATGATGATGATGATGATGATGATGATGATGATGATGATGATGATGATGATGATGATGATGATGATGATGATGATGATGATGATGATGATGATGATGATGATGATGATGATGATGATGATGATGATGATGATGATGATGATGATGATGATGATGATGATGATGATGATGATGATGATGATGATGATGATGATGATGATGATGATGATGATGATGAGGACGACGACGACGACGACGACGACGACGACGACGACGACGACAATGATGAACGAGATGATGACGAATGCGAAGACGGATGATGATAATCACGATGAAGATAATGAGGATGAGGATTGAGGAAGAGGAGAAGGAGGATGATGATGCTAGTGTTGATGAGTTCGGCAGCTTTTTATTATAATTATTACTGTATATGTTTTCCAAGACAGGAATAATGACCATGATCACGATCATATATACGATGATCATGATAATGCATGATTTTTCAGAAATAACATTCTGCGCCTAATTAAACATGTGTTTATTACTGAGGGTAATAAACCTCAGTAATAAACACATGTTTAATTAGGCGCAGAATGTTATTTCTGAAAAATCATGCATTATCATGATCATCGTATATATGATCGTGATCATGGTCATTATTATCATAATCATCATCATCATCAATCGTCATCATCATCATCGTCATCATTCACGGACCAGTAATTGCGTTGTTTTAGCCAGATGTTTCTTTCAGCCTGCCAGCTCTTCCCCAAATTGTTTCTTTGAAACCGATGGTACATTTAAAGACCTTCAAAATAGAGCTTTTCAATTATATTTACCTCGATTTGATGTGTGCTATCGTTTCAATAGCTTCTGGCTATCAGATCTGCCAACACAGAATTAGACAACGGAATTTCTTTAGTAGCTCCACGTAAACCGTTTTTCTCCTGAAGAGGTTTCTGTACAAATCTCCCTGACAGTCAAATGCCTGCAAGATTAATTTGACAGATAAGACTTCGTATATAAAACTGGATGTAAAATACCGGTCTTTAATCGTCCTTGATACGAAAGCTTCGTTGAGTATCTGTTCTCAGTGACGTCTTCTAAATCGTTTTATCGATTGGTAGATCGTTTCCAACTCTATTTCCGATTTCTTCGTCTTTTTTCCAGGCGTCTTTCCTTCGCTCCTCTTGAACCTCGGGCAAGTCTGGAAATCTGCGTGGATGAGGTCACAATCGCTACGAAAATCGTACAGTTTCCAGCAGGAGATCAGAGAGAATTTCGTCGCCTTGTGTGCATGTCCTCATGCGTTCGTGCGTGCGTGCGTGCGTGCGTGAGCCAGCTGCTCCTTGCTTACAGACGCTGCAGCCGCTTTGTGCCTGCCAGCCGCAGCAGCTGCATGGCCGCCACAAAGATCGATCAATACGTTGCTATGGTTACGGCGCACGGATGGGGACAATAAATTTGCTGCCGCATCACGAATGCTTCCATGATTGGTCATTCAGAAGAACGGTTGAATATTATTCTAACCTGTGAAAATGTGTGCACAAATCTAAATTAATTCAGTCCGTCGCCAGAATTAAACACACGCCAGTAACGTGAAGAGGAGACTCGCTCATGAGAGCTTGAGAAGGTACAAATGGCCGTATTCCCAGATGCGCTGGGTAATCTTAAAGTCAAGGCAGTGCTTGTAGACACTAGTTCGACAATACAATAATAATATTACATAAGGAAGAAACCAAGATGACATGGGGTTAAAATATAACAGACTACACTCGAATGCGCTCCTAGATCAATGCCATTGTCTATGGCGCATATAATATTCCGAAGCGTCTATTAAGTGTCCTAAATAAGACAAAGACAACTGGAACATAATATCTTATATAGAGAGTGACTTAACCTTTACTCCGTCAGCGTCTCACCGCAGCCTGTCCCAGTCGAATAGCTAAGACGGAAAGAATAAACTTATTCGCATTCAAGGCAAAGTCTTGCTTTAATAATAATAATAATAATAATAATAATAATAATAATAATAATAATAATAATAATAATAATAATAATAATAATAATAATAATAATAATAATAATAATAATAATAATAATAATAATAATAATAATAAAGTCAATTAGGACAAATCAATTAGGTTTCGTTCTATTCCGGTTTATATCCTCGAATAGAAGGCTTGTTGCTCCTGTATGTATGTATGTATGTATGT
>OY744606.1:50612658-50637658 GCA_963556255.1 Allolobophora icterica | reverse complement strand
GAAGAAGAAGAAGAAGAAGAAGAAGAGGAGGAGGAGGAGGAGTAGGAGGAGTAGGAGGGGGAGGAGGAGGAGGAGGAGGAGAAGAAGATGAAGAAGAAGAAGAAGAAGAAGAAGAGGAGGAGGAGTAGGAGGAGGAGAGGGAGGAGGAGGAGGAGGAGAAGAAGATGAAGAAGAAGAAGAAGAAGAGGAGGAGGAGGGGGAGGAGGAGGAGAAGGAGGAGGAGGAGAAGGAGGAGGAGGAGAAGGAGGAGGAGGAGAAGAAGAAGAAGAAGAAGAAGAAGAAGAAGAAGAAGAAGAAGAAGAAGAAGAAGAAGAAGAAGAAGAAGAAGAAGAAGAAGAAGAAGAAGAAGAAGAAGAAGAAGAAGGAGAAGATTTGTTTCGGTCAGAAGTGAAATCTTGCCCATACCCCTGACATTTCCCCTTTCGCCTATGACTAAAAATGACCAGATTCAACGAATACGGTCGTTATAAAAACGTTTTGGCCTACATTTACATTTAGAAGGTCAATCCACTGGCTGAACTTCCGTGAAAATTGCCGTCGTACTTTTATTTGTTTATGAATGTCTACGTTGTAATTTGATTTTAAGTGTATTTATGGTTTTTATTCAATGCCTGCTATGCAAACAAATCAGTTGCAAGCCCCATCACGTACGGGTAACAACATCTTTTCTATAGGGCGACTAAAACGGAGAGGTTCTCTGGTCATCGGCCTATTTTGCTTTCAACCATGCAGTCGGCGACATTAGGCCTACTGTAATCCCTTGACCTAGTCCGCGTAGTCATCAAATAGTCATTAAACTAGTCGACATAGTCAGCAAATAGTCAATAAACTAAATTGCCAATTGATAAATTGCCACAATTAGGTTAACATATTAATTGCCAATTGGGTTCAACATTGTTTGGATAATCAACGCGGAGCTCACTGCAATCGTCCAGTGGACTTTCATCACATCATCACAGATCACTATAGTAACATCACAGCATGTTCGAGTACTAGGCACATTGAATTTATTAATACAAGAAGGACCTTTATTGCATATATATCAGGCATATATGCAAAAATGAAGGTAGGCCTATATTCTTCATATTTTCTTAAAATTTTTATTAAAAAATAATAATCTAATTAATCTTGACTGGTTGAAAACGTTTCGCGAACTGTGTAAAGGACTGCCTTATCTGATTCACTAGTTGACACCACGGTTATCTCCCAACACCTCAAGTAGCTATACGGTGATCTGAGGTGCTTGAAGACGTTGAATTGATAGTTAAGAAATTAATAAATTACCAAGATAAAACGTTCAGAGTTAGCTTTTATTTTCATAGTACAATCGTGATAAATACAGTTAAATATTCGCTCAAATAATAAAAATAATTAACGTTACCAACAATAAATAAAACTCAAGAAAAAAGCATTTTAATACATTCATAAAGCACGACTAATTCGTTCTTCGTAAAGATAGCGGCTATATATAGGGCCTACTTTCTCTGTGTCAAATCATACAATCATTTGCAATAAAGCCATCAATATTGCATAAGTTTTTAATTCAACGAACATCCACCGGATTAGCGGGCAGGTGAGCCTTATGAGATTAAGCAAAGAGAAATGGCTGGAGTTTCGTTTTACAATGAGACATCCCTGTCCTCGTTCTGAATGCATCGGAATGCTTCAACCCAAATCGCCAGTGATAAGCTTAAAGCGAGCGCTGTTTTGATGTCAGGCACAGAAAAATGATACTGACTGTAGTGTAGCCTATACGCTACGGCTCAAAACTGCTAGTATCAAAATCGCAGTAACTTGTAGCCTATACAATCGGAACAGAAAATACAGAAAACGTAAATAAAATAAATTATAATAATAAATTTAACATTAAATAAAACAGACGACGAAATATACGAGACATCTTTCAGTCTCTAACTACAAAATTCTATCTTTAACGATTAACATCGAGACAAACAGTACAAAAGTGCGAAAAAGTCTTGTAATGGTGCTGCAAAGAAAGCTGAGACTTTAAAAAATACTAATTAATCAGTTTGATTGAATCTTCTACGCGTATATATACAGGCTCAAAATGAAAAGTTCAGCAAACTTGAAAAGGTAATTTTGTCGGCTAATTGCTCGCGATAATGTAATGGGTCAAGTAGGGTATGGAGGTATACGAAGGTAAATAGATTCATCGAGTGCATTGCATGTTTATCGAGAAGGAAGGATTCTCGTTGCACTTCCATCATCTTATATACCACGATCAGAATCAGGCAATAACTTAGCGCCAGTTAAAAGTACATCAATATGGTGAATATGACTGTAACGATAGAGTGATTAGAATCGTCAAAAGACGACGAGAACACATGAAAATGACATTCACTACGAAGAGACATATACCGGTACGCTATAACCATTCAACAGTTAAGATAAGAAAACGGTTCATAACTGAATCACACTACCCTTCCAACAACGGTCTTAAAGCGACGACTGCGATCAAATGCACTTCGGAAAAAATAACAAACTTCATATACATACATACATACATACATACATACATACATACATACATACATACATACATACATACATACATACATACATACATACATACATACATACATACATACATACATACATACATACATACATACATACATACATACATACATACATACATACATACATACATACATACATACATACATACATACATACATACATACATACATACATACATACATACATACATACATACATATATATACAGTATATATGGCATAAATAAATGGCAAGTTATCGGCTGTGACATAAATCGATGCGGTGGAAAGCGTCGCCAACGAAACTTTAGTCTCTAAAATGACGAAGTTCAGAAAAACTCATTACTTCTGATTTACAGCCTGCCACAATCGTGTGAACGTCCTCTGCCCAAACTTCGGCGTCCTCCTCATTCTGGTTACGTGGGTCTTGGATCGTAAGGCAGGGTGTATGGACTCTACGCAGGACTTGGACTTCGAACAGCTCCGGGATGCACAGGCAACGAGTGTTTGTCGATGGGATTGGCTTACATGATCCGTTGAAGATGTACCTCGGAAAGAACTCTTTTCCAAGGTCTTTCTCGTGCATCTTCAGTTGACAGCTGCAGAGCGAATGGAGATCTCGTCTGCTCCTCCTTCTGCGAGATCCTGTAACGACCTCTTCGAGTGGTGATTCCTGAAATTGACCGGACTCGAGCTCTCCGTCTTTAACTTCGTCAGCCCTTTTGACGACGGACGCAGAGGGGCTTTTGAACCACAGACCGGTCTTACTGTCAATGTCGTGGCATGCCTTCTTTTGCGATGACCCGGAAGTATGCTTACTCTGCACACTGCGGCCTTCTGCAAGGTCAAGGTCAAGCAGTGTGACGGAGACAAACGCGACAGCCACGATAGCGCCCCAAGCGGACAACTACAAAAACAAAACATTATATTACTATAACAGAACTTACAAAAGTACTCAATAGGTGCTACATTTAGCACATGCATACATACATGAATGCATACATACATACATACATACTTACATACATACTTACTTGCATGCATTTTACATAATGCAATGGAAGGACCTCATGTGGGATGGGTATATAGATAATACAACACAGAATGCGCTTTCATGCATCTTCAAAATTAAACTGCTGTATAAAGAAGGGCTGTCCTCCACCCGTCGCCATAATCCTTGGGTTGGTGGACAGTCTTTCCCGAATTCAATTAGGGCTTTAGTAAAATGCCAAGAAATCAGTCGAGTTCCGAAGACATGTCCACCAGCAACCATTAACCACTGACCTATAAATAGACCTCGTTTCTAGTTCACCAAGCGTTCAGCTTAACGCTGTTAGGGCTACGACGGGAAATCCCAACCTGTGGTCGGCTATTTTTAGCGTCGGCTCTTGAAGTAATAGACAACGTGTAGGCATGGATACAATGCTACCTAACAACCATTCATGTTTAGTTTCGCTCCAATACATGCGATCGGTTACCACGCAACCTAACCCATAAATACAGAATTAGACTAATTAACTTAATGACAGACGTCAAACGTCGCTATGGCACACGGGCACAATAACCAGCACACCACTGGCCCGTGGACATTTGTAACTGGATACATTGTTCACCTAACAACCATTCATGTGTAGTTTCGCGCCAATACATCTGGTCAGTTACCAGGCAACCTAACCCATAAAATGCAGAATTAGACTAATTAACTTAACGACAGGCCTCCAGCGACGTTGGAGGCCTCCAACGTCGCTTTAATTGTTTTTAAGTGTTATTCAACTGTAAAAGACTATGATTTGTGTACACAGAGAATCCAATAGAAACCCTGAATAGATATATTGCGGCGACATCATTGTTTATGGCAGTTTAATGATGGCTTTGAGAGTTTGCATAGGCCTATTTAGAATATTTCTGTATTGACGTATAGTTTATTCCTTTCTGCACCATGGGCCACTTGCGTTGAAACCCGAGGGGCCCATGTGCCATGGCACCGGGCACAATGTCCAGTACGCCACTGGCGAGGGACATTTCTCGGTATACTCTGCACTAATGGCCACGGCCCACATGCGCTAGTGATCTCGTATCATGAATAGGTATCGCGTACGATGTAACAGTAATTGTAATTAGTAATTTCTATTAGTGTCTAAAACACAAGGCATTAACCGATGGCGCACCAAAACTAAGGCGTAAGCATGTTATCTAGAAGATCAATTCGTCAAGACAGATATATGCATTCCATGGTGGATATATATATATATATATATATATATATATATATATATATATATATATATATATATATATATATATATATATATATATATATATATATATATATATATATATATATCGGCCGAGTAGAACGGACACATGAAGGGAGAGAGTTCCAAATTCCAGCAACCGAAACTGCTCATTCGCCAAGAACAGTTCTAGATTTGGGTATGACCAGAGAAAGAACCACCAGATGACATCGTTGAATAATGAGAAGTCTGGGGAATAAGGACTGATTTATGTGATTTGATTGGCAGGAGTTCAATGTTTTATAATTATGAGCCACTATTTGAATCAAATCCTTAATTTGCATTTGCCAGAGATATTCTCAGTCGATATTCCCGCTTCTGCTTCCAACCACAAAATCGCATCATCATGCCTAAACCGTAGGTCTTGCCTAGAAATGTAGCCTACAGTTGTTGGAGCATCAGTTTGTCACAAAGCAACTATATTCCTCATCGGTCGTCAACATCATACGTGCAGATTGTTTTGCAATAACATTGACATAGGAGCGCCTCGAGCGTTGGCTTCTTACATGACATGCATTAGTTAAGCGATCATGTAATTCGTATTATTCATTATTATTATTATTATTATTATTATTATTATTATTATTATTATTATTATTATTATTATTATTATTATTATTATTATTATTATTATTATTATTATTATTATTATTATTATTATTATTATTATTATTATTACAATTATTATTATTATTATTATTTGCTCATGCATTGTTGCTAATAAAGTACTCGTATACATATTACAATTATTATTGTTGTATTAATATCATTAATACTACTGTTGCTATTTTATTGTAATCATTGTACTACATACCATGATTTCTCAATAAAAGTCTTCGATCGCAAATGATGATGAATTTCTGTTGCTGAACTCTGAACTCGGTTCGTCCAACAATGTCTTCTCTGATTCTCGTCTTCTGATTTGATCGTCCAATCGACACCAGCCGCCTTTTATACATCTTCGAATTGTCTCTTCCTGAAGACGAAACGTCGCAGGGGTCTTCTGTACTTTCCAACTTCCTCTATCCTTCCGGTCTCTGCAGAGGCACAACGATACGCAATCGCGGCGTGATTGGGCGGAAGGCGCGGTGTGAGTGCAGCGGTCCATGCGTCAATGGGACGTCGGCATGCACGCGTAATAGTGGCGGCACAAAGTGGCTACTATCCTTAGCACGCCCTTAACAACCTCTCGAACACCTGAATTGTCCATCCGGGGATAACTCGATGACTACTCTTCAACGCACACATCCTTATGTATATAAACATTCAAGCAATACGCGCAGAGGTTCTCGTAACCATGCAAATATAAATATATCTATACACGAAGCGCGAATATATGTAAAGCTAAACACACACGCAATATATATACCCATACATTTTGCATATATATGTATATAATTAGGACACATAACTATAAATCATGTAAAGCTTGTGAATATATATATATATATGAATACCTTTATAGAACATATATATACTGTTGTATACGAAGGTACTATTTACAAGTATATAACATAATGGGTCACATGTTTTCCCATAGGTATGCGCAGGTATTTTGTGTTTTGATATTAATTAATGTAAGTTGCATTGGTTGCTTTGTCGTATACGCTTTTATCTGTCGGCAGATATCGTTTACTATAGATATGTATATATGCCCTATATATGTATAAATTTGTGTATACATATGCGTGTGTATGTGTGCGGTTCTATGAATCGCGGGTGCGTGTTCTCAGTGTGACCAATAGGCGCGGTTCAGCGTGATTACCCGCGCTTGATCAAACTTCGGGTGCGTTCAGCGCTGCCCATGCGTTGAACGGACCGTCATGCAGAATGGGACGCATGCGTCAGAGATGGGGAAAGACTGATGGAGGTAGGGACAGATACGGAGGGATGGTAACAGATGAAGGGATACGAACTGATAAGGGGATGGTTATAAGAATGCTTGAGAATTAGCTGGTGCCCTGAGCTTAGCTTTAGGGTTGCGCTATATAAATTTGGAGTTTACGATTACGATTACGACACAGGACAGCGTGGTCAAAGTTCAGCGGAAAAGTAAACTAGGATCTGCCTTGAGAGGTCGATTTTCCGGCTGAACCTATCGAAGTTATGTCGTTTCATATGCGTAATTTGAGGGGGAAGAGGGGTAACCGTACCCCCCCACCTTTTGGACTGGGGATACCGTACCCCCCACTTTTTGAATAATGCCAGTGAATATTTTATTATTGTGCCTTCCCAGATATCGCAGTCTCAGCCTTGTTTCGTGTATGTAAGAAATTGGTCCCCCCACTTTTTAGACCAAAGTTTCGCCTCTGTGTGGTTTCATTGGGAAGGTAGGAGGAAAACTTGTATAGTTTCGGATCAGTTATGGTTGAGAGCATCCGGGCAGATTATCCAATAGTTTACAACTGAGTCATCTTTGGAGATTTGTCATTGGTAAGACAGCGTTCATTTCGCTGCTATACGGTTTCAACCAATAAGACTGTTGTTATCTTTGTGTAAATAAAGTTTGCATAGGTCTACAGGAAGTCTGCAGCCTGTTTGAGAATATCTAGGCCTACAGAATCTTACGGTAAATCTTAACAGGTCCAACAGAGGCAGAAATGATATCCATGTATCGTCGGCTCCGTTATAAATCACATTACATGAACCTATAGACATTTGGGCTTTGGCAAATTATTTCTTGCGGAAATCAGTCACAACTACCTACACTTATTTTTCAACAGGTGTATAGTTGAAATGTATCTACTATATATAGGATATATATATATATATATATACATGTAGTAGTTTCAGTTTAACGACGCTGTGTCATAACCAGTCTTGTTGTCCTCGAGACCAAGGTTTTGGTCTCGAGTGCACTCGAGTTCGTTTTCAAAAGTCTTGGTCTTGGTCTTGAGGTTCAAGGTCTTGGTCTTGGTCTTGAGGTTCAAGGTCTTGGTCTTGGTCTTGGTCTTGAGGTTCAAAGTCTTGGTCTTGGTCTCGCAAGACCAAGACCAAGACCGGCTGTCAATATGAACAGTCATTTAACAGAACTCAAGAATTCTGTATCAAGCCTGCTTGCATTATACGACCAATATCTATGGATGGATACAAGTCTTGTTGGTCAGGAAAACCCATTGGCAGCAGCAACAATAATTCTGTATCAGACGGTATCATAAACCATGGGAAGATTTCAAAGGACTCACTATCTGTACATTTACATCCAGTGCTTGAAAAGCTACTGTGTGTGTTAGCGACTTCAGCACCTGTAGAACATATTTTTTTCACATGGCGGAATTTTCTGAGGCCCACCAGGCCCGTCTTGGTCAGAAAATTCTGAGCGAATTGTTTTTTTTTTTATAAAATACAAAAGGCAGTTGGAATAGGCTAATGGTTTGCATGAAGGACTTTTGAATACAAATTCGGATTTCTCTGCAGTTTGCATTTAAAGTTAATTTGCTTGAATAAAATAAAAGACTCGTGTTTTCATTAAAATAGCGAACATTCCGACTTGACAATTTTTAGAAGTCTTGACCTGATTGCGATTTTTTGGGTCTTGGTCTTGGTCTTGAGGTTCAAGGTCTTGGTCTTGGTCTTGGTCTTGAGGTTCAAGGTCTTGGTCTTGGTCTTGGTCTTGAGGTTTAAGGTCTTGACAACAAGACTGGTCATAACAAAGATGATTAGCGTCGCCCTCCTCCTTTATCCAGGCTTGGGACTGGCACTGTCAAAGTACGAACAGTGGCGGAGTTATATATACATGTCATGAGTGAACTGTATTTTAATGGAAAGGTATGACGCCAGTAATGCTGATAATTATATTAATGCATTAATCAATAATCCATCGCATGCAGGAGCGGCGTCCCGGGGGTCGAGGGGACAAGACCCCAACCTTTAACAGTGGGGGGACACGCTATGCAGTTGTCTCCCCCCCCCCCTTAAATTTAGAAGAAACACCAAGGTCAACACAATTTTTCACCTCTTTTTTGACCAGATAAATTCAAAAGTGTCCCGTGTCCCCCACCTGTCAAACAAGATCGCCGCCACTGATCGCATGTAGGCCTACTAAATGGACTGTTGACCCCGATTAAGCAGACTCTATACTCATTGCGCCCAGGAGCCCACAACAGGGAAATACCACACGCTTCAGAAGGTCTGGCGTGCAGAACATTTTTAATGCTGATGATTTATACAGGCGTTTTTTTAAGCCGGGATAGTTGACCTCGAGGAAAATTCAGTGCTCATTTATGGACAATTAGGTTTTCCTAATACGTAAATGCGGTTCACATGCAAACCAAAATGTGGTTAGCAGTTGGTGCAATAAAGGATATACTAACTTACTTACTTACTTACTTACTTACTTACTTACCTACTTACTTACTTACTTACTTACCTACTTACCTACTTGCTTACTTATTTACTTACTTACTTACTTACTTACCTACTTACCTACTTACCTACTTACTTACTTACTTACTTACTTACTTACTTACTTACTTACTTACTTACTTACTTACTTACTTACCTACCTACCTACCTACCTACCTACCTACTTACTTACTTACTTACCTACTTACCTACTTGCCTACTTGCCTACTTACTTACTTACTTACTTACTTACTTACTTACTTACTTACTTACTTACTTACTTACTTACTTACTTACTTATTTCAACATTTCGAGGTACATTTACTGATGGTGAGGAAGAGAAGATGTCCAGAACAACTTCTAATGAACAACCCGTATCTGTCTGTCTTTTATCTGTATGTGTATCTGCTTGTATGTATGTCTGTCTGTCTTTCTGTTGTCTGTATATCTGTATGCTTGTATGTATGTCTGTCTATCTGTCTGCAGTCGGTCTGGTCTGTTTGTATGCCTTTATACAATGTTTCTGTAACACAAAGAAGCCTTTATACAGATTCGAACCTGTGACCCTCCGGTTACAAGGCACAGCACATACCACTACATCACCGCGTCCCTCCAAGGTATACCAACCACTGGCGTAAACTTGTCCAAAATATTGGGGGGATGGGGTCTGGACCAGAAAAACAATTTTTTTCAATATGAAAAGTTGGCTTTTTTGTTGTTTTTTGTTTGTTTTTTTCGTTTTTGTGGTTTTTGTTGTTTTGGTTGTTTTTAAGATTTTCGGATTTCGGATGATAAAAATCATGAAAAATGGCATAAACAAAAGCTCCAACTCAGTTTAATTCAGTTGCGATTTCCGAAAATTAAAAATCATTAAATCAATGTAGCCTAATTAAAATAGCTTCTACAAAAATAAGAAATTTTTTTTAAACAAAAACAAATTTTGTGGTTTTCTTTTTCTTTTGGTTTTGTCTAAAACTAAAACCGAAAAAACGTTTTTCACCTCTGAAATGGACAATCAACAAAGGCTTCCGGTTTACGTTAATGTGTATGAAATGGGGCGTTTTGCTTAGATGTAAATTTGTTTCATATTGAAGATATTAAAGATAAAAATAAATCTTAGTTTTCATTATGAATATTTGATAGTAATTAAGTTCTGTGTTTCTGATTTTCTGTTTCTGAAGAAATTTGTCTATATTGAAACATAATATTTTAATATTTGAAGAAATTCTCCTCTCGATTTTTTTTTGGGGGGGCATTGCCCCGGCTCCTCAATTATTGGGGGGGGCACGTGCCCCGGCTGACCCCCCAGAGTCTACGCCTATGATACCAACACATTAATAACACAAGTGTCCTAACCTTTGCCCTCCTCGCTATTTTATGAATTCTATAGCAGACATTGTAAAGCATACAAACAAGACAGACATGAATCAGAGGTTAAATATTTATGATCTACGACTGCGACGCGTTGATAAAACGTTTTTTACTAATAACCAGGAACTATCGTTACTTGGAGAAGAGCATGCCGGATTTGGGCCAGGAAAAGCACAATTGATTAGCTATTCACAGTGAGACAGATACTTGAAAAAGAGCATTGAACACATCCAGAAAGTCTTTACCAACTTCATAGACTTCACATTGACGTAGCATTCGGTAGCGTATTGCATGACAAAGTGTGAAGAGGGATCTAATGCAGGAATACCACAGAAACTAATAAAACTTGTAGGCCCACAACAGATATATATGTAGAAAATCACGCATTGCCATAAAGGTTGATAAAAAGATCACATAAACTTCTACACGAAAACGGGAGTAGGAGCCTACGACACGGATGCATCTTATCTCCGTACCAGCTTAACCTAATTATAGGCCTAGATGCAGCATTGACACTCGGCCTATAGGCGTTATAAAGGCAGAAATCAAATTAAATAGAGGGGTAGTGAATAATCTCCTATTTGTCGACGTTGGCCTCCTCACTAGAAACTGAGCAGATATGATCATATGCAGGATATTACGACACAGATTGATGAAACCAGTAGAAGATTCGGCCTTATCATCAACGTTGTTGAAAAAGCCATACACCAATAACTATCGGTTTTCAAGAAGCAGCAAATGAACAAGTAGAACATATCGTCTATCTTGGAGGGCTAATTAGCCTAATTAATAACACGAGATGACAGCAGCGACAAAAGATATACAAAGGAGAATTGGATGCACCTCACAAGCATTTGGAATAATGAACAGGATATGGAGAAGCATATATAAAAACGAAGAAAACCAAGTCAAGAATATATGAGATGACGTTGTGCAATCAATTTTCCTGTGCGAATCAGAATACCTGGCAACGCTGGACAATGCAAGATGAGAACAGAATTCTCAGCGCAGCAATGTGTTGGGTGCGAAAAATTGCAAGGAATTCAGGACTACAGGAAATTAGAACTGACTACATGAGATGATTATTGGTATTCAAGCAACTCTGCTAGACAAAGTCGTTCAACGAATACTGTGAAGGTTTGAACATTTAGGAAGAATGACAGAATTGCGCACAATGTACTACAAGCAACTTGAAGCAAGAGTAGACGGAAAGAGAAACAAAGGTAGACCAAGATTGCGTTGGATTGACAATGTAACTTAGAACAACACAAGGCTTGCACTGACATTAAGAGAATCACTGGACTTGACAAATGATCGAAGGCAATGCAGATCATTTTATTCATACCAGAGTATGACGAGCTCCAGCAGACAAGCAATGTCCAACCGACGGACTTCTTTCTAAAGCTTATATTGGACACCACGTTCGAAGTTTTCGGACTTCGTCGCACAATATACCGACAAAATAGGTGATCCTCTGTATACAAGCGCGCTACATGAGAAGTCTCACTATGGCTATCGACATCCGGACAAAACTTCGTGGGGCAGGAATGAGTCCAACCATGGCTCTACGCTCGAATCCACCAACTTCACAGCCCCTCTTCGGCTCCCGACACTGAAAGACTGGAAGACGCATCCCGACGTAAAATGGCCTTCCGTACTATTCCTGCCCATGGTGTCGTGACCATTCTTTCCAAGGAAGGTTTAGGGTTGGCAAACTGCATGCTCCCTTAAGAAAGGCAACGATATAAAGCTCTGTTTCGGTAATTAATCGGTATCCAACTCTACCACTTTCACAGTCACCAGGTGGCCAACTTTCGGCTTCACACATTCGTTTACTCAATTAATCAGTTGACAGACCGCAACCAAGTACACACTCTACACTCAGGTGTTATGTCGTAAGAAAGTTATATATACACGGTGAGTCATTGAAAAACGTGTCCCTGCATAACTTAAAATAATTCATGCACTTAACCATCAATTTTAATTAAACTTCATAATAATGAAGCTTGATAGTCCAGCTAGGTGCTGTATAAATTATTTTTTTTTATAAAAAGCTGAACCCGCCTAAACTATAATTATGTCACGACAACCGTCGGAACAAGGGTGTTTACCGAGGAAGATAAACATTTCATAACCCCAAAAAGAATTTAAAAAATGACGGTACGAAACGTTTTTTTAAAGGAATTTTCAGATAAAGGGTTGATTCATGGTAGACTTAATGTTCTTTCAAAGATCGATCAAACTTGATCTTTTTTTTATCGTCGACCAGGTAGAGGCCGCCCGCTAACGGCCAGAACGGTTGACAATGAGACTTTTGAGTTACTGCAAATTGAAACACCTGATTTCATTCCGCCTACTTTGTGGCCACCTAACATACCTGATTTAAATCCGGTAGAGTATAAAATATGGAGTGTTTTGCAAGAAAAGGTGTACAGATATCGAATACATGATGTCAACGAGTTGCGTCATCGAGTTTTGGAGGAATGGGACGAATTGGATCAGCGCATCATTGAAGTCGGTCAAGCAGCGGTGTATGCATCTTTGCGCATGCGTGGATGCCCAAGGATGTCAATTTGAACTTAAACTTTAAATTTCTTAATGCTCTCTAATAACTCCCCTACCTCTACTTAAAATTTCTTTGACATAAACTTAAATCTGAGGAAGTTATAAAAAATATGCAGGGACACGTTTTTTATGACTCACCGTGTATATATATATATATATTTATTTATAACACTGACTCACTCATTCACAAGCTCTAAATATATAAATATTTATATATATATATATATATATATATATTATATTATATTCGTTTACTCAATTAATCAGTTGACAGAACGCAACCAAGTACACACTCTACACTCATGTTATGTCGTAAGAAAGTTTGAGTTTATGAATTTATGAACTGTATGAGTAAACGAGTTTTAGTTTAAGTTATTATTAGTTTCACGTGCTAGGTATTTTAGTTATTATGAGTTTTCGTTTTTGCATTAAGTTTTAGTTTTAGTTTTAGTTATAGACAGTTAATAAAAACTGAAGCCTCCTACTTTCAGTTTTCGTTTTCTTTAGTTTTAGTTTCAGTTATTTGGTCGCTGATAGGCCTACTTAGCCATCGTGAATGTACATCAATTTATTACAAAAAGCAATCATTAGGTTTACAGTATGGCAATATGCCAGGTGCATAACTACATAATTATACATGTTTGGCCTTTTATTGACTACTGTGTGAACCTGTGAGGACTTTTGAGAAGACGAAGAGTGATAACTGATGCATTCAATTAGGATCAATTAGAAACACTGCGGCCTTTAGGAATGGCAACTGAGCAGTTGGGATGACTCGCGCTGGACTCGGTTTATCTCTTAAACTTGATTGGCATCACTGCACTGGTTATCTGTCAGGAGTGTTAGCCTCAGCCTGTGGCCCGAGCAGCCGGAATAATTACTTCAGCAGATGGTTCTCGTTGGGTTGTGTTCTATGACCCATGAAAGCCAATGATCCCGGTGGACCTACAGCTAGGTTTTCGTTATTATAAGTTTGGACTGTTTTAGTTTCAGTTATCGTTTTTCCGGGTTCCGCTAGTTTTAGTTTTTATTTCGTTATCGTTTTTGTGTAAGTTTTCGTTTTCGTTATAGTTTTAGATAAAAAAACCTTAAGTTTCCGTTAGCGAAGGTTTTCGTTTTCGTTACCGTTAACGAAAACAACACTACTCAGGAGTCAGGACGTTGTCCACCTGGCGACCGCGGAAGAGGAACAGTCGGACAGAGTTTATATCGGTGCATCTCTTAAGAAATCGGCCAATCCTGAACCTTCCTTGGCTGGAACGGTCACTATGGATAGAGGTAGTACGGAACGGCAATTTTACGTGGGAAGTAGAAGGGGGCAGTGCTGTGGGTGGCCCGAGGGTTGAACTGGATCTGAGCCAACCTATCTAAGAATAGGGATAGGGGACCTATAGCCCACGAAAAAATTACGCATGATCTACGATCGTCTCACAGGACTGTTCCAGCTTTTCGATGTTTGGTCTGTGGTGGAACCTCCATTTTAACATTGGCTCCCGGCAAATCCAACCATAATGTAACAATAGTTGGTCGACTGTTGTGGCAAAAATCTTCAGCTAACTGAAGTCACTAAAGCTACAACTGAACGTGTACACGGAGTGAACTCTGTTTTAGTCTAAAAAATGCGTGCGAACAGAGCAGCTCCAAATTAATTCAATGATAGGCCTACGAGTTCATCTCGTTTGGGAGATTCTCCAACTCCAAGTATTTTTGTCTTAGCAGTGTTCCATAAGCTGTGTCCATATTTAGGCTGAGCGGTTAGTCACTTAGTTGCTATTTTAGACACTGTGTCGTAACAAAGATGATTATAATAATAATAATAATAATAATAATAATAATAATAATAATAATAATAATAATAATAATAATAATAATAATAATAATGATAATGATAACGATAACGATAACGATAACGATAACGAAAATGATAATGATGATGATGATAATAATAATAATAATAATAATAATAATAATAATAATAATAATAATAATAATAATAATAATAATAATAATAATAATAATAATAATCTGGCATTTATAACGCGCCTAAACAAAATGACATCTTGCACGAAAGCGCGTAACAGAAAATACACTAGGCCTAGTCATAGTAGGGCCTACATCTTAAACAGATAGGCTTTAAGGTTAGATTTGAGGATCGAAGGTGACGAGGATGTGCGAATAAAATTCGGAAGTTTGTTCCATTCAGTCGGTCCGGCTAATGCAAATGCTCGATTTCCAAATTTCATGACTGAACGAGTGATAGCAAAGTCACCTTGAGATGATGATCGTAGTCCTCGTCTTGATTGAAGAGAACAGCATGGAGTAACAAGTGAAGACACATATTGAGGAGATGAGTTTGTGTAGACTCGATACATCAGGAGACAGATTTTGAAGGTGATGCGAGCTCGTATGGGAAGCCAGCGCAGTTCACGAAGTGTCGGAGTGACGTGGTCCCGAGGAGTGAGATTTTTGACAAGCTTTGCAGCGTAATGGAGAACAGTGGTGAGTGGTTGAAGAGTAGCTGCAGGAAGGCCATAGAGGACTCAGTTGCAGCAGTCGAGTCTGGAAATGACTAATCGTAATCGTAATCTCCAATTTTCTAAAGCGCCACTGTAAGCTGAGCGCAAGGCACCAGCTTATTCACGAGCGTTGCGACGTATCCGTGGGGTTGTCTAGAAATCGATGTCCGTTGGTGGTCCGAGTCCGGTTGCAGTGAGACCAGAGAGAGGCAGAGCAGCTGTTACGGAGGGTTTCGTTGAGAACGAGATAGCTTGTTGAGAACGAGATAGGAAATTCTGAAGAGGTGAGTTTCTATGAAAAATCAAATCTCCTCCATAACCAAATCTATGGCCTAAACAAGGGTGCGAAGACATTTCTCGCTTAGGCTTTTCCTAACTTGCCGTATGCGTCTAAGATGGAAAAAATAGGATTTTTTATGGAGGAGATTTGATTTTTCATAGAAAGTGTACTATCTAGGAGGACACCAAGGTTCCGGACAACTTCAGCAGGTTTAATGGAACAGTCTGGGCCAAGGTTAAGTACAGAGTAGAGTATGTCTGAGCTAGACCTCGGATGGCGGGTGAACCAGATAAGCTCTTTCTTAGAGGCAATTAATTTGAGGCGCATAGATGCGCACCAAGCTTGAATTTCAGTGAAGCAGATGATTAAGCGAGACTTTGCGTTATCAATGTGCTTGGTGGCAAGTTTAATGTATAGCTGTGTAGGCCTAGTGTGTATCATCAGCGTAAAGGTGCATGAGGATGCCGTGTCTAAGAGCAATGTGAATAATATTTGAGGTGTAAAGGATAAACAAGATGGGATCAAGAATTGAACCTTAAGGGACACCGAAATTTTTTTTAAAGCACTTTGAAGTCTTTGTACCAAGGCGTACTAAGTGTGTTCGGTTTGCCAAGAAATTAGCAATCCAGAGAAGAGCAGAGGCCATAACACCAAATTGTGATTCGAGTACTTGTAAGAGATTAGAGTGATCAACACATTCAAAAGCAGAACTAAAATCCAGTAGCAAGAGGACAGTGCTGAGGCCAGTATCAAGGACCATAATTATGTCATTGTAAACTTTAAGGACAGCAGTTTCAGTGGAGGCGACGGAAACCAGCTTGAACAGGAGGTAGTAGTGAGTTGGATTCAATGTAGTGTCACCCTCCTCCTTTCTCCAGACTTGGGACTGGCACTGCCAAAGTTCGAGCAGTGGCGGGGTTAGGGCTCAGAGAACCCGTCACAGTCCCTATATAGCACCAACCTCAGCCTCTATATAGGATTAAGCTGTGACAGATGTTAAACAAAATGCTAAACACAATAACAGCAATCGTATAGCCTCCGTCGTGGTCATTTTTCAACTATGGGATAGCAAAATTCTTCAGTATGCCAGTTTTAAGGTCCTGCGCCATTGTAGGATGCCTGTATAAATATGCTGATCGTGATAGCCCAAGGCTATAGGTGAGATATACATATCTCTTAAAATGGTCACAACTGCGTATTCAGTCCGCCGTCCTCCTATAGTAAGACGCCAGCCTCCAGGCGTCATCGAAGTAGCCATTTCATTCCGGTCCAGTAAGGATATTCATAATATACAATGGGCTAAACATTTTAAAGCATTATTAGTAGTGTCGCATCGTAAATATTGCGCTGCTGGTCAGGGACGTAACTAGCGTTGGGCTTGGGGGGCTTAAGCCCCCCCAAACGAAGTTGAAGCCCCCCAAACAAGTCAAGCCGTTGTATGCTTACGGCTAAAATTCGTATGAACACTGTATAAATGTTGCCATGTTCAAGGTTTAAGCCCCCCAAACGAAAAATCCTAGTTACGTGCCTGCTGCTGGTATATTATTTGCAGGAGCTATTACATAAATTCGTGTTGATAAGACGTTCGCTAGAGGGCTAATATATCAACTGTATTCGCAAGGCAGATTTGGACGTTAAGAGCCCAAAATTAATATCTGTTCGTCCGTCTTTCCGACCGTCCGTCCGTATGTTCCCTAAAGCCTACATGTATGTATGTACGTACGTATGTATGCACGTATGTGTATATGTATGGCGATCTGTCTGTCCGTCCGTCCAGTTGTTCGTCCGTCCGTGAATACTTTGGTACGCGGGAGGGAAAACGTGGAACTTAAGGACTCATAATCAGATTCGCTAAGGCAAAGATTGAATTAGGTTCGGTTCCTTGTCAAGATCGACCGAGGCCGAGATGCAGCAAGACAGGCGGAAGGGGACGTATGAACGAAGAGAGACAGAGACAGACAGACAGACAGACAGAGACTGACAGACAGACAGAGGTAGTGAGTGAGTGAGTGAGTGAGTGAGTGAGTGAGTGAGTGAGTGAGTGAGTGAGTGAGTGAGTGAGTGAGTGAGTGAGTGAGTGAGTGAGTGAGTGAGTGAGTGAGTGAGTGAGTGAGTGAGTGAGTGAGTGAGTGAGTGAGTGAGTGAGTGAGTGAGTGAGTGAGTGAGTGAGTGAGTGAGTGAGTGAGTGAGTGAGTGAGTGAGTGAGTGAGTGAGTGAGTGAGTGAGTGAGTGAGTGAGTGAGTGAGTGAGTGAGTGAGTGAGTGAGTGAGTGAGTGAGTGAGTGAGTGAGTGAGTGAGTGAGTGAGTGAGTGAGTGAGTGAGTGAGTGAGTGAGTGAGTGAGTGAGAGAGACAGTGACAGAGACAGAGACAGAGACAGAGACAGAGACAGAGACAGAGACAGAGACAGAGAGACACAGAGACAGAGACAGAGACAGAGACAGAGACAGACAGAGCTACGTTGGAGATAAACGGTAAATGGTATCCATCAGTAAGTCAGACGCTGAATGATTGGAAGACGCATCAATTCATTCTCTCGTCCAACTTTATGGTCTGGTTAGCTACGTCAGTTGAATCGTGCGTCCCTTGCACCTTTGTGCGTGTGAGTCTCGGTTTGCATACCAATGGCGACTTACTTTCAGGGAGATTGAAATCTCGGGCTATCACGGGGACCTAAAATGCAGTCTTGTTGTCAAGAGCTTAAATCTCAAGACCAAGACCAAGACCTTGAACCTCAAGACCAAGACCTAGACCAAGATTTTGAACCTCAAGACCAAGACCAAGACTTTGAACCTCAAGACCAAGACCAAGACTTTTGGTTTCAAGACCAAGACCAAGACCAAGACTTTTAAAAACGAACTCGAGTGCACTCGAGACCAAGACCTTGGTCTCGAGGACAACAAGACTGCTAAAATGGCGTTGCACATATCCAAACGGGCAGCGGTGAGAGAGGATTTCACCCGATCAATTTATTGAGAAAAAAAACAAAGTCGAGGCCCGAGGCCATATACGGTCGCTATAGAAAAACGTGTACACGTATATTTATTCAAATTTATTAGGTGACCACATGGGCGTCCGGAGGGGGCAATAGGGGCCTTTGCCCCCTGTAGGCCTACTTTTCAAATACTTTACAAAAATAAAATCTTTTGATTATTATGATTATTACAACAGTCCGAACACGATCTTAATTCAATGCAAAAAACACTGCATTGTTTAGGTACGTGACCGTACGTCCTTGTCCATTGTTTATTTTTATAGTTGTCATGTGTTCTGTGTTCATTCTATGCAAAAACGTCACCTTGCTCTCCCAACAAAAATGTTGTCCCTCCTACCAAAATTTGGCTCCTCCCAGAACTTCCTGCGAACGCCCATGGGTGATTAAAGTTACGGAAGAACTAAAGTCCTCAGAAAGAAATTTCCATGTAACCTCCGCTTTTCCTCATTGTTGCAGTACGATGATTTTAGGCTGATGAGTTGTTAATTGTGTTTCTGGTTATGAGAGGAACAAGAAGAATCGTCTTTTACAGTCTCTGAAGCCTTTACCACCCACGGGGGCAGAAACAGCAACTACAATGTGAAGTGTCAGCGAATTCAGATCCATGAGGATGGGAAGTAAATTCTCTCTTTCTCCGCCTATCTGGCAGCGTTCGACTGCAGTACTCGATTTATCTAATGACTCCGGTAGAGTCGAATCAGAACATACATCTTGGAATGTGTATCTGTGAAGGCGAGGATTCGAACCCCGGCCTTTGGATTGACACTCCTTAGCCACCAAACTATAGATCGCTTAGCCCATGCAAAACGATAAAATGAACGCTAACATCGATTGTAGGTATATTTGTGCGCATGTAGGCATGTCTGAATGTGTGTATGCATGTATGTATGTATGTATGTATGTATGTATGTATGTATGTATGTATGTATGTATGTATGTATGTATGTATGTATGTATGTATGTATGTATGTATGTATGTATGTATGTATGTATGTATGTATGTGTGTACTGTGTACGTATATGTATGTATGTATCTATGTATGCATGTATATATGTTTATATGCATGGCATTGTATGTATGCATGTATTCATGTATGCATGTATGTATGTATGTATGTATGTTGGTATGTATGTATGTACGTATAAATGTATGTATGCTTGTATGTATGTATGTATCTATTTATGTATGCATGTATGTATGTATATAATTATATATGTATGTGTATTGTTCATGTATGCCTGTATGTATGTATATATGTATTTATGTATGTATGTATGTATTCATTGATTCATACCGGAAATTTATATAGCGCTCCTTCAAGGTTATATACTCATAAGCACTCCAGACCCAACCCCGGCTGAAGAGCACAGTCTTAAGGTTACAGTTAAATGTGGCGGCATGGGTTCCAGGACCAAGCGAAGCTCCATAGGAAGCCCATTCCAGATTACAGGACCAGCGGCGGAGAAAGCACGGCGCTGTCTAAGAGTAGTCCTCGTGCGGGGCATCAGAAGCTCAGCCTGCTTGGATGAGTGCAGGGAGTCACGACTTTGGACATAATAGTTACATGTATATTCCAATCCGCAACCCGCTTAAGGTGACGAGCGAACTATTTTCACAACTGCACAAGTTGGTTAAGATCCCAAGCAGTGGCGGCTCTAGGCTTTTCCAACAGGGGGGGCCAAGGAGGGGCCGGGGATCCTGACAGGGGGGCCAGCTGCAGGGACGTCATTTCAGCTTTTTTCAGGGGGGCAAGGACGTTAAAAAAGAGGTAAAAAAGTTTTCGCGCAAAGCGCGAAGAAATTTTACACTTTTTCATTGTTTCTTCAAAATTTTCGAGGGAAAACTGCATAATGTGCCCCCCACACTGTCAAAGAGATGTGGTCTGGTGAAAAAACCTATGCAGACTCTAGTGTTGTTAATAGTATATAATAATTCCATGAATTTGAGTATCATTTTTTTTCTTTTTTACCCCTTTCTTCTTCCTCCTTTTCTTGTTCCAGCTTTTTCTTTTTTTTTTTCAAAAATCAGGGAGGGGCAAATGCCCCGCTGCCCCCCAAATGACGTCCCTGGCCAGCTGACGTCACACTGGACCCTATATTCACATACCTATCTAGTGTTGGTGACTTGGGTGTCACCCTTGATAGCACCAGTGATGGGCACTAAACTCTTTTTTAGTTAAACTAAAACTATTTTCCAACTAAAAAAATAGTTTAACTAAAGTTGGCAACTGATTTTGGAAATTAGTTAACTAAACTAAAAAAAGTAGTTAAACTTTTTTCAACTTTTGTCCAACTTTTGCGATAAACATTTTCACAATAACAGAGGTTAAGTGAACTATAATAATGCAGAGCGTCAATGACAATTTTACCTTCAAACTATGCAATGTGTACTGTTCTGGCATACAGTTACAGGCATACTGTGTAGTGTATGAATTTGAAAACACAGGTTGTTGATGCTAAAACCATGCAGGGTTAAAATGTTTGTTGTTGTTGAGTGTTCAATGTTCATTGTGGAAAAATAGTTGCATATTGCTGATTTTTTTAGTTAAACTTTTTAGTTAGCAACTAAAATATTTAGTTAAACTATGGTTTTAACTAAACTATTTTTTTAGTTAAACTTCATCCTTAACTAATTTTTTTAGTTAAACTAAAAGTTAGCAACTTGTTAGTTAACTATTGCCCATCACTGGATAGCACCCTCTCATTCGTTTTAGGGACACACTGTTTGGGTAGTACAAAGCGCCTATGACTAATATAGGACACACCTATCTAGTGTCACTGAACAGTTTCAGTTGCCTCACTGGTTACCCTGGATATAATACACCCTGTGCTTCACCCATTTCTTATATGTAATAGAACTTGAAGTAAAAACATATAACCTTTGAAGTAATTTTAAAAAATCCCTAGCTTCTGAAACACTGATCAACAATTTTTAAAAGAAATTTTGTATCTTTGATTTTCTTGCTTTTTTTCTATGTGTATCAATGCTGTGACTACAGAAATGTGTTTAAAAAAAATTAATTAGCTCTACTATTGAAAATATTTGCAAAGATGGTTTTTCTTATATTTCGCAAAGTTCGAAACCTAAATTGACATTATTGAAACAGAACATTGATAGAAATTTGATAAAGACACTTCTAAGTACCTGTAGAATAGTTTTTTGTATTCATAAAGTATATAATATTATTTGGGTGAAACATAATTCCTCTGCATTAGACCGTTCTTTTTTTCTTTGCCTGTCGCTTGTACTCTACATCCGGGCATCTCTCACCACAGTCCAGCAGTAGTCTGCTAACATCGCAGGACTCCATTTTCCCTGATACCTGTTTTCCATCGTCGATATGTCCTGATGGACACGTTCACCATGTTCATCGCTAACTGCACCACAGTTATCAGGGAAAAAGTCCAAATGAGAGTGCAGAAAGTGAATTTTCAATGACATGTTGCAGCCTAATTTCTGGTAGGCTAAGAGAAGTCTCGTCACCAGTTCTTTATAGTTATCTGCTTTCTTGTTTCCCAGGAAATTTTCAACCACAAGTTCGAATGATTTCCAGGCATTCTTCTCAAACCACGGAGGATCTGATGAAAATGTTCATCTTTCAGAAGTGCACGTATCTGTGGACTAATAAACACACCTTCCTTTATTTTGGCCTCACTCAGTCTTGGGAATTTCTCTTTCAGGTACTTGAAAGCCTCACCATCTCGGTTCATTGCCTTCACAAAATTCTTTACAAGTCCCAACTTTATATGTAATGGTGGTAACAAAACCTTCTTGGGGGCCACTAGTTGGCTGTGCTGCACACTTTTAGTTCCTGGATCCAGAGACTTCCGTGACGGCCATACTTTCTTTTATAGTGGTCAGACCGTGCTCTACTATTCCACTCACAGAGAAAGCAGCAAAATTTGGTGTATCCCAGTTGCATTCCCAGCAAGATGGCAATTACTTTTAGATCCCCACAGATCAGCCACTGGTGGCCATTGTAGTTAATAGTCAAGAAGAAGCTGCATGTTGACATAAGACTCCTTCATGCCAACAGCATATCCAACAGGAATTGATGGTAGTTCATTCCCATTATGTAATAACACTGCTTTTAAACTGAGCTTTGAAGCGTCAATAAAGAGTCTCCACTCTTCAGGTTTGTACTCAATATTGAGTGAATTCATCAATCCATTTATCTCATGGCAGAATACAAGGTCACTTTTCATAGCGAAGAACTGAGTTAAGTCCTTGTGGCGGTCACGATATACTGAAATTTTCACATTCTCCTGCAGCAGATTCCATTGCTGCAGTCTGGAGGCCAGAATTTCTGCTTTGTTTTTTGACAAATCCAGGTCTCTGATGAGGTCGCTTAATTCATTCTGTGTAATCCTATGTATGTCTGCTGAGGGTATATCAGGAATAAAATCGGGATCTTGTGATGTTGAGGGTTCAGGTGATTCAGCTCTAGCATGATATGAATCTTCATCTTCAGAATCCAGAGAATAGTCTGCTGGCGGATCAGGAATTGGGAGTCCTTCTCCATGAGGTACTGGGCGAATTGCAGATGGTATATTGGGATAGTTGACAGTCCATTCTTTCTTCCTGGACATTCCGTACTGTAGGGATGGCACCATACAAAAATAGCAGTCTGTGACATGATTGGTTGGCTCTCTCCATATCATAGGAACAGCAAAAGGCATGGAACGACCCTTTTGATTGAGCCAGTTCCGGAGGTTACAAGCACAAGTATTGCAACAAATATGTGGCGCCCAGCTTTTATCTTGGTCTCCAATCTTGCACCCAAAATAGCAGTGATAAGCCTTCCTAATCACTGGAGTAATGGAACGTTTCTGTGTGGCAAATGTCGCTTTACCGCACACATAGCAAAAGCTATCAGTTTCTATGTAAAACTTACTGTATCATAAAAACTAGAGCTAAACAGCATTTCTTAATGTCATTTTCTTTTTCAGCACAGCAAAATTAGTTATAATTGACTGATTTCATCACCGATACATTTTGGCTGTTGACCAGTGAAATAGATGCATCAATTAAACTTAGATTCAATTTATTTGCATAACAATGGAACTAAATGGCCCACGAAGTTGACTGCCTTACCAACTAATGTACATCCTTATTTACACCACTCATTAGATGTGTTCATTACACTTGCACCATCATAACCTTAACCCACTAAATATGAGCCAATGTCGAACCCCTATGACTGTAAGGTGTCTAAAATAAGACCTAACAATGACTACACAATTAATTCGTTTGCAGGTTTAAAATCTAGAAAGCATTCGTTAACTTCTTGTTGGGAAAAATCATATAGCGGTCTAACAAAAGATAGCTGTTCGTGTAATATCTTTTGTTTCATCAATAGCGATAGAAAAATAATTAGAACCCCTAACCTCTTCTATTATCTGATCCCTAACTTATGACAGATTTGATAATAGATCAGACTCTGATTTGGGGGGGCCACTGGGGGGGCCACAAACTCATTTGGGGGGGCACTGGCCCCCCTGGCCCCCCCTGTGGAGCCGCCACTGATCCCAAGTACAACGAAATTACGAGCGCTAAGCGAGAAATTTAACGCACAAAATGAAAAAAATCACAGCCGTAGGTGTTTGAAACCGGAGCGCCACCTAGCGAAAACCCATGTATGTGAATATGTCTGAATTTATGCCTGTATGTATGTATGCATGTATGTATGTGTATGTATGCATGCATATTTGTACGTATGTATGTAGGTATATACATGTGCATGTGTGTATGTATATATATGTATGTATGTGTATTTGTACGTATATATGTATATTTTTATGTATGTGCGTGTATGTATGTATCTACGTATGTGTGTATGTATGTATCTATGTATGTTAATATGTTTCTATATATGTATGTATGTAGGCAAATATGTATGTGTTTGTGTATCTGTGTATGTATGTGTGTAGATAGGTATGTGTATGTATGTATGTATGTATGTATGTATGTATCTGTGTATGTATGTGTGTAGATATGTATGTATGTATGTATGTATGTATGTATGTATGTATGTATGCATGTATGTATGTATGTATGTATATATGTATGTATGTATGCATGTGTGTGTATGTATGTATGTGCGCATGAATCTATAAA
>OY744606.1:50590158-50607658 GCA_963556255.1 Allolobophora icterica | reverse complement strand
CCCAAATTGACAGTAGGCCTACAGCACACTAACCACTAGTAGGCTCAACATGCTCTAGTTAACTTATGCAAATATTGAAGTAAAGTTTGTCCTGTATTTCTGTTGTTTTACTAAAATTTAAACCTATATAGGAGTGACATATGCAGCACATATGCAGCACATATGCACATAGGCATTTGCAAAGCGCCTTTGAAAACGTCTGGAAAACACGGCTGTCTGACGATATTTTAAATGAAATGGATATTTCATGAGCTTTACATCTGCAGTTCTTAAGAAAAGCAGAGTCTATGAAGCAAGTTGAGAGAGGCAGTACGTCTTTTGGCGAATTCATATACTTAGCCTCGGCATATTAGGACGGATGGCCGGTCACCTAACAGCCTACCTGATCTTATCACCGACAGATCAGTCCACTTACTTGATAGCCGAGTTCTCTTGAACGGAAACCTCGCAATAGATACATGTACATATGTTTTTGTCCTTGTAATGACTTACTGTCAGGTCCTTATATGGTTCTACCATGCATACAGATTCCCGTGGCATCAACTGAAGCGCAGAACTAACACTGACCATCTGACTAGACGAGAAATCTTAATAGGAGCACTGGCAACCTATAGGTGATTGTCGCTATCATCATCATCATCATCATCATCATCATCATCATCATCATCATCATCATCATCATCATCATCATCATCATCATCATCATCATCATCATCATCATCATCATCATCATCATCATCATCACCACCACCACCACCACCACCACCACCATCATCAATTTCATCATCATCATCATCATCATCATCATCCTAACGATTACTACGATAGGCTTCTCAGTGCGATAGTTAACCTCCACCTCTGCCTCTCTGTCTCTATGCCTCGCTGCCTCTCTGCCACCGTTCTACGCTCAGTCCGTCCGTCCGTCCGTCCGTCCCTCTTTAATTCAACCTGGTGAGCTGACGATCGTCGACTCATCTTGACCACAAACCCCTCTCCTCGTGCCCAATAGGGATTTCTTTCCAAAACTCACCCATCAGGTCAGTCACCCGTATATATTCAGTTGCGTCATAGGTCTTTCCAGTTGACGGATCATCTTGCGTCTCACCGAATGACACCTGGTTCATTTAACACCCCATGCACAGCCAGTTGGCATTCCTTTCACATTTGGCGCTTAACCAGAGGTGGCATTGCTGTCACGCCTTTGAAGAGTGAAACATCAGGTTACCTGTCTATTAAAATGCACCCGGAGCTATATAAATTTCCCCATTACACGATGAAAAATCACGATCTTGCGCAAAAGATATGTCATTGCCCAAGTTTTCTTAACAGTATGATTTAAAAAAACAACTGAGAACTGCCTTCTGCTGCGCTTAGGCTGTTACCTAATTGCAATTCTGACATAACATTTTGAATAGGTCCATTAGAAATATATCCATTTTGAATCGGTCCATTAGGACTTCTTGGGCACAAAAGTTCAAATTTAATAGTGCAGGGCCTATAATATTATGTCAGTAAACGCCGAACATTTATAAAGTCTGTAACGCTTTTTGCTTCACTGCATTGCATTGTATTGTATGTTTTGTAAATTATTGTACTGTAACACGCTGAACTGTATTGATTAGACTTATTGTGTGTTGTATTCAATACAACATACAGTGTCGTTTTGCTGAACTATGTAAAATGCAGAGCTTAATGATTCATGTGTATCGATGTGATGACGTCTGGTAAGAAGGTAAACCAGGTGTGGAAGACCTCGACGCCATTCAGAAGCTGCCATTAGGCGTTGACTTTGTGTATAACGTAACTGAATGAGTCCAGAGCCAAAGACTATTAAAATCCGTCGAGAGTTCTTGAAAGGATACTGAATCACTCTGCTGGTTCTCTGCTCTCATAAAAAGACTCGGCTAATGGCTCTCGCTCCTCGGCCGTCGCCCACAACCAGTCTCGACTTTGATGACGTAACCGTTACGCTTCTATCCAATTTTCTATCTCGATCGTCTGCTTTTCCACGTAGTAACCGCGCCAGGCGTTTTCCATTACTGACGCGACCCCTCCTCGCTCGCCCTGTCCAGGGTCGGAAAACTGGACGTATGGAGACCTGGGAGGAAGGGGCCATCGTTCGTATTTGGTGGATGATTTTGGCCCAAGGGTCTCGCTAGCGCATCCACGTGTCCTTCTCACGGCCCAGGGTGAAGAGGTGTGGTAAGCAAGGAGGGTAGGGAAGAAGGATGGCAGGAAGGAGGGCAGACAACACCTGGTTGATCCAGTCACAGACCTCAAGAACAGCCTGTTAGGACGTTGATTGCTTGCACGCCAACCGACACCTAAGTATCCGGGTGCCTCGATATCACGTTTATATAGCGCATGTTTCTTAACGCTGCCTTATAGCTCCATATTTGTATGCACGCATGCGTGCTTCTTGTAGCACATATAAGCAAGCAAGCGTTTTAATATGTCAGATGCGAATGCAAAGGATTCCAAGTTTGACGATTGTAGGCAAGATGATGGAAATTGCCTTTCATTTCACGTGGATTTCTATCCATCGATGGCGCAACAACTAATTGCTCATCATGACCAATATCATCATCATCATCATCATCATCATCATCATCATCATCATCATCATCATCATCATCATCATCATCATCATCGTCATCGTCATCGTCATCGTCATCGTCATCGTCATCGTCATCGTCGTCGTCGTCGTCGTCGTCTTCGTCGTCGTCGTCGTCGTCGTCATCGTCATCATCATCATCGTCATCGTCATCGTCATCATCATCATCATTATCGTCATCATCATCATCATCATCGTCATCATCATCATCGTCATCATCATCATCGTCATCGTCATCGTCATCGTCATCGGCATCATCACCGGCAGCATCTCCATCATCTTCGTCATCGTCATCATCATCATGATAACCAACATCATCTTTATCATCATCATCTTCTTCTTCATCATCATCATAGTCATCGTCGTCATCATCGCCAGCATCATTATCATCATCACAACCTCATCATCATCATCACCAACATCATCATCATTTACAACTTCATCTTCATCATTTTCATCATCATCATCATCATCATCATCATCATCATCATCATCATCATCATCATCATCATCATTAAAGTTTCCTGGCATCAGCCATTTGTCAAATCTATATTACCTTTCTCGTGTATATAATATGTCCTAGATTATGTTACGTTTTCCGATTTTCGTTTAGATTGCTCGTCCAGTTTTCGTCTTCTGTTTCTGTTACCTTTCAATCTTGTGATAAAATGTTAAATAGTGTAGCGCCATTATCAACGCATCAATGAATGGCTCTTGATTTCTACTCTGCAGTGATCTTTTCCGGCTATGCGTTGAAAGGCGAGCGCTCACCCGAAGAAATATCTAATGGCATGTTCTCCAAAGTGCGGTAAAGCAGTTGGATTTAATAAAGAATATACTTACCTACTTACTTACCGTGCTGCACAAGGACCGAACCCAACACATGCATCGAAGTGATCGAACCACAAACATATGCATCGAACCCTACAACATGCATCGAACCCCACACATATGCATCGACCCCTCCCCCACATATGAATCGAACCCCACACATAGGCATTGTCGTGATGAATGGGATTGTCTCAATGATCGCTACAGAAAAGAGTTCATTGAACGGATGGCGTGTATGGCTCGTTGTAGTGGCGAAAGTGGATGGTTAATTGGTTATGGCTGCAGAGGTGTGTTCAAGTTAAAAGTTTTATTGCGTTAAAAGTTTGTTGTTTTCCATTATATTTGTTTTAATTCGGCCACAAAATAAGTGTAAGAGGAAATCTGCGTTGGTTACGTTACTGGTGCTAATAACATCGGTGTACTGGTAGTGTAACCAGTACAGGCTTACTATAATCATCGTGTATAAATGCAGCTATAGAAGCATCTGCCTTTCACCATTGACTCTTTAGAATCCAGTGCGTCTTGTGAAATTGAGCGTCCGTTTCTTTCTATGCCACATGTGTACAGTAAAGCTGTGTGGTTATTTGAACGGGTGTTGCAAGGAACTCAGCCAACAGATCTCTCAACTCAGAGCTACTACGCCTCAACCGTGGACTACGATGATCTTGATGGAGACGTGCTATGCATGTCCGTAGACGATTATCATCATCTAACCATAAACAACACAATAAAATCCGTCACCAGCACCAGCAACTACACCAGCATCACTTCATCGCCAGTCATGAACGTCCGCTAAATGGCGCTATATAATTACGAGTCCCAGTATTAAATTATCGTCATGGTGCTTTTCGTCTTTGGTCGATCACAGCCAATCGCAGTAAATTCTCGTCTGCTGATACGATCGTCAGATGGGTTGTTCGTTGAAATGTTAACTTCATTTACTCGATCTTCGAATTATGCAAAACAAATGAGCTTTACTCGCCTTTGAAGGTTCGCCCTAAGCGAGGAAGTGATTATTCGGCATCAGGAGCGAACCAGCTGTTCCTCGTTTCCCCCTCAACCCTCCCACCCACGCAAAAACCCCGTACCCTAATCTACCGCTGACCCAGAACCCAGACGATCCTCCCGCCCCTAGCGGTCGGAGTAAAAGACACGGAGCGCCATCTGGTAACCGTCTTCAGCGCTCAGACGCTGATAAAGACGAGACTTCCGGTGTCAAGCGGCAGCGGGCCAGGGTCACGACCCCGAGAGCGAGGAGGGGTAGAGTCCTAGATGCCCTCCACCACACCCGACAGGCGATATGGGTTCAATTAGGGTTCGGGATGTGCCAAGCAGGATGGGATAAACACGCCTGCGCATCCCCAGATCGGGTTGCGCGGGCAGGGACCCGGGCTGTGTATTTATAGCGGCTCCGAGAAACCCTTTATCAGCCGTGCGGAAGACGGGGAAATCGAGACCAGAGGCAGCCAGGGAGTGAGGGAGGCAGGGAGTATAAGAGAAAGAAGGATCGCCCGGAGGGAGGGATGATGGAGGGAGCTAGAGACAGAAAAAGAGGGAAGCAGGGCAACTACCTCGTGTGGGCTGTGTGTTTATATATAAAGATGATGGCTGCAGCGGCTTCTTCTTCTTCCTCTTCTTGAGCAGTCGGAGAATGCCATTACCATAGAAGGATGGCGTTCTGGAAGATCGCCGGTTCAAAGGTCACAGTTTCTGCATCCTGGGGCGTATCTGGTATTAGCCCTAAGACTATAACGCATTACCTTATATATTTACATACATAAATACACACATACATGCAGGGTATATACCCATATGTATATATAATTTATATTGGGTTGTAAGTAGATAGGGTGTTTAGGGTTTAACAGCAGCCGTGGGGAATATTCCGCTCTCAAGAAACTTCCTTTATCCATTTGGGTGATGGCAACGCTGCTGCTGCTGATGACGATGATGATGACGACGACGACGATGATGATGATGATGATGATGATGATGATGATGATGAAGGCCCAAATTACATGCGACGACAAAACGACTAGAACAACACAAAGACGACGACGACGACTCGTGTGGAGCGAGTTTTATAGGACGATGGCGAGAGAGCGGGTAGCGTTGGAGGTTAGCAGGGCCTCGGAGCCAAGTGGAATAAACGAAGGAGGGTCGAAGACGGAGCGAGCGAGAGAGAGGGTTTAAGTGCCCAGGATAGGAACTGCTTCCCCCGCCGCGAGAGACCACCCGAATCTTTGCCCGTTATCAAAACACCCCTCTGGCTATACTTCTACCTCCGATATAGGGTACTTAGGCTCAGCCTAAACAACGACTAAGAACGACAGTCGGGGATCGGGTCGAGAGGGAGAAGGGAGGCATAAAGAAGGGTCTCTTTTTCTGATGCCCTCAACCATGCAATGCAGCCCTGGATGAAAACGACGTCACTGCAGCAGCCAACGAACTTCTAAAGAGCCTGGCCACAGTCCATCTATTCATCGATGGCGCCACAGTTCAAAATCCGATCAGTCATCTGTCATATTCCTCTGTATCTATACCCCGACGATCGTCTTACTGAAGCGCTTTTCAAACTGTGGTCCGCGGACCAAGAGGGGTCCGCGAAGGATATGGCGGGATCCGCGAGAGCGTTCTGAAAATATTAATCAACTGTGATTAACACTGCATGGTTTTAGCATTAACAGCCTGTGTTTTCAAATTCATACACTACTTACACGCCTGTAACTTTTTATATTAGTCACCATCGTCATAAGCAAGCTTATATTGTGGAAATAGTCCGCCTGTTATTTTAATTAAATGTTAAGTGATAAATTTTACTTTTTAAATACTTGGGTCCGCGAGCTAGGCCCCAATGCCTAGAAAAAATAAGGGTCCCTGGTCCACTGTCTAACTGAAGCGCAGATCCATCAACCTTCGCCCAGTTTCATGATATGAATCTTAAACTGACTCACTGATGTCTATCAGGTGTTTAACTTCGGAAGCTGTGCTGACGTCTTTCTAAACGATTCATCCACCAAAGCTCTGCTGTATGTATACCTGACGCGCATAACGCGCCCATTCAAAATACACACAAAATGAAATTTCATACAACACACCAATTGCTAACTGGCACCAGAGTTTATAACAACCAAGACGAAGCAGGGCAGGTACGGTTTAGATGAACGCGTATAGGCACATCATTGTCTTAGACAAGATAATTGTTGACACCACAAGATGTCTACGGCATGCTGGTCTTAAATTCGTCTACAGACTCTTTTCGACCGGCAGATAGCGCCAGTTAGAGTCTAAGTCTAAATGGACGGAGGAAATGAGAAACTACGTCCGTCGCAGTTTCACTGAACAATAACCGGAAGTCATCGTATTTATGAGGCGTCTTTCCGCGTTCCTTTGATGATTAATAAAAACAAGTTTTACGTAATCGCGTTTCGTCGAAGACTTTAAAATCTTTCCAGCGTTCGCGGCGAAATCCATCGATGCCTTTCATCTTCGTAACATCTAAGAAGCACGTGACACTCCGGCCGCCGGCGGCCTCCTTTGACGGCGCCCGCTTTGAAGTTCGGCGGTGGTTCAAAGAAGCCGGAAGCCAAACTGCAAATATTGGAGGCACAAAAAGACAGGTATACGACAGCGGAGCGACTAATGTACGTCGACGATCAGTCGATGGATAAAAAGAGTCGTCTAAAGGTGCTGAGGAGGTCGGTCACCGAGTCTTGCATTCTCTGCGTCTCCTGCCGATCCGTGGTTGCGCATAATTTCGTGGCATCTGGCCGACACATCTGACAGGGATTCGGAGGTTGATGTGTGCGGGTTCACAGCTTCACGGCGAAACAAAGGTACTGCACCCCTATTCATTGGGGTACGATCGGCATTGTTGTAACTCCGCGCCATCAGTCGATGAGACGTCAACAGCCGGTGAATTATACGCCAGTGAGATCGAGTCACTCGAGTGCTTGCAGGTGGTTGCGAATCCCAGACACCGCGGTTGTTCATTTCCAGCCAGTTACCCTTGGTTGGTTGGGTGTCTGTTGGGCGTATAGTGACTTAGAAGGGATCGAATCCTGGTGCACTGCGTTGATAGTTCGTTAATATTACCATACAAGCCATGAGTTAAGTTTGATTACTCGAGTTCGTGGTTTCATCACCTCGTACACTGCATACAGAGTGTAACGGTCAGTGGCTCTGATCTAGGCCTAATGTATCGGTTTTAAAAGCAATTTCTTGCGACGCTCTGCTGTAAGCTGGAGGTCGGTCACCTTAATCAGTTTAAGTAACTTTTATATATCGACCACTACTGATCGATCGATCGATCGATCGATCGTTCGATGTCTTGTATCGATAATAACTGAATTGCAAAATGGGATTACTGATATAATACTCTTTCAAGTCTTACAGTTGACGTGAAAGATGTTACTATTTCTATTCATGGTCTATATCACCGTTGCAAATTAGTGACTATATCACCGTTACTATTCAGTGTCTATATCACCGTTGCTATTCAGCGTATATATCACCATTGCAACTTAGTGTCATATCACCGTTGCTATTCAGGCTACAAATCACCGTTTATATTTTGCAGTGTCTATATCACCGTTGCTATTTAATGTTTATATCACCGTTGCTATTCAGTGTCTAATATATCAAAGTTGTTGTTCTCGATCAATATCACTGTTGCCATTCACGGTCTGTATTACTGTTGCTATCCAGGCATCAAATCATTGTTGCTTTCAGCGTTTTATACGCACAGTTACACGAGTGGAGTTCATTCGTGTTGCGTGTTGATGAGATGTAAAGAATACAATAGGAATTTCCATTTTCCACACAATGGCCCAGCTGCGTTCAATGCGCCTCTGTGCTAGAGAGCGTGCGGATCGCGGTTCGCCATCCAAAGGTGGACTATTTCCGGGCACCTTAAATGGCGTGGCGCCTATTCAAACGGGCATCGGTGGTGAAGAATCTCACCCGATCAATTCATTGAAAAATGAGCAAAGTCGAGGCCATACGGTCGCTACATGAAAACATGTACAATTGTACATTTGCATTTACAAGCGCATGCATCAGCATCTCTTTGTCGGAAGCGGTCACAATGTAGAAGTGGCTGAATCCAATGCATTATTATTTTTGAGCAGTTGGATGACGTCAAAAGGGCTAAAATGGGCGATCAGGCCGTTAGCCTCGCTGGCCCGCGTGCCTGGAACAGTCTTCCTGCACCTATTCAGGCAGTAAAAAGCCTTCATGCTTAAAAACAGTTAAAAATTTACTTAATATAGGGAACTCCTAGCATTTGTGCTGACAACAGTGTAAAGCATCCTAGAAGTAATTTGTTACTGACGATGCTATATAAATTGTCGCAATTACAATTAAAATTACAAAGACAAATCGTCTGAATCTGAGCGCGGACTAGACTCAGTTTCTGTGTTTTGGTATATGCGCCAACAGCTGTGTAAAATTCCATGCGATTGAACCCAGTGGTTTGTATACATTGTCAGACGGAGCTCTATGTATCGGAGTTGTTCTACTTGATCGTTTCGAATCAGTAAACAGTCTGCACGGTGCTTTTTCTACCATCTATGTCAACTGCGTTCCATTCGATGTTTTCTTCTGGTTCCCTGTCCTCAAGCAGGTTCAGACGTCCGACGTCGCCACTCCTCTCGATGTCGAGCCTCTTCTTCAAGTCTACTGTTTCCCTCCTTCATCATCCAATCCAGCAGCATCTGTCTCGGTCTCCCTCTTGTCCACCTCCCCTTCATTCTTCCATCAATGGTATTTCTTAGGAGGGAACTCCCCTTTCAGCGTGTGCCCGATCCATAATTTTTATACTCTGTCTCAATAAGAGAAAGACAAAGGAAATGAATCGGGCACACGCTGAGTAAGTTTACAATAAATGCTGTCAAGGTGTGCGTTCATGCTTCCGCCACGAGTCACCTTGACTACTGTAACAAGCTCTGTCTGGTGTCGTCGTATATTGCACCTGAAGAAAACAATTACAGTTCGTTCTGAATGCCACTTCATGCATAATCACTCGTAAGCGGAAGTGCGATCACATTACTGAAACTTAAAAAAACTTAACATAATAATAACTTTGGTGTCCTCTTTTCTTCCGCGTCGTCTGCCTGCAAACTATTCACGACTAATTCTGTTTTGTATCAGTATGACACCCGTAGGCGACATGACTATCGATCTGCCATATCCAGCATCCAGGCGCGCTCATCCTCAATTCGTATCATGGGATATGGAACTCTATTGACCCTAGCATATGATATGCCCTGCCTCTTCTCTTTCTTCTTTTAAATACACTTTAAAATCTGCACTTGTTTCTCAATACTCTTCAAGTCTATCATGTAACACTACTAATAGACCTTCGTTGTCCCTGTCTTTATTGAGACACTATTTGCGCACTTAGTTCACCCCATCAACCGATGTTATTTTATTCTATAACGACATAAGTATCCAGTTCACCCATCCCATCCGTGTTTACCTATGGAGATGACTCGATAAGCAATTCCTGCATCTTCTCCTCGTTGGTTTTACATTCATCAGGCATATGAACTAATTTTCACCTTAGAATTATTGAATTATCACTTCGAAATATTGTTCTTGTTACCATGCGTATCTGTATTGTTTTATTTTTACTACTTTGTTACTTCTTATTTGTTCTTTGTACTCATTGAGTTCTCGCTGTTTTGTTGAATAAAATAAATAAAATAAAAAAGTCGTCTGTTTTACACTGTGATCTATCTTGAGCCTTCTTCCATGCTGTTTGAAGTACAGTAGTCACGACTGTCGTGCGAAATATTAGAACTAATAACATAACACCTTGCTTACTTAGCCATTAAACTTAAATCGAGGCGGCGTGGGTTATTGTAAACCGAAGGTAATAATCTTTGCACACCCACATTCAAAATGGCGCTCGTTGCCGCGTGCTCAGCCGATGTTCCTCGGCTCATGATGTCTGTCGATCTCGACCCAAGTGAAAGCAAATTAGAGAGGGACCAACCGACGTCAGCCCATGGTGTATACACAGACAAGCGTTGTATTACCAGCGCATATCTGCACGCTTCCAATCCAATCGCACAGATAAAAGTTCATAAAACACATAAATAAAGCCGATCGGGGTCACATCGAGGTCACCACGTGTACACGAAGGCGGGGTTGGCTGCAGCAGACTGGTCTAGGAGCCATTGTATAGGAAGGAAAAACATGAGTGGTTGGAGGGAGCACAGGAGGGATCGAGGGAGGCAGGGAGGGCAAACGGTCGGAGAGGGGTCGGGTAAAATTGGCGGCGAATTTTATGGGTTGTAGCGATAAAACGGGACTATTAGTCTTAAGAAAAGGCGAACGGGGCAGACAGACAAGAGACGTAATTATCGACGATTGAAGAATATTATCAAGATCGCTAGCTGTCCTGTGTTTCGAATAGTTTGATAGAGCGTTAGAAGATGTTATGCACGCTACATAGCTCTCTCTCTCTCTCTCTCTCTCTCTCTCTCTCTCTCTCTCTCTCTCTCTCTCTCTCTCTCTCTCTCTCTCTCTCTCTCTCTCTCTCTCTCTCTCTGCGTCTCTGTGTGCGTCTCTGTGTGTGTCTCTCTGTGTCTTTCTATCTCTTCTCGCTGTGTCTCTGTCTGTCTGTCTGTCTATCTGTTTATATATATATATATATATATATATATATATATATATATATATATATATATATATATATATATTTGTGTGACCTTACGCGCATTAAAAATTTTCATAATGTATTGTAATTATTGTAATTGGACATTTATATAGCGCCGCTCAGAGCAAAAGAAATGAAGTGCTGTCTGCACCGACCTATGGTTGTGATGTAAAATGTAGATAAAGGGCCTATATTATAAAATTACTTGAACTAATTTAGTGCGCATGATTGCGCTCATATTTTGTTTGTAAGAACACGTATGTGATCCATACAGACGCATTAATTCTATCTATATTCGTACCCTATATAGTTGCTATTTTTGTATGGAAAATTATGCTCCAGAATATTGTAACAGACAATCAATTTATAACCAACAATGGAAGGCGATCTTGAGTTAATTGGTTGCGGAGAAGAGGCGTGATGAGAATAATTCACTTATGGTCTAACAACATCATACTGCAAGAGTAGACGGATGAAAATTTGCCAGTCCCACCCACAGAGGGACGGACAGATAAAGACGGATACAGACAGAAACGAAGACAGATAGAGACGGAGACAGACGGATGGAGACAGAGACGGAGACGGACAGACAAATGGACAAAGACAGAAACGATGAGACAGACGGAGATGTTCTGATGGCACTTGGAGCAATTGATAACAAAGGCAGATTCAACATCACCCTATTTTGACACCCACAAACACATGCAAACACACAGATACACACACACAAACACACACACACACACACACACACACACACACACACACACACGTCAATCCACACTGCAGCAGAAGCATAAGCTGCACGCTGAGTGGACTGCCTTGTTTGGGGCGCTATATAAATGTTCCTTAATAATAATAATAATTATCTAAGCAGACCTTTGCACGTAGTTCAGCTTGAGTAACGTTTAGAAAATACTTAATTCTAAATATATTGATAGGTGCATAGCTGTAATTTGGTAAATATGGTTTCATAGGAATTTCAGTATTTCTAAATTAGCTTGACGAATTGTCTACGTCTGTTACTGATGTTCTTCGACAGAATCTAAGAGAGTGATGTCAGTTCAATCACTTTTGCCAATCAAGACTGTGCAAATAATGTGGCGTTACATAAATTTGACCCTTACATAATGACATATCCATATGTCATATTATGAACACTTGAATTCTTCTTAGAGTCCTTACTAATTAAAGGAATGCCCTTAGGACGAATTCATTAGCACCCAGAGTATCAATGAGCGTCAATCGTGTGTCTAATGGTATACAATGTGTATATATCTGTAGAAAAGTATTAGGCCTATATGTCTCAATGTATGCATGACCGCGGCGCAGTGTGGATTCGCACCAATTCACTCCAAAATCCACTGAACCGAATTAATTAAAAGGCTTAATTAACAGACCTGGAAAAGCTTGAATCATTGGCAATTCATATGCATATGATTCTCTCCATCCATCCGTCCGTCCATTCAACCATCCAAGGATATATCCAACCATCCGTTTATCCATCCATCCATCATCCATCCATCCATCCATCCAACCGTCCATCCATCCATCCATCCATCCATCCATCCATCCATCCATCCAACAGGATGATTTGTGGTTGGAAGCATTGGCGTGGAGGCTCATGGACAGCAGCTTAATAGCTGGATGAAAATGCTTCCCGGTAGAGTGCAGTTTCCCTTCTCCCACGCATCCTGCTTTTCATCCAGATCCATACACCATCGTCCGTCCATCTGTCCTCTGGTAAGAAATTGTGCACTAAGTGAACTGAAGGGACGGGGGATCTGACACAACAGAATCCTCTCGTTATGCCATGATAAGCTTTTACCCCAATATGGGTGGATAGGAGGAGTTCGATATAACCCAGCGAAATTATACATAATGGTCGAGTCAACGGTATCACGCTACATCTCTTATCTTACTCCTAATCAACATTTTACTACCTTTAGCCATTTTACACCCATGCACACTAATTGGCATATATATACATATGTATATATATGAGATATATATGTGTGTGTGTGTATGTATATATTGTATATATCATACATCACCGGATAATAAGGCACCAGATGCGTGGCACATGGAATTAATAAACTTTAAAATTTCGGGCTGCCGCGCCACAGACTAGGGCCTATCTGCCTGCTCCTAAAATGCACTGCAGCCTCAGGATCGCGACCCATAGATATGAAGCAACTTGTGTAAACACGCATCCAGTAGCCAAACCAGGTCATAAAAGCCCGCCAAATTCACAAGTGTTGACCGAGAACGAGTTGCTCTTGCGTACGTCTTCAGCGCGTTCATTGGCCGCGGACAAACATTTAAAATATTTGAATATTCATATTTGTATTTTAATATTCATAAGTAGTCATAGCGTGCAGTACAGTGTAGGCCGAAGACTTCGTAATCGGACAGCATGTATTGAGTATAATAAACACCAGTAAGAATCAACCAAACGGTATACACTGTTTTAGAGTATCTTATTGCAAAACTGAAATGCATATTGTTATATAAATATACAAGCTTATAAAATTAGAATATAATATTAATAGAACAGACTACAATAAAATAACATAAATTACGAGTCGCATGTGCCAGAGTATCAACTTATTTGGCTTAAATTACGGATTGCATGATTGCATGAAATTTTAAATTATGGATTGCATCAGCAATTTCACATGTATAGGTTTCTTGCATAAACACATACATACAAACACATACATACATACATACATACATACATACATACATACATACATACATACATACATACATACATGCATACATGCATACATGCATACATACATACATACATACAAACATACATACATACATACATACATACATACATACATACATACATACATACATACATACATACATACATACATACATACATACATACATACATACATACATACATACATTCACACAAACATATTCACAGTTGATTTATTGCTCCCAAGAAAACATCACACGATGTAATACACGAAAATGCTTATGGGAAACAACGGCAGACCCAGAAGGGTAAAGCTTTGCTTATTAGGGTCACTGTGCAACATAGGATCAGTTTACATGTATATGTAGACATGCATACAGACACAAATATCCATACACATACACACATATGCTCATACGCACATACAATTAAACATACATAGACGGCCACACACAAATCAGCAAACATAGATAGAAGTTGATATTTGTATAAATTACTCGATGGTCATAAATTCGTCCCGTTCTGTACTCGGGATTTTAAGCTAAAATACACAAATAATCAGATTCAAAACACAATCGGCAAAAGCTACTTACTGCAACGCAACAAACTGTATACTGAGTAGAAACTCATCTAAAACAACAGAAGCAAAAAGCTGAATACCTTATTGCATTGGCCTTTGTGAACATCACTTAAATGCAATGTCAACTAAATGTCAGATTAAAATTACAAACGTCATCCAACTGTCACCGTTGTTTTACAAAATCTCATAAATCGCAAACACTATAAACAAAATATGAAAATAAAAACGTTGATTAAAACACTGTATCTGTCGATTTTCGATATGTTGCTAGCTCAACACTGTCTGCCGAGGTCGTGCGGTATAAAAATATAACGGAGCAAAAACATTTGAGTCTTTCAGCGGCTGCTAAGAAGTCCTGAGCAGAGTACCAGTCTCGAAGTCCTTTGGGCGCGCAGACGAATCTCGCTGTTGTCATTCGGAGTAAATATTGGCGTAGGGGTCGATCGTCAGGTTAACTCATGGCGGATGTTTCGTGGTTCGGATCCATCCAGACGCCCGTGAACAGTTCTTTGACGTCGGACGAGGAAAAATCGAATGCGCCAAAATTTGGCACGTATGACGTGACGGCGTGGGGTGGAAGGGCGAAGTCCGTAGTGGAAGGAGCGGGAGGGGGCTGTGGAACCGTGGAAGGACAGTCAAGGGCCGACAGGTCGTTCTCGGTAAGGCGACCGAGGTCGAAGTTGTACAGTTCCCACTGCCAACTGGTTGGAAGATGGAGAAAGTCGAGGTCCATCGGGATCGAGTCCAGATCGGCCAGAGGCGATGGGTTCGATTCCCGAGCGACGGGCGGCGACTCCTGATAGATTGGTGAGTCGAAAGGCGACGCAGTGACCACCCCGATCGAGTGTGGGAACGGACCATGGTAGGGTGACGACACCTGGGGGTAGACTGGCTCGTGCTTGAAGTCTAGCGTTGGGGTGTTGTGGAAACCCTGACCCGTGAACGCCGTACAGCCGTCGTCGGGGTAGAAGCTGGCACTTTCGGGGGTTGCCGGTGAGTGGGGCGTGTTTGGGCTCGACGGAACCTTAGCAATGGCCGGACCCAACGGGGTTTGCTGGCCACCCCCAACCCCAGGTAGAAGGCTGAACTTACTCGGTTTTAGTCCATCCCTGAATCTCGTGTTGTTGGCTGCCAGGATCGCTTTCGTCTCCATTGCACCGTCTGGCGTCGCTTTTCCAGAGCCTAGCGACACCTGTCGTTCGACGTTGTTGCTCTTCGACGCGGAACCGGAAGTGTCCTTGGTTCCGGAAGTGGACTTTGCGCGTGCGTTGAGGTTGCGCTTCCGTGGCCGGTACTTGTAGTCGGGGTATTCCTGAACGTGTAGCTGCCTCAGTCGCTCGGCTTCCTCGACGAACGGCTGTCTCTCTTCGTCCGTCAGCATCTTCCAGTACCTTCCGAGCCTCTTGCTGATCTCGGCGTTGTGCATATCCGGTTGGACTTCGGAGATCTGGCGGCGCTGGATCTGCGACCAGACCATGAAGGCGTTCATCGGTCGCTTCACGTGGTTCGCCGACTTCTTACAGTTCGTGGCATCGGAGTAGGGCGTCCGCGATTCGGGGCTCACCGTCTGCGACCCGAAGGCGACAGGGACGCGCCCCGCTAGGACCGGCGACGTCCCACATGATGCACCGCCGGCCTGGTCGAACAAATCCGGATCCGAGTCGGTCGTTCTAACGACCTGCGGCAACATTTTACTTTTTGCCTTTCTCCGATTGGAATAGAATCTGATTCTAAGACGCCTTACGTCTGCGCATCTAAACGCTGGCACGGTGGAGCAGCCGCTCATATACGCACGCCGCCGCCGCTGAGGGAGGAAGGAAGGGAGGGAGGGAGACTTCGAGTAAAGCCTGGGGCCAATAGCGGTCTGGACTGGAATCGACCAATCAGGTGTCGGGTCGTAGCCCCGCCTTTTATTGACCCTCATTCCCTGGAAATGATTTTTCGGTTGTAATAACGATCGCACCTGCTGCACTGCTAAGCGCTGTTCTTGCATGGTCTAGCGCAGGGAGGAGAGAGCAGTACAGGAACAGCCGCTTTTACGTCTTCGGCTTTGCCTCCCGCCGAATCAACATGGGCGGTATTGGTGGTTGCCATGGAGCGCTTGAAAGCAGGTCATCGACGAAGAGATGTTCAATATGATTGTCACGGCTGACGAAACGATGAAACATTTTCCATGGGTCATTGTCACTATTGCTCCCTCCCTCCCTCCCTCCCTCCCTCCCTCCCTCCCTCCCTCCCTCCCTCCCTCCCTCCCTCTATTTGTCTGTCTGTTTTTTCTGTCTGTCCGGTTCTCTGTCGCTCCAGCACCTCCGCTTCTTCGATTGTGGCTATGAGTATGCGTCAACTCACCACCCCATCCTTACTACTATCACAACCACCATGATCATTATCATCTTGATCACTATGATTATCACCATCACTATCATCATCATTATCATCATCATCATCATCATTATCATAATCATCAATCAGCATCAGCATCAGCATCATCATCATCATCATCATCATCATCATCATCATCATCATCATCATCATCATCATCATCATCATCATCATCATCATCATCATCTTCATCATCATCATCATCATCATCATCATCATCATCATCATCATCATCTTCATCACTACAATCATTTCATTTTTTATTTATTTGTGTTTGAGGCTCCATAATATATTATCCGTGCCTCGGTTCTACTGAACTGCCTTTCGAGAACTAACCTCCCATCTGAACAAAGATGCGCTGTTATAACGCTTATGCCATCGTACGGACTGACAGACAATTTCTCCGTAAGTTTACTTAACAACAAAAACCTCAACAAGTGAATAACAACAACAATGATCATATGCGGAATGAATTCTGTAATCTTTGGAGATTTTAAATCCTAAAGGATTACTGCTACCTTGGCTGAAACAATTTAAAAATATTAAATTAATAAAAATGCAGATTCTGTGTGTCTGTCAAGCGGACGGACCAACGTACAGACAGACGCATCCAACCATCCATCCATCCATCTATCCATCCATCCATCCATCCATCCATCCATCCATCCATCCATCCATCCATCCATCCATCCATCCATCCATCCATCCATC
>OY744606.1:50525158-50585158 GCA_963556255.1 Allolobophora icterica | reverse complement strand
ACACTATATCCAATAACATCTATTAGAATATATTTTCAACTTGTTTAATTCTAACAACAAGCCTAAGAGTACAAACCAATGGAAAAGTTTATTATTATTAAAAATTTTGAATTTCCACACTGTAATGGCAGCATTTTAAGCTGTCATCTTAGCAAAATTGTTCTATGATTTCAGTGCTGATAGGAGTGGATCAGCTTATCCTTATTGCTCAAGAAGGTCCTGAATTGCTGACCATGAACCAATAGCAGAAATAGTTTACATATGCTACACAAACCAAGCAAGAAGGATTCAAAATTTATACTATAGTCAATATTTATACTATAGTCGTCCAAAGTTTGTCTCAAAGCTATAAAAGATATCTAAAACCGAATGTTGTGTCCAAGTCCGTGCAGCGTTTCTTCGATGGATTTCCTTCCACCCCACCGATCTTCGCACAGCTGCAGCAAACGGGCCTGTAGCTGCTTGGCGCTGCGTCCGAGCCGCATTTTGGGCAGCAGACCTCGAGCATCCTGCAATATTGTTGTGTTGACCATGCCCTCATCCTAGTGCAGTGCCCCTATGAGTACCCACAACAAGCTGAATGACACTAACAAGTCTTAAGTTTATCCCTTCACGACGTTAACAAGCTGACGCAACGAACAAAAACTGGGCAATTAAGGTTTATCAATTAAATGTAGAAATAGGCTAATTGCACGGGGGGGGGGTGTGGGAATTTTGTCCAGATGTATTGTCCTACCCAAAATCGGGGGATTATATCCGGGGAATAATCTCTGGGAGATTGTGTCCGGTTAACAGATTACGTCCGGTGGGGATTTTGTCCAGAGGGGATTATGTCGTATACAACCGCAAAAATTAAGCTTCTGCTGCATGACTATGTACTTGTGCTAGGAATAGCCTATTCTTCGGTGCTTTGCACGCGTGATAGCCAACCAAGATCTATACCAAAGCAAGCCACTAGTTTATTTTAGGGCTGGCACTGATAAAAAAAATTTAATCGATTAAACGCTAAAATTTAACGTCGACTAGTCGAAAAATTCAATTAATTTGGTATCTGTTACGCAGGGGCGTCTATCCCCCTAAGTCATTGGAGCAACGTCCCTTTTCCCCCTCTTTCCCCCCTTCCCGTTCCTTCGGACCCTAAAATGGTGGCATACACACTGACCGATCTTCCCCCTATTTCCTGGATGGAGCATTTGCTCCAAGGTTTCTATGGTGTAGAGTCTGTAGACGCCCCTGCTGTTACGTAAAGCGTGAAAAGCTGTTAAAATGTAGTCAGTAATGTTTTTCTGAAGGCAATACGTTAGCGATGTGTTTGAACCACGAAAAGCGGACTGTTTCTTGCAATGAAGACAATTAATTTTGTCGACATCTTCGAATTTTCCATCAGCATTAACTATAAATGCAAAATGATCGTTAATTTTCCACTCAAACGTTTCACATTATCATTGTTTGTCATATTGCTAACTCCGGAAATGGGCTGATCGACATCATGAAATAAGTAAGAAAATTAATCGAATGAGCCGAAATTAATAGATTAAAATTTTAACGATTAATCGATTAATTAATCGTTTAAACACGCAGTCCTACTTTATTTTCATTTATTGGTTATGGCTTCCTACTACCAGGTAATTACTTAATCTGATACCAGCTAATAATAATCTGATACCAGCTAATAATAATCTGATAACAGCTAATAATAAACTAAACTAACAATGACCTAGTCTAGAAACAACTGAATGGCAGGCCTAATGCGAAAAATCAAGGGATTACTGATCACAGAATCATTCAGAAACCAGTGCTACTTTCCACCACGCTAACATCATCAATAATTACCTCTGAATAAACAGTAACTTTAGATATACGCAATTCGTTTACAACTAAAATGTCTACTTCTGGTCAGAAATATTTTCTTAATCATGCAACAATTTGTGCAACATATCCGCCGAGAGGTTTCACTGACAGAGAGGTGCACCCAACATCCTAGTGCTGTTAATTACATTGGTTAGAGGGCAGGCTGCGTCGTATGTATACGCCTCTGTGTGAGAGAGCGAGAGCGTGTGGATTGCGGTTCACCTCCCGATGGTGGCTTATTTCAGAGATTTAAAATCTCGGACTAGCACCGTAGCACGGTCCGTAGACGCGTGGACCTTAAATGGCATGGCACCCATTCAAACGGGCAGCAGCGGTGGTGAAGGATCTCACCCGATCAATTCATTGAAAAGTGAGCACGATTGAGGCCATAGTTCGAGAATTCGCATTTTACGAATTTTAAGAATTTTAAAAATTCACGAATTTTAACGAATTTTAAAACTGCAGTTTTAAAATTCGTAAAAATTCGTAAAATAATAAAATATTAGAATTCTTTGCAATGGCAACGAATTTTATCATTTCTTTACTTTTCAACTTTTTAGCATGTAAATGTCAATGTCATAGGCAATCAATCAATCAATCAATCAACCTTTTACGTAAAAGATAGCTGACTAGCAACACAATAATACTGATGTATACAGTTACTGTTCTACTTGGAGTCTTGAACATCGATTTCGATCATTATTGGTGTGTGTGACTGTGAGTGTCAGTCAGTAGAACGAAAAATCACCAATGCCCCATGCAGCTCCAGTGTCACCAGTCAGCCACTAACACAGCTTGCAACCAAACATGTTAAGAGGGTTGGTAACGTTCACAGCTCTGTGTCTTCTACTCAGTGGCGTAGCTAGGATATTTTGCGCCCGGGGACGAACTATGAATTTGGCGCCCCCTCCCCCCCGGTTTACTATTTCACATTTTCCACATAATCGAATGGCAATTCTAATTTTTTTAATGAAATAAAATATGAAAATACAGACAGTACATGCATGTTTCCCCTTAGTGCTCAATGGGGCGCCAAAATCATACCTAAGAACTTATTTGTAAGTAATGAGGATATAATTGGATATATTTGGGGCGCTAAAATTAAATCTTATGCATTCATTTGTGATAAATTAGTTAAAACTGCATCAAAATTAAGAGTAAAATTATTTGTCTTAACCCTCATTTTGGCGCCCCTTCCCTTGGCGCCCGGGGACACATGTATACCCCCCTGCCCCCCCCTATCTACGCCACTGCTTCTACTTCACCGTCCTGTGATTCTGAGTCAGGAACAGCCCACTGCTCCCACTCGACTCTGGTTTCTGTATTTTCGCCATGCAAATGCTCCCGAACTCGGGCAGAACAACCAATAAATTCCTTGTCACAAAAACAACACTGCATTTTTAGATTACCCTGTCTTTCTCCTCCAAAAATACTACATACTTCCACTCCGGTCCATGTTCTTTCATCTTCAAGAAATTAGATTTTAACTAAATTAGCTTGTTACGTAATAAACTTTTATACTGAATTTTACATTAAATTCTAAGCATAAGCTTAACACAACAAATCATGACGTCATCACATTTATTGCTGTTGCTTACGCAGTTTTTGCAAAACGCCACTGTCAATGTAAAAAATGGCCCATAAATGGCCCAACGAATTTTTACGAATTTTTACGAATTTTAAAATAGACCAAAAATTCGCGAATTTTTACGAATTTTAAAACCGAAAGTCACGAATTCTCGAACTATGATTGAGGCCATGGGCGGCGATCCCGAGAGTTCGCGGGGGACAAGACCCCCCACCTTTAAGAGTGGGGGGACACGCCATACATCGGACCCCCCAAATTTTGAAGATACACCAAAAAAGGTAAAAAAATGCAATTGTGTGTGAGGGCGAAAATGAGTTTTCAGTGGTTTTTGAGCAGAAAAGTTGTTTTGAGGAGAAGTGTCCCCCCCAAATTTGAAGGGAAAAAGTAATAAAATTGCGGAAGAGAAGGAAAAGGGGTGACAAAAATTTAGTTGAGACGAAGTTCCAAAAAAAGTCGTAAGTTATTTTGAAGGTATACGATAGTAATTTTGAAGGTATGATTTCTGAAGATGTAACGAAAAAGTAGGTGGAGGACTTTAAAAAAAGGTCATCAACTTTCTTTCGAAGATGAGATCGCATATTTTTTGTAGGAATTTGAGATCCCAGAAAGCAGACCAGCGTGAAAAGATGAAAAGATAGTAAAAAAGGTGGATGACTAAAAAAAGGTATTTTTTCTGAGAAAGAAATTTTTTGGGACAAGATTTTTAAAAAAGGTCGTCGACGAGATCGTGGCCGACTTTGTCCCCCCCCCACCTCTCAGACAAGATCGCCTCCACTGGTTGAGTCCATACGTTCGCTACATTACATGTAGGCCTACACGTAGGCCTACATTTAGTGATGTAGTTGTTTCCCAACTTGGATGCCGCGGCACTCGAATGTGCCATGAACCTGCTTTAATGGGTGCCACTGGTGGATCATGGATGACACAATGGATAAAAAATGTGAAAAACTAATGAATATTACTACTGATAGCCCATATAGCCCTACAGCTATTTTTTAAAACCTGATGAGTAGAAATAGTCGCAACAATATGCGGTTGAATAGAAGAAACGTTACTTGTCATTAAATAAAGAACTATCTGGAAGAAAATAAATGAAATTAAGGCTAGGTGGCCTTTGACTGAATGATGTTACTTGTGCTACGTAATGCATAACGCATTTTTTCATATCAAATTAAACGAACAATAAAGTTAAATCCAATTTATAATTAAACGACAAACCAACGAAAGGGCGATTCTAAGTGTCGAGAGACTTTGTATCGAAGATATGGGAGATTCGAGTTTAAGGGGACTTTGTTCCGAGTCTCCGGGGGTGGGGTGGAGTGACATCATTCCAGTCCGGAAGACACCCCCTATTTGGGAGACCATTCATTGTCGTTGGTTCCTCCATCTGGAACTCTGTTCCTCATCAGGTTTGCAACTCTTTTACCGAAACCGCCCTTCGCGCTGAACTGGAAACACAGCTTACATCTTCCAGGCTCCAGCCTGTCTATGGCTTCACGGTGTAATTCTGAACTTAGTGAGTAGGACATTCCCAAATTACACTTGTATTGCAAAGTGCTCACGTGATGTATAATTTTAGTATTATTATTATTATTATTATCGTTATTATTATCGTTATTACTATAATTACTATAATTGTTATTATCCTTATCTTTGTCATCGTCAAACTTATTACAGTAGTTGTGTTGCATTACCTTAGATCATGTTACGTGCCAAATCGTTTGCTCTGCACAGATCCGATTGGCCGCACGCGCCCAACGGAGGTCACGCGTGAGGAGATCTTATACGAGTCACACTCGACGTACAGTTCTCGTCCTCTGTGATTATCTAGTCTCAGCTGTACTCGGTTCATTGCGTCCATATCTATAACAACTGCACCCAATCGATACAGACGACGACAGGAACAGACAAACACAGACGCACGCAGACAGACTCACGCATACAAACACACGATCTGATCGCCTATGCGCCATTCGACGATAACGGATAATTCGCAATACGTGCAGTAAGAATCAATATAAAAATAACAAACGCGAAAAACCAATCTCTAATCCTCTTACTATAAGACCACTTATCCCTACGAATACAATGTCTTTTATCACGTGCAATTGTCTCTTTTCAACATCCCGCGCTGGTTCCCCGTGATCGCAGCTACAACGAAGCCTGAATCTCATAATTCCTCGAAATTCATATAGCGCAACCATGTGCTAATTCGCAAAAATGACTCAGAATGGACCGAATGAACTCGCAGTTAATCATGCAGATGTGCGTAGAGTCCTATTAGAAAGTCCTCTCTCATACGCCTTGTTTACTGTCCGGACCATTGGGCAAACATGCGTGAAGGCTTATCGTTCTATATCGTTCAACGCCGTATTCTTTATTCTGTTCAGACGAAGGTCTTAATATTTCGATTCGATAACCTAAACGTTGGCTATAACTGTCTCAGCATCCCTTTATATTAAGCGCACTTTATATTATTATTTCTATTATATTATTATATCGGCGCAACAGAAGCGCTTGCGATCGGTGAGATTTAACAGTCGAGTATATTATAAGGACTCGTTTGGCTTCGACGATATCTATGGGTGAGAGAGGGATTTGTGTGATTTGTTCAGGTTTAAGACAAGGTGGTGTTTTCGACAAGAACTATAAGCAATGTCAATTCGTGTATAGGATACGAATGTGTTGACATTGCTTAGTTCTTGTCAGATGGATTTCAACAGAATCTCAATCCTTTTCCATCTTTTCACGTGTCTGCTCTAGCATGATACGTCATAATCGGATTTTCTGTGCATCGACCAGATAGGCTATTACATGTACTTATTACTTAGCCTGATCTCAGTCACTTCAGGTAGGTCTATATGGTGCATATTATTATTAGTATTATGATGATGATGATGATGATGATGATGATGATGATGATGATGATGATGATGATGATGATGATGATAGTGATGATGATGATGATGATGATGATGATGATGATGATGATGATGATGATCATCATCATCATCATCATCATCATCATCATCATCATCATCATCATCATCATCATCATCATCATCATCATCATCATCATCATCATCATCATCATCATCATCATCATCATCCTAAAGTCTTATACATTTATACTCAGTGTCAACACTGACAAGTGACAATGCAGTATCATGCAGTCATATGTGAAACTGTCATCATGCCATTTGAATGATTTGGTCACTAACAATAATTGTCGCTGCTGATCACGCGGAAATTCTAAACGCAGTGCGACGATGGCCAGTGCTATCAAATTTCAGCTTCAGCCCAAACAGATTTGTCATGATGAATTTGCAGCAATGCCAAACCGTTCAGACGTTCAGTATCCATGGTCAGTGTTTAATCTAGACGTCTTTGGGGGGAATTCCCCAGGATTGAAGTTCCCCCCTCAGAGCTCAGCAATATTGCAAGGTAGAGACCTTTTGGGGGGGGGGAAATTCCCCCAGAGAAGCCTTGTTTCCCCCCCCCCCAGAACAGAGGGACTAGATTAAACACTGATCCATGGTAGAACGTAGATAGCTCTTTAAAACGTTTAAGGCAACTGAAGCTGCGTTCGGCTGAAGCCGTGGAGACGGGCATTGTAAGTAAACAAGAAAGATATTGTGCACATTTGGGTACAAATCTCTGGTAATCTGGACACAAAATAATAAAATTAATATTTCATTGTTTACTGTTTAGCCAAGAAAAGTAGACGCAAATGCGTCTATTGCTTCCGCCTGCCGATGTACACTGGTCTCTCACACAGGATGTGACTTGCCATCTCGGGCAAAGTTTAATCCTCAGCCGAATCGATTACTGCAATGTCGCCTTGCTGACTTGCCACAGCGCAGTATATCATTCGTCTTCAGGCGATCGTCAACGCTGAGGCTCGTCTGGTCATGCAATTAGAAAAGTTCGACCACATTACAACCGCGATACATCATACAAGATCAGCTTTAGTGATGCGTAAAATTCAGACTTCGCCTTCTGATGTATAAATGTAGGAACAACTGCGCACCGCAGTAACTTCTCTTTTTATGCAATTGGTTATATTGTTTGACTTTAATATGTTTAGGTAACGCAGTATTTGCGATGGCAGTTGACAGTGTAAAGCATTTTAGAAGTAGCTTGCTACTGACGATTGTATTGTATTGTATTGTATCTGAGCATTTATAAAGCGCCTCTCACAGTGTTCGCTAATCAGAGGCGCTCAAAGACGATGCTAAATAAACTGTCGTAACTACAATTACAATTACAATATGGCGTAAGCTTTCATTCAATACTGCCGTTGCCAGAGTTGTAGCCAATCAGCTCGCATATATCGGAACATGTGCTGGAAACGCTGCACTGGCTTCCTGTAGTCTGTAGAGGAACGGATTCGAGATTCTCTTACTTGGACGATCTGCGATGGTTGGCTCTGCGCCGTCATACATCAAAGAGCTTTATGCTTCAGTCCTGAGTCAGCTTCGTCGCCAATCGCTATACGCTCCGCTTTCTGTCCTCGGGGAATTACAGGTGCCTCGCCTCCGTACATCGATGCGAGCTCATCGGGCTTTGTCGTGCATTGCACCTTCTTCTTGGAGCATCCTTCCTTCAAATACACACACGCTGACTGTTTCAATTGATTCTGTTTAATACACATTTTCTGGTCACCTTAGGTCGCATTTGTTTAAATCAACGATAGATATTCACACAAGCAGCATTCTTTAGAGGTGCGTGAAAAGGCTCTATATGAATGCTTTTTACATCACATCACATTATTTTTTATTATATTATTATTATTATTGTGTACGTAATGTTATGATTTTTATTTTATTTTATTTGTCATTGTTATTGCTATTACTACTTCTACTACTACCACTTCCTCCACCACTACCACAACTACCACTGCTGCCAAAACAACAACGACTACCACTACATTGATAATAATAGCAATGATGATGGTGATGATAATAATAAAAGTGATAACGATAGCAGTAATGCTATAGTGCTAATTATAATAATAATAATGATGATGATGAGATCGATAATGATGATGATGATAGTCCCGGGAGTTATCATCACCAAATCATCTGCATCCTCTTCCTCCTTATCATCATCATCGTCGTCATCATCGTCATCATCATCATCATCATCATCATCATCATCATCATCATCATCATCATCATCGCACCATCAAAATCACTATTTAAAGTGCAGACCGTCGCGCAGTAGTATTAATCTGAGATGTGGGCAACAAAAAATATTATGAAGTTTATAACTTTATGTGTGAGTGTGTGCGCGCGCACGTGTTAGTGTGTTTTTATCATCCAAGCGAATGCATACATATATATTGTATATATTATATAATATATATGACATATTTGTGTATATATATAGTAGCTGAATTTGAAATTTTCTCTTGGCAGGAAATATTAAGTTGGCATTGACGATCATCAGTTGCAATTAGCTGCGTCGTCGGCTAACCGCTGTAATCGAAGGAGTTTCGCCCCATAGATTCAGAATCGCGATTTTATCATGAAATAATTATACGTTAAGTGTCATTGGCGATAACGATTTACTGCGACGGTAATGACTAATGACGACGATAATGTTATCGTCACTGGCGTTGCTGCAAGTCAACATGACAGCATGCTACAGCCTAAAGCCCTGTTGCTATGGCAATAGATCGTGGGGCGCGGTCGCGTCTACAGCTGTCACCCTTTATGGGGCCAATATTGATTAAGACATTGAGCGCACCGGTTGGAACTCACTTGGAAGGACTTCTATAAGCATAAATTCCCAATTATCGTGTGACATGATCTTGACGGTTTGAGGCATAGTGCCACTAACTATATACTAAAACACGTGTGCACTGATAGTAACAATACATAGCAGTTATATCGAATACGTTTGGTTTAATTATTTGCATTATTCTATTTTTTATTTGGGTATCCTTTGTAGTTTGCCTGTCGAAGAGCATTCACCTATGACCTCTCTACGTTACGTTAAATGTAGTGACGTCATTAACGATGCTTGAAGAGGAGAATGGATGTATAAATGGATGGATGAATGGACGGATGAATGGACGGATGAATGGACGGATGAATGAATGGATAAATGGACAAGTGAATGGACGGATGAATGTACGAATGGCTAGATGAATGGATGAACGGTTGGATGAATGAATGGATGGGCGAATGGATGCATTGGCGAAAGAATATATGAATGGGCAGGTGAATGAATGAATGAATGGGTGAATGGACGGATGGATGGGTGGACGGACGGATGAATGAATGGATAGATGAATGGAAAGATGAATAGATGGATGAACGAATAGATGAACGGATAAATAAATGTGTTTCGTCTTCATCGACAGCCATCAGTTAGTGTAGGTAGCCTACTAAGCGTTGCCAAAGTAAACTCTGCCGAGTTTTCCGTCAAATGTCGCCTGTCGTCGTTTCTCGTGTTACTCACATATGAACTTTGACCTGTGAACCAGCACATCATTTATTCTCCCGTCTCCGTCTATACTTCCCTTCATCGTCTTCCTCTGACACCCTTGTATTCTTTAGACAGGCGTCGTGCAGATGCATGTGTATGAGTATAACTGTGAGTATGATCTCTAACTTGTAAGCCTTGTAAGGTAAGTTCAACGATGTCAACTGTCCTGGCAGCCACAAGACGTCGTTAACTGCTGAATACTACTTACAATACATGTACTTAGACTTCAGGCTTGACCAGTCAGTGTATGTCATCTGCATTTACTTCTATCACCGGCCGCCTGGAATATCCATTCGACCCCTGGGCTTAACACCATCTGTCCACCGCGACCCTTTAGCGTCCCCTGGCGAGCGACAAAGATGGCACCCGATTACATACCGTTATAATCGGTGTCGTGACGTCATCGGCAGGTGCTCCGAAGGCCCTGTCACCCGCTACGGTCGTGTGGACGACTCCTCCCAGGGCAGGTGGTTTCCATCGGCTGACACGGCCGACCGACGCACGGTTCACGTGCCATTGTTCCGGGAAAGAGATCTCGAGCGGACGGGATCTCGAGGACTTGTCTCGTGTCAGACGAGAGATTAGCAGCGCTGCAGATAAATCACATTAGCCGCAGCGCCTTAGACGGCGGCTCTCAAATACGTCCGCGCGCCCGGGTCATTATCGACCCCGTCGACACCTGGCGACCGATTGGCGAAACAATGGAGGATTCGCGTGAGAAAATTCAGCCGCCCAAATTCCCATGAAGTGGCTGAGATACTGCCGAGCACCGAGAGTGGAAGACGACGCTAGGACGACGACCGTGGAGCACGCCGAACTGACAACTCCATTCTGTTTGCCGATCCGGTTGATCTAATTAGCACGCCGAAAGGCTTAGGGGTCAACTAGTTTATAACCTGCGGTTCAGCTTCGGTTCCTTCGAAGCCATGGCAACCAATTGTACTGAAATTGAGTAAAAGTGACGGCTTTCGTAAAGGAAGCTACCGAAAGACAATCCGACGTATACTATCTTCGAATATCTATTAGAGGTTTCAGACTTTCAGTAATTCCTGTATTCATTTGGTATCGTCCAATCAGAAATGACATTGAATATTTGGCCAAGAATGAAGATGCCTATAGCGTTGGTAAGCTGTTTGAAGAAGAAGCGTTAGTTTACGCATGTAGCTATAGGCCCATATATAGATATATAGATAAATAAGACAGACACACAGACAGATAGAGAGCCAGACAGACAAACAGACAGATAGACAAACAGACAGACAAACAGATACATAGTGTGAGCGTAATGTTACGCTGATCAGTCTGCACACTGAAAACGCGCTTTTGTATGGGAACTTTCCATGACGTAACGTTGATTAGTCATTGCGTTGTTGGTTTGGGTCCGCTATTCCGGGGTCCGCTCTCCCGGGGATCCGCCGGAATATAGGCCTACACACATACAACGTACATACAGAGTACATACAATACATACATACATACATACATACATACATACATACATACATACATACATACATACATACATACATACATACATACATACATACATACATACATACATACATACATACATACATACATACATACATACATACATACATACATACAACGTACATACATACATAAATGCTTCGCTGAGCATTTTTTATGTAATAAGAAGTCAGAGATTGTGTGTCTTGTTTGAATTACGATACACTTTACTGATTTGGCGAATCGACTGTGCGAGACCCGCTTGTTCGAGAACTTCGAAAGTCGTCTGACAATGACGACGAAGAAGACGATGATGATAATAACTCTAGATGCAATTGTAATCACAAATTGTCTCTTCAAGAGAGACTCATCAGAAGCACTCTCGACCTAATGGCAGAAAGTTTCAAGCGATTACGGAATAGAGGTTATATGAAAGACAGAGAAGCTCATGCCATAAGCAGTGGCGTAGCTAGGATATTTTGCGCCCGGGGACGAACTATGAATTTGGCGCCCCCTCCCCCCCACCCCGTTTTACTATTTCACATTTTCCACATGATCGAATGGCAATTTTAATTTTTTTTAATGAAATAAAATATGAAAATACAGAAAGTACATACATGTTCCCCTTAGTGCTCAATGGGGCGCCAAAATCATACCTAAGAACTGATTTGTAAGTAATGAGGATACAATTGGATATATTTGGGGTGCTAAAATTAAATCTTATGCATTCATTTGTGATAAATTAGTTAAAACTGCATCAAAATTAAGAGTAAAATTATTTATCTTAACCCTCATTTTGGCGCCCCCTTCCCATGGCGCCCGGGGACACATGTCCCCCCTGTCCCCCCCTAGCTACGCCACTGGCCATAAGATGCTATAGGTAACCTATATTCCGGAAAGTAGGACTGACCATAACGAAGCTTCTGTACTGCACAGTCTGCACTGTAAATTTTCTGGCTCGGGTAACAGCCAGGTCACCCTACGCAGCAAAGCGAAGGTGTCTATACGGCAGGAAAGGATGAGACCGAGACACACAACGCACTAAGATAAGATGGGGCGCAACCCGCGAGGTCATTGCGCATGATCATTAGGTTATTACATCACTCAGTAGGCTATACGTTTGTGCATCGACAACTAGTGCAATTCCTCTTGCATGAAGCTGGATATGTGCCCAAACCCAGGTATACCTATAAGTTTGGGCACAATGATGATGAAGTTGGGTAAAGTTATCATTTTATTACAGTCTTATCTATATGGTATAATCCTCAAGGCGTGGCTCTGTTGTTGAGGCGTATCGGTTCATGTGCAGAGGTAAACGCGAGAACGGTAATTAACGAACAGGTTCATCTTCTCTGACATGTTGCCTGGCCTTAGAAATTATTGTCAGTTCAAAGAAATCCCTAGGGAATGGTTTCGATCCTTGCCTGTGAAGACAAAGCGTTGAAGATCGAAGTGAGTTAAGAATAGAACACCAACCCATCCATGCAACGCTGCTCCTCCAAACTTACAAAGAAGGCACAGAACTAATTCCAATCCCATTTGTCATGCAATATAGACCATCCAGCCTTGCTTATAATATGCAGAACACACAATGTGCTTGTGCGTACACAAACACAAATATATATATATATATATATATATATATATATATATATATCGTTTATCATTTACGGGCTTTGAACTGTTAATGTTTGAAAAGACACTTGGTGAGATACTTGAGGTCATGGTTTATGTATCTATGGTTTTCGATGGCTCGTATATCTCCACACATGCGGTGCCAGCGATGGTGGTCGGTTATCTCCTGCACTCCATCCCATCCCATCCCCGCAGCAGCCGGTCTCAGCTTCCCCATCAGCATCAGCAGCCACTTTTATCCGCCCGCGGCTTCAAACGCCGACCAAACTATACAAGAGACGCGCTTCTCGTCGTTATCGTTGCTATGGCAACGATTGTCTGCGCGACGTCATCGATAAGATTGATATGCGCAACAACGCTTTGCGCTCAGCGCCTGTATTATCGCTCACCAAGTCCGACTCAGACCAGTGGATGTGTAATCAGTGGGACTTCACTGCATGTCGTCAACCTTTCATTCGGGAATTTATTCGATATTGGTTTTTTATTTGTCGGTTGCATCTATAGAGCTGGGTACCAGCATCTACGTATACCCTCAGAACCAGGATAGTCGACATAGAACAGCAATCCTTGCGACTTCTTGGCGAGCAGACGATTCATTGTGTTGCTTCGAAGTCGTATCGATTTGCGCTATCTAATAATAGTGCTGGAATTTAGTAGCATTATTGGTAGTGGTAGTAGTATTAGTAGTAGTAACAGTAATAGTGGTAGTATAGCAGAACTAGTGGTGGTGGTAGAGTAGTTGTATTAGTAAGGGTAGTGATAGTAGTTGTATAGTAGTAGTAGTAGTATTTCCACGGGCGTCTACCCCCCCCCCCCCTAAGTCATTGGAGCAACTTCCCCTTTCCCCTCTTCTTCCCCATCCCCGTTCCTCCCCCCTTATATGGTGTCACACACACTGACATATCTACCCCCTATTTCTTGGATGGAGCATTTGCTACAAGGTTTCTATGGTGTAGACGCCTCTGATTATTTGTACCTTTTTCTTTATCAGCACCATTGCCAACGTCATTATACAGTTATAATCGCAGCGTCTGCCATCGTCATTACCAGAACGATACTCCCACTTATAAGCTTACTACATCGATCGAAGTTATGGAATTAATGCGGATGCAACGCTAAATGACTTAATTTGACGTGTGTGCACGCGTTCTGTATATATACGCTGGTTCCCTAGTTGTCTGTGTCGTAGCATAAGAGGCAAGTACGATCCAAGCCGCTTGTCACGACAGCTTTCAACTCTCGCGCTGCTTATAGGCTGATCTTTTGTGTTGCCTAGCAACGGCCTATTAGGCGCGCACGCATCCTATCATCTCTTTCTCGGCCTTCATACATGTCGCCCACGATAAATATTTAACGATGGTCAACAGATGACGCCAGGATTCCCGCGTCGGCTTAATTAGAAGCTTCGGTTCGCAGGGTCATGCGCGCTGACCCCGAGGACGCGACCTGCCAATCATCTGCGAATCGGGCAGGTGGCTTCCATTTCCATCTAATCTGCTGGTCCATCGCTACCGAAGACCGGCGCAAGTCCCGCTGGAGAAAGGGAGGAGGATTCACGTTCGGATGACGATAGAAATTGATATAGCGCCCTAATTGAATTAATATAAAGGACGTGACAGACCTGCATAGCGATTGAGTCATGAAGAGCTGTGGTGTGGAACTTCGTGGTTTCGTTGCGTGAATTTATAGCTAGATGGTTGATAGGCCTATAACGCATTCGATTTCGTAAAGAGCTCGCTCGCTAACGAAGGGTAAAATCAGTTAATTGTCATCGTAATCTCCAAACTTCTTAAGCGACACTCGAAGGCCAAGTGCATAGCATAGCTGTCCAAAACAGCTCGCCTGGGTTATTTATGTGAAGGAGGTGCCTCAATGGAGAAGCCGGTTGGGGCAGTGGAGGACCATCTCCTCAAGGCCATCGAGGGGAATCGAGACCATGTCTTGCGACGCCTGTTCCCGCCACTAACCCAATTCCAATATGACCTCCGACCGCGAGCCCACTGTTTTGAACTGCCCTGTAAGGACGATAAAAACTATATACCAAGGGCTTTATATAAGCATTTAAACCATCTAAGCCAACAACAAATGTAAACTTAACATTCTAAACACATTAGTTACATCTCTTTCTTATCTTATCTTATTGACTCATTTTTCTGTAAGCCACGGTGCGGTTTGTCATCTGGTGAATCAATAAAACGAATATCATCAGCACGAGCCGAAAGTAGGCCTATTATACATTTATCCTTTTTAGTGATCTAAAAGAATAGTGAGGCACAATAGGCCTATATACAGAAACTCAAAACTGTGTGACCTTCTGTAGCATCTTTGCTCTCACGAGCAGTGGCGCGCCAGACGACAAAAAGTGGACGCAAAGTCGCAAACATATTTAAGACAAAAAACATTGCCAGTCATTTTTGGTCAATCAGTGGTCATCATCATTCATTTGATAATGAAGAATAAATGAACATCAAATAGGCCTATCCATAGTTCGAGAATTCGCATTGTAACATTTTAGAAATTCTAATATTTGACGAATTTAAACGAATTTTAAAACTGGCAATGAATTTTATTATTTGTTTACTTTTCAAACGTTTTAAGCAGGTAGTAAATGTCGATGTCATATCAGTCAATCAGCCGTATAAAAGATAGCTGACTAGCAACACAACAGTAACTGAATATCAGCAGAGTCTTGAACTTCGAATTCTATTCTAGTTGGAGTGTGTGACTGTGTCAGTCAGCAGAACGAAACCACCAGTGCCTCAGCTCCAATGTGACCAGTCACTGACACCTGCAGCTTGCAACCAAACATGGTTAAAGATTGGCAACGTTCATCACAGTTATTGTTGTTATTGTTGCTCACGCTGCTTTTTGCAAAACGCCACTGTCAATGTTAAAAGGCCCAACAATAGCCCAACGCATTTTCCTGAATTTTAAAACCGAAACTCACGAATTCTTCAACTATGGGCCTACCATACATAGACGAAAACTCTTAATATCTTAAACATATTTACACTCAGTGTCAACGCCTGACAACGCAGTATCATGCGGTCATATGTGAAACTTTCATCATCATCATCATGCCATTTGAATGATTTGGTCACTAACAATCAGTCTTGTTGTCCTCGAGACCAAGGTCTTGGTCTCGAGTGCACTCGAGTTCGTTTTTAAAAGTCTTGGTCTTGGTCTTGGTCTTGAGACCAAAAGTCTTGGTCTTGGTCTTGGTCTTGAGGTTCAAGGTCTTGGTCTTGGTCTTGGTCTTGACGTTCAAAGTCTTGGTCTTGGTCTCGCGAGACCAAGACCAAGACCGGCTGTCAATATGAACAGTCATTTAACAGAGCTCAAGAATTCTGTATCAAGCCTGATTGCATCATATGACCAATATCTATGGATGGATACAAGTCTTGTTGGTCAGGAAAACCCATTGGCAGCAGCAACAGTTATTCTGTATCAGACGGTATAATAAACCATGGGAAGATTTCAAAAGGACTCACTTATATCTGTACATTTACATCCAGTGCTTGAAAAGCTACTGTGTGTGTGTGTGTGTCAGCGACTTCAGCACCTGTAGAACGTATTTTTTCACATGGCGGAATTTTTATGAGGCACGTCTTGGTCAGAAAATTCTGAGCGAATTGGTTTTCATAAAATACAAAAGGCATTTTGAATAATAGTTTGCATGAAGGACATTTGAATACAAATTCGGATTTCTCTGCAGTTTGCATTTAAAGTTAATTTTCTTGAATAAAATAAAAGACACATGTTTTCATTAAAATAGCGTATATTCCGAATTGACAAATTTTGGAAGTCTTGACCTGATTGTGATTTTTTGGGTCTTGGTCTTGGTCTTGGTCTTGAGGTTCAAGGTCTTGGTCTTGGTGTTGGTCTTGAGGTTCAAAGTCTTGGTGTTGGTCTTGAGGTTCAAGGTCTTGGTCTTGGTCTTGAGGTTCAAGGTCTTGGTCTTGGTCTTGGTCTTGAGGTGTAAGGTCTTGACAACAAGACTGCTAACAATCAATAATAGTTTGCATGAAGGACATTTGAATACAAATTCGGATTTCTCTGCAGTTTGCATTTAAAGTTAATTTTCTTGAATAAAATAAAAGACACATGTTTTCATTAAAATAGCGTATATTCCGAATTGACAAATTTTGGAAGTCTTGACCTGATTGTGATTTTTTGGGTCTTGGTCTTGGTCTTGGTCTTGAGGTTCAAGGTCTTGGTCTTGGTGTTGGTCTTGAGGTTCAAGGTCTTGGTCTTGGTCTTGAGGTTCAAGGTCTTGGTCTTGGTCTTGGTCTTGGTCTTGAGGTGTAAGGTCTTGACAACAAGACTGCTAACAATCATTGTCTCCGCTGATCACGCGGAAATGCTAACGCAATGTGACGATGGCCACTGCTATCAAATTTCTGTAAGACAGCCTCAGCGTCAACAGATTTGTCATGATGAACGTGCGGCAAAGCCAAACCGTATCACTAGGTCTAAGTTGATAATAACTAAAACGCAATACAAATAAACACTCTCGTATTATTTACTACGTCATGACGCGTAACGTCCGGAGCATAGATATACAAGTAGAGGCTCAGGCTGTAAAGTGTAACCATAGAGCTACTAACAATAGCATAATCTCATTATTTTATGCACAGTGTACTTTTACTAATACTTTTTTGCCGTCCAGAAATTCTTAAACCTTGATTATTTCACACATTTGATTCAGATATTTACATTTAGAGGCTACAATTTAGAGGTTCTAATTAGTGTCATTAATATTTCATTGTTTACTGTTTAGCCAAAAATGTAGACGCAAATGCGTCTATTGCGTCCGCGTGTCGGCGCCACTGCTTACGATGCTAATTTTAAATGAAGTCGACATAGTTACAGACAATTAACGAAAACGCGTTTCAAATGTGCGCCATTTAAACCCATCATAGTCAAGAACAAATAATCCACAAAGATTGTTAGACAATGTGTAATTCTCTGCATTTCAGCGGACCTCTCAACTTCAAGCTAATCCACTTTGCACAAGTTTTTATTCCGTGTTAAGACTTTACATAATTTCAGGCAATGATAGTTGTTTCTGGTTTAGGACACTGCAAATGTTTGACGCGTTCAATTACAGACCTTGCTCCATAGAACACTTATAATAGAGCCGTCATGTTTAAATTTGAACACAGGAATAAGGCGGAACATGTTATATTTTCGACACATATAGAATTTTTGTCCTTACATGCATACGTGGACAATCAAGATTGTGTTCAGTTCAGTATATGAACACATCGAATTAAAGTCTAGTAGCTAAGTGAGTAAGTATTTGGAATAATCAATCAAGTTATTTCGTTAAAAAGTAGTAAGTAGGCAAGTAAGTATGTCTTTCGTTTAACACCTGACAATTGCATAATCATGCGTTGAACAGACGATTACGATATCCGCCTCAACTGACCATCTGCTGCTTGGCGGCCATACGTATTTACAGTCCACCGCCGCATTTTACAGTATCTGTAGTTGGACGACGTAGATGAAAGAGGAAAACGAACAGAAGTGCACGCTGTAGTTGCAAAAAAACACAAGTGTCAAGAGTGGACCAATGGATGTAATGTAACGTAATATGTTTAAACGACGGGGCACGGAGCATCGTAATCTATATAAATAAAGAGAAGAATCTGTCTGTCACACCGACTTTGACCGGGATGCATTTCTACAGTTTTGGAGCTTTTCACTCGAAACCTTCACTACTGTGTCGGGGTGGGCATGACACACCCAGTGTGAGGCTTCGCGTCCCCCGTTTTCACCTCTACCATGGTGTGCCGGGCCAAAACCTACCCGGCCAATGCATTGCTAGCTGGTAAAAAAAACTTACACTCAACCTATTTTCACTCGCCAGATGGCGCCGCCCGAGAAGATTCTGTGTCTTTGACCGCCAATTATCTGTCACCGGCACGCATTTCTAACATTCGCCAGATGGCGCAGCCGTAGGGATTTCACTTCACATTAACTTTTGTTGCTTATTCGCTACAGGGATTGAAACTTATAACCCCGGGCAACGCCGGGTAAACCAGCTAGTAATAAATATATAGCAAGGTGTTCCTTGGATGCTTAACATGGTCAGCTGTTGGCGCAAACGCCAAAATCGCGAATTTCCTTCGTTTGATGACTTTAACACATATTCACATGACTGAACTGAAACATTTGCCTACAATATTCTGTGATTCTTTAAAATTGTTCTATTATTATGTGTCCCCTTATTCATCGTCCTCCTCATCTTCCTCCTCCTCGTCTTCCTCCTCCTCGTCATCTTCCTCCTCCTCGTCTTCCTCCTCCTCGTCATCCTCCTCCTCCACGTCTTCCTCCTCCGTCTTCCTCCTCCGTCTTCCTCCTACATTTTGGCTTCGTTCCTAATGAGTGGTCAACGCAGTACTTATCCACAGATGTCGCTCATGAGTTGTTCCGTTGCTGCTTAATTTCAAATTGCTTGTTCCATTAATTCAGCGAAGCAGCTTATTAGGACATGGCGGCGGTGGCCTTGTAGACATTATAGCAATGGGGCCTACCCAATTTTCGCTTCCCAGCATGCATTCCCTCGATCTATTTCCGGTTGTTTCGTCATTTTCTTACTCTTACTCCGCTTCTTTTTGGCGTCCGGCGACTTTCGCCGAATTTCAAATTCATGTCACCGATAACCGGAAGAAGCAGGAAGACCGATAATTACACATCCAGCGCCAAAACCCGACGCTAGACGGCGCCGGCGACGCAGAGAACGCGCTTCCGGTAGAGTTCAAAAGGTCATTTTCACGAGATTTTGCGTTATTATCGCTCGCTCACTCGTCAATCTCACACGACTAAGGCTAGATGACACCGAATCGGGTAAGAATGGATTTCACCTACAGGTACAACGTAACGATAGCTCTAACACAACCAAAACTGGAACGAATGTGAATAACGCTACATCTTTCCACACCCGGTGCAACTGTCACTTCACGGCTCGCGCATCGCGATGAATCCGCCATCTTGATTAAAAGCCTCGGCCCACTTCCGGTGCGCAGACTTCCTGCCGCCGCGCTCGGTCGGGCTTATGGTCGGCGTCGCTGTTCGTGGGTCCCTGGGGAGGTGTCCCCGCCCCTTCGTCGCTCGCAGTCGAATGGCCCTTCCCTCCCCTCGTTCCCTGCTCCAGCCTCAGGGCGTCGTCGTCGGAGGCAGAGAAGAATTATCGACCGAAGATACGGCTATCAGCGGCGCCCCGATGCATCTGTGAACGAGGCTGCTGATGCTGAAGCCGCTTCTAGTGATGCTGATGCTGGTGGTACTGATGGTGGTGGTGGTGGTGGTCGTGGTGGTGGTGGAGACGAAGAGAGCTGAACGCCGGCGTCGCCAGGGAATATTAATCTGAAACGCAAGACATTTGGGCGACGCTTCGTAATTAGTTTAGCCGTCAGTCGACCAATGTCCCATCTCCATCCGCTGCATCACACTCCTCCTCCTCCTCCGCTCGTCCATCCACCCACTCAACCTACTCCTCCTCCTCCTACTCCCCTTTTCCACCAGCTCTACTCCTCATCTTCCTCCTCCTCCTCCTCCTCCTCCTCCTCCTCCTCCACTTCTCTTCCTGCTCCTACTTTTACTGGTATACTCCTACTCTTACTCCTACATCTATACTCTTACTCATACGCTTACTCTTACTCCTACTCTATTCTTACTCATACGCCTACTCTTACTCCTACTCTATTCTTACTCATACGCCTACTCTTACTCCTACTCTATTCTTACTCATACGCCTACTCTTACTCCTACTCTATTCTTACTCATACGCTTACTCTTACTCCTACTCTATTCTTACTCATACGCCTACTCTTACTCCTACCCCTACTCCGCTTATCCATCCAATCGTCCTCCATCAACGCCCTATAGCTCTATAGGTTGCACATCTACGTAATTCTTCCTCTATCATAATACAATGCATTAGCTAGCATATAAATACATTATATTTAAACCAGGAATTGCTTTATAAGAATTAGGGTTTGGAGTGGTTCTATTATATTATATATAATATTATATACACACGTTGTGCATGCTTACAGATAATAGCAGCGTGCATTGTAGTCTTATTTTAACTGCTATATTATGATCTATTGTCGACTGACTCGACCCTATTTACATATTGGGGTACATCATCTTGCGTGCGCTCTGAGCAGCTGCTGAGGCAGAGCTCAACATCGCTGGCCGTGTTGATGCCTTGAATGCACGTAGAAAACTTGAAGCCCCGAATAAAGCTTGAGCGTAGTAAACATCATGCTATATATGAACAAAATGCGTTTTGCGTGATTCCTCTAAGTCTAAGCTATATGCTCTTTTTGGCTGAATCTTCGGTTTGGACCAATACGATACGATGGCCTTGGATTTCGATTTCAACTAGACTTACTGACCCCGAGTAGCGGCAGACGTATGACTTTTTCCTCGGAGCGACCTTTAATTAATGTCTTGTTCAGATAAGATACAACTTGCTAAGGCGCCCGTCTCTGCCACGGTTCAAAAACGCGACTGCACTGCCTAGGCATTTTACTAGCGCTTCAGAAGGCGAGGACCGCCGAAGAGCCCTGTTCGCCGTATACAGCGAATAAACCTCTGAGGGATTGGAAATGACCGTGGGGTCGACCTATAGACTACTTGGACTAGAGTCGTGGGGGAGGATCTCGCAGAGGTAAATTTCGGCCTTGTACATAGTATACGGAGGGAAGTACAGGACAGGACAGTGTGGCGTCGCATTGTGGACACGGCTACGCTTAGCTAAGAATGCAATGTAGGATTATTGTAGGTCCAAGTAATGTAATGTGAACTTTCTGAACACAATGACATGTCCGCAGTTGTCCCACACTACTGTAGCGACTGAGCGATAATGAGGAAAAGGTGAATCTCAGCGAGACGTTGTCAGTGTTATCGAAGTACATAGAGAAGTGGAGGCGGCATCTGTCATCGTGTTATGGCAGTTCAAGTAAATCAAAGGAGCTCTTTGAAATGAAGGTGAAGGTAACAACGATCGTAGGCAAATACATGATCTGCTTTTGTCATTCAACGTTCTTCGATTCACTGAGTTTACAAGTCGAGTCTTTTCGCTTCAGTCTCAATGCTAAACATATGCACCGCATATGGACGCATACATGGAATATGCATTCTTGTTTACGTGCTATAATGCGTGTGTGTGTGTGTGTGTGTGTGTGTGTGTGTGTGTGTGTGTGTGTGTGTGTGTGTGTGTGTGTGTGTGTGTGTGTGTGTGTGTGTGTGTGTGTGTGTGTGTGTGTGTGTGTGTGTGTGTGTGTGTGTGTGTGTGTGTGTGTGTGTGTGTTAAGGTTTTCGCGGACGGTTTTGGTTATCTTGGTAATCGTAATCTTGAAATTTCATAGTCATTAACTCAAAATTTCTAAAGCACTGCTCGAAAACTAAACGTATAGACCAGCCTATTCACGAGCGTTGCGTCGTGTCAGAGTGTGGCCACAGAAACCAAGTGGAGGTCCATGTCCGGTTAAATTCCAGGAGACCAGAGAGAGAGAGAGAGAGAGAGAGAGAGAGAGAGAGAGAGAGAGAGAGAGAGAGAGAGAGAGAGAGAGAGAGAGAGAGAGAGAGAGAGAGAGAGAGAGAGAGAGAGAGAGAGAGAGAGAGAGAGAGAGAGAGAGAGGAGAGAGAGAGAGAGAGAGAAAAGGCAGAGGAGCTGCTAAGGCGGATTCTGTCTGAGACGAGAAAGTGTGAAAGATCGTGGAAAGAATGGAGCTGGATAAGAATTCTTGAAGAGGTAAGAATTTACTTTCCAGTAGAAAGTCTGCGAGGTGATAGATGAGCGTGCGGTATAGATGGTGGTTGCGATATTGGTGGAGCACCTGGGAATTTGCGGAATTCTGGTAACGGAATATACCAGTTGTCGACAGTCGACCGATAATTAGAGATAATTAGAGATAATTACGTAGCGCAATGCGAAGGAGGAAGCAACCGGGAAGTTAGAGTCTGAGAGGCAACGACGCTAGACAGTGGGGGACGGAGAGGGAAAGCCCTGGATAGAGATGACCGACAAAGTGCCTTTAGCGAAGGCAGGGTATACGTATACCTGCCCCTGAACGTTACATAAGATTAATCGACTATAGAAGCGTCTCGTTGTTACTTGGGCATTGCATGTATGTATGGATGTATGTATGTATACCTATACACTTACTGTTACATCTTTTAAGTGCTCGTGCTCCTCAAAAGCGATGCCCGTGCCAACCTATAAAGACGTTGAAGTCATTAAAAACAAAAACAAAATTGACCAATAGCAAATATTGTCCGGATAACTGGGGGAGTCATCGCTAACCAACAACCGCAGACACAAAGAGCCCATCCGAGGGATTCCCATCCAGTGCTGATCGTATGTTCTGAGTTTCTGTAGTTAGCGACACCACGCAAAGGGGCTCACAAAACACGAACCGAACACCAATCAACCTTCGCACACTGGCGTAAACTTGTTCAAAAAAGGGGGCATTTGGCTATTTATTCTACACTTGTTGCATTGGGTGTACAGTCCATCTCAATCATTGGGGGGACCTGCACCGACTGCCCTCCTTCCAGAGTCTACGCCTATGCCTTCGCATATGATATGACGTAGCGTCCGGACATCAGTCAGTCACGAACGAGGTCTGTGGAGAGGACGATATTCTTCAGAAACCTGTCAGTTGGTCGTAGAACGAACGTTCAGCGCCAATCCATGGACTCCCAAGGCCTTTCAGAGAGATAGGTGGCGCCACCGGCGTATAAACACCGCAAGGGGTTACTGTGTGTCGTTGTCGCTTCTGTGAGGTACTTAAAAGGCGCTGTATAAATGTTCTATTACATCACATTTCAAAGTGGAACATCCCGCCAGTGACCTGAAAGGCTGAAACACCTCACGGCGGAAGAGTTCATTTGCGCCATACAACAATCCTCGGTAACAAGCGTCGGAAATCGTCCAAAACACTCAGAAACGATGGCGAAAGTGATAAATAACTCCCCGAACGCGTACCGGATCACATTGGAAGTCAGACCGTACGAAATTTATCAGACAAAATCCGCATGCACATATGTGAAAGTAATTGATCAAAAACGACGCGCTTTGTCTGCGTGTGCCTTTCTGCACGCGCTTGCGTTTGGTCGTATGTCCGTGTGTGTTTGTGCGCCTGTGGTGTTCGTATTAATCATTCGGCAGATGGCGCTGCATGCAAGCGCTGAGTTTCAACGATCGTCGAGAGATGGCACTCGAGGCGAGTAGCGACTCCGGGTACCAGAAAATACATAAGCGCACGCAGTTGACCACTATAATTGCAAAGGTTCACGCATCCGTGAATCGGCAAACGAATGCTATGTAATCTACTTGCCATATATCTTTCCGCCCTCTGTCTCCATTTCCTTCCATCTCTGTCTCCTCCTATTCCTTTTCATTTGCGTCCTCACCCCGTCCTTCACTTCGCCTATCCTACTCCCTTTCTCTCTCTCTCTCTCTCTCTGTCCACTTCCTTCTCGACCATTCTCTCTTCTTCTCTATCTTCTTTATGGCTCTTGCAGACTAAATGTTCTAATTTCAATTATCACTGATGGAGACTATGGAGGTTTTCGTGGATCAAAGTCCTCTTCTTGTTGAAGTCGACCAGAGGACAGTGAACGCAAACATGATTCATCTGTGCGACATCGAATTGTCTGTACTAGAAACCCACAAGACCGATCCTACATGCCAACACGAGGAGGTTTACACTAGATCAGATAATAATCATTTAAACCTGATGCTGGCTTAGGTAGGATATAGGATTGCTTGGACATACTTATTGACAAAGTATTTTAGTGACTGTCTGGTTGGTTGAATGTAAATTGCAGGTTGGTCATTAAATATTTTATTTAACCGAGAAGAACCTATTCTTCATAAACTGAATGCTTAACAACTCATATTTCTCATCTATATAGGCCCCTATCTAGGCTAGGCCTACTGTAAAGAGTAATGAGGCAGATCAACTGCAAGCTGTCCATCTATACATAGGCCTACACTGTATATAGGCCTACACACACATATACAAGCATACATACATGCATACATACATACATACATTTCAGAATGTATTGGTGTTTTGACTGTGATTAAGCTGTGAACCGAACCCTTAGCCGTATAGAAAACTAAAAGAATGGCTGCGCTACGTAGGGCTGTAGACATTGAGCGTTGCGAAGGTGCGCCATCTGCTGAATCGATTGTAATCAAGTTTGAAATAGGCTACGTCCAGGGCTGTAGTCGAGCGTATACGCGGGTATACAGCGTATACTTACCTCTAGAGAAATTTGAGAGCGTATACTCATGAGGGTATACGCGGGTATACAGCGTATACTTACCTCTGTAGATGAAATTTTCCGAAAAAGAGAGGTTTTCAACGGTTTTTAGGGCGAATGACTAAAAAAAAAAAAAAAAAAAAAAGGTCATCAACTTTTTCAGAGACGAAATCGTAAAAAGTCTGAAAATTTTCTGAGAATTGGTGAAAAGTCTGAAATTTTTCCTAAAAAAAGGTCTTCAAATTTTTTTGTACGCCGCTGGTCACCGGTAGCGTATACTCACCTCAAATTTGACCACTACAGCCCTGGCTACGTCTGAAAGTTTTCACTTCGGCATTCGATGCAGTTGCGACTTCTGCTAAACAAACCTTGTAAAAGCCACATAGGAAATTACGACTTGGCAATTACGAAGTTGCAGCAAAGTTAAATCACTTTAATATAGGGATGCTGCCATGCATAGGCGTAATTTGTGGGGGGTACGAGGGGTACTCGTACCCCCCACTTTTTGGACTGAGGGGTACCGTAGCCCCCACTTTTTGAACAATGCCAATGAATATTTTACCATTGTGCCTTCCCAGAGATCACAGTCTCAGCCTTGTTTCGTGTATGTAAGAAATTGGTACCCCTCACTTTTTAGACCAAAGTTACGCCTCTGCTGCCATGGATCCATCATGTAGCCTTTCAAATCTAAACTTATCTGCTCACAGGTTTTGTTTGATTTGATTAAGAGTGCTCTAGCGTGTTGTTCAGCGACTCAGCTAATTGTTAAACCATTTCGTTGACACCAGTTTCCTTGTACTTCAAATGGCTTCAATAAAAGGATTGATTGATAAAAGGATTGATTGATTGATAAAATACGGATAAAATGTTCAACCCCCTTTTTTACAATTCCCACACCGCTTATCAGTCAATTTTGTCAAGTCTACACGCCGAGGTAAATAGCAATATTATGTCATCCGCATATCGAATGGTTTGACCAAATCATTTATTGAACGTTCGTATAAAAGCTTTTAGCTGAAAAAAAGTCTAAAGATGAAAACACGAAAGTCGTATTTCGTTGCTATCAGCTGCCATTAGAACGGACGTGTTTACTCACTGCAGCAGAGAACCAGACGCAGAATTAACCAATTTCTTCTCACTGATTGGCTAGTTTGAAACTATATCTGAATATTCATCACCTATACATTGTATTGCTGCATATTCATTAGACGCGGGAACGACATAAAGCATTAAAGCAGTTGTGTGCGTACGAAGGGTTTTAGCGCGTGAATTTAGTGATAGAGTGGCATTATTCGATTTCGACAAAGTGCAGTTTTGGATTTGTAGTTGGCCAGTTAAAGTGTTATATCTTTGTAGCCTGAAAGCAAGAACTTGAGATGGAGAAAGTTGAAACTCTTGAGAGCAGAATAGAGAGCCTAACGAAAAAAATGGAGCCCGATGAGGTACGGCTCTTTCTTAACTTCTGTTCCTCCGCTTTGATTTCGGCGTACTTCTAGGCTTAGCTTGGAGACTAGGTTGACAAAAGATTTATTCGAGTTTTCATGTCTAGGATGAACTTCGGATGTCACATCTTTTACAGCACATACTATAATTAAATATTTCAATCAAGATGGAGGGAGAATAATTAGAGATTTTGTAATTGTAAATCTAGTCATTCCGAGGAGAAACGACAGACTGTATGCCCCTTCCAGTAATCGCAATATTGTAAAAAAAAAAACTTAACTTTTTATGCTTCGTGAGCCAGTTCCTTTTGTTCTGTCTTCACTTTACTTGTTGCTTCAACTCTTATCTTAATTTTTTGCAGGTGATGGAATTGGAATGTGGTGGCAGCTGTGCATCCAATCTCTCTGGTCTGTTAGACCGATTCACAAATCTTCAGGTTCTTGACCTCACTGGCGTTGGCCTTGAATCGCTGAAAGGATTTCCAAGTCTACCAAATCTGTGCGAGGTATAATCGATCTTGCATTTCTTTCTATAAGCACATGCCCGAGTTGATCGTTGACAGAAGAGAACAATTTATTTAAATAAGGTTGTTCCATTGGGAGTAGTATTATTTTTGTGCTTTGTTCAGCCTGGATATGGCATTTTCTGCTACAGTGAGCAGTTAAATATACATAGTCTGAGCTCTTAGTAGTTTAGTCTTGTCATTGCAGTCAATACAACTGATCCATTTGGAATTTTTAATGGTACTGGCTGTAAAATAACTTACCGTGTTTGTCTTCAGAAGCATTTATTGTGCTTGGTGACAATAGGCGTTGTGGCTTGCCTATGATTATTGGGTACTTATTGCTGTTATTACCAAAGAAAACCTTAAACCTATTGACATTATCAAGTTAACAATGGCTGTGATAGTTTCTTGAGGATGTTCATTCTACAGACTTGCTGATTCAAAAGATTGATTGGATACTTGTAGCTGGACTTGAGTGAAAATCAAATTTCGGCTGGACTTGAGCTATTAGAGGGTTGCCAAAAACTGTTTGTCCTTGGTCTACGTGGCAATCAAATCAACGACCTTGATACAATTAAGCCCTTGGTAAGAAGACTATCTGTTAATTATTTTATATAGGGACTTTAAATTAAAAATTCTGCTAGAAAGATTTGTGGTTCTAGCCTTCAATCAACGTTTCTGCATGTTCTTTATGTCAGCTATTTCTTACTGGTTATGTTAAACATCTTACTTTGGATTGGTTGTTCTGTTGAAATTCTTACTTAGGATTGGAGGCAAATGCAGTTTGAGGTAGCAGTGTCTTACCTTTGTTCTTTTAGGTAAAGCTAGAAATGCTTCGTGAGCTTGATCTATCAAAATGTGAGATTTCTAAGATGGAGAACTACAGAGAAAAGGTGTTTGAGCTTTTGAAGTCGCTGATGTATCTTGATGGCTTCGATAAAGACAACAAAGTTGAGGCACAGAGCAAGGTCTACAAGGACACTGGTAAGAATTGTAGATTTAAAACCAGGCACTAGATGTTTTCAAATTTCTGCAGTTGTTAAGATCTGTAGGTAACCAGGATACAGGCAGTGACCACTTCAGAGCCATCTGCAAAACTTGTTGCCTTTTCACTGTGCTGTTCAAGAAGATGTGTGGGATGGATGATTTGTCAGAAGGTCACCTGTAGTTTCTGTAGTGTTGTTATTGTTTTAGGTGCATAATTTGTCAAGTCAGTTAAGTTACATAAGAGCAGTAGTTCACAAGCTTTTTCAGAGCAAGGTACTGTTGCTAAGTCATTCAGTCAATGTCACCTAACCTTAATTTTATTTTTTATTTTTCTTCCAGTTCTTTATTTTAATGATGAGCAATGTTTGATGCATTCAGCCGCAGTGTTGCGAATGTTTCTACACTGCTTTAAATAAGTTTTTAAAAATAGTTACAGGCCAATGTCAATAGTGATAATTGGTTTGTCACATTTTTTGACAGAAAAGCTGCACAAATATTTTTTCCAGCCACTGCATGCCAAGAGCAGGTTCACGACACCCTTGGGTGCCACAGCTTCTAGGTTGGGAGACTGCTCAAATGATCATGTCTCTACATTTTAAATAATGAACTTGTTTTAGAAAATGGAGGTGTTGACGTTGACGAAGAAGATACATCAGATGAGGAAGACGATGAAGATGATGAAGAGGATGATGAAAATGAAGTTGGCCTCAGTTACCTGCAGAAATCTGATCTTGGGGTAATGGTTTTTAAATTATTAAGCTGCTGAAGATGACCATATAGCGCTGAATTTACCATAATCCATTTCATAATTGTTGTAGACAGTTGGTTGTTGTTTCATGGGAAACTAAAGCTAAAAATAGCAAGTGACATTCTTGAAATCAGCAAATATGATTTGAATTCTTAAATGGACTATTGATACTTTCTCTCTGCTGCTGTAAGTTTTGCCATTTTCCAACTTCATATGCTTACCTATTTTGTCATTAATATCAGAGTAAATACGTAAACAGTCTGCTAGTAGTTTTCTATATAGCAGGATAGCATCTGACCCACATTTGGTATGTATTTTATACAAAACAGACAATTTGGATATAGCTCAACTACTGCCAGTTAAGAAAACAGAAAGGATGAGAAAATTATGTAATTATTAGATTTGGAACAAATTGCAGAATTAACGCTTGTTCATTTTTTTTTATTTTAAAGATGTTTTCTTGTAATTCTAATGATGAACATAGGTATTAGTGGGGCAATTTACTGATGTGATGTTAAAAAGTAAGTTATCACTTGATCTTAAAAATTCTTTTCAATTATAAATTAGGGGGTGTAAATAGTGTGGCAGTAGTGCTTTTAGTAAACTTAGGATCAAAGACAAGCAGGCTTACTAATGATTGCTTTTTAAGTGATTGGGAATGTGTTATTATCACAAAACATTTTGTGGTGATAGGATGATGATAGTAAAGATTACGAAGCAGCCGAAAGTGACGATGATGAGGAAGATGACGATATTGACGAAGATGAAGATATTGACGAGGAAGAAATAAAAGAAGTCCAGTCTGAAGAAAGTGAATGTGGAGGTCAGTAGCAGTACAAGCAAACATTTTGGTATCATTTGTATCAATGTAATAATTCAATGAAAGGTTTCATTGTTTAGGAAACATTTGGTTATTATTGCTTATCTAATTATTTACTTTTTAAATTATGTAAGTTAAGCTATAGATCAATTAATGTAAATAATATGATACAGTACAGTGAGGTATTGTAATTCAGTGCAAAGTAAATTTGAATTGGGACCATATTTTTATATTTGAATTTTCATCCGTGTTTATGATGATGGGGGTGCAGGATAGTATAGTGGTTTGCATTCAAAGCCTGCAAGGGGAGAAATTTGTGTCAAGATTCTGTGCCCTTAACCATCTCGGCTATAATGAGTACGCTAACTGTACACTGTTGGTGAGACGATGAGATGGCGAGGAGAGGACTAGACACCCGCCCTTATGCCTAGGCTAAGAAAATGACGTCGCTAACACTTCATCCACAATGGCTGCCTCTCAGGCTAGCTAAAGAGATTGTTCTTATGATGCTAACATTTTAAAATAATGAAACACCCGTGTCATGTCGTAAATTTTCAGCTGACATAGAGCAGTACTTATATGATATAATTAAGCCTCCTGCTGTTCTCATATTTTCATGATCATGTTTTGTCGGAATGAAAACGACATGTTTTATGTCAATTGCTCAGATAAGCAAATAATTGATAAATTAGCCTAATTATAGAACAGTAGCAAGACTTAAGCACATTATATCAAGCAAACCATGAATGTAGTAAGCTTAACTCTTGTAATCTTATGCATTAAACCAGGTAGGTAGTCCAACAGGTCTGCTTATCCTTATTTTTCCATGATGCTCATGATGCATTCCGATGTTTCATGGTATATCTTGCATGTCTACCTTCTAAACTGTTATCGACATCTAATTGAGAATTTATTATGTGCATATGTTATTGGCTTTAACAAATGTAACTACAGCTCAGGCTGTACAAACTATTCAAACTATCGGTTACTTTCTTTTACAATAGAATTGCACTTTTGATACTCTGTCTGGCTAGTTTGGGCCAAGGTTAGTGTGGCATTAAAATTATGTTCCGGGTTTAGTTTGTTACTTAGAAATGTTTCATAATCTTGGAATCACATAAAACCTGTGTAGTTTAAAAGAAAGGAAAGCATATTTTTTAAGACTGATAAACATGGCATTGTGTGAGTTTCTAGATTAATGTTTGATTACTGTGTTTGATAGTTGGAGAGGGAACACAAAGAGGAAGGAAGCGAAAGCAGCCAGAAATCGAGGAAGTTAAACAGGAATAGTTCAAAGATACTGAAGAACTTGAACCTTGGAGAACAGTGCTGACTTCTAACTTTGGCGTTGACAGTTTTTCGATTTACGTTTTTGTTCGTTTGAAGCACCTAATACAGATGCTTCGTTAAAGATGTGTGACTATTTGTGTTTTTCCAGTTTTACATGTTTTGTTGCATTGAAAAATCACTAAAGTTTTCAAATTTGTCAGTTGATAGATGTATAGGATAAGACAGTTAAAGCCAAAGTATGGACTGAAGTGGAATTACTTCTAGTGGTTACTGCTCAAGCTGTGTGAAATCTATGTGCTCTTCATTCTTGTGCTTTAGCACTTTATTTCTAAGTTACAGTTATGTGGGTAAAGTAAATCAGCAGTACTCGAGAATTGGCAGAATGTATCCCACATTGAAACAGGTGGTTATTAGCCTTCGATGGAATAAAACGCTCCAGCTCTAGTTTAGGTATTTGATAGCCTGTTGCAAAGTGGTATGAGGATTAAATACACTTATTCAACAAGTACAGGCCAGGATTTTCTATTGATATACAGTATTACAGAAACAAGTACAGTGCATGTGTTAAGGCTACCAACAGTTCCTTAAGTGCTTTTGGAAATGAGTTCATATTCAATTGTACAAGTAGTTCAGAAAACAAGATGGTTATTACTGAGCTGGTTTATTACACATTGTTTTATTATTGTTTTATTTAACCTTTCTCAAACATAACATAATGCTAAGTTTTGGGAATTAGTTTATACATATGTAGGTCATTTTATATCATTTTGCTCCGGTGCCTTTGGCACCGTGGCCCGCCTCTTGCTGGAAAATATTGCTGTTGGCCCATCATTAAAAAAGTTTTGACATTCCTGCTGTATACATGGAGTGAGTTGAAGTGCAAAGGTGGGTAAGAAAGATTAGAATTATTACAAGCTGCTGTTTGTGCTTTAAATTTTGGATGAAAGAATGAGAAAGGAGAGGGCAGCAAAACTAGTGAACGGGTCATAGCCTCATTTCTGCGAGAATCTAGCGTATAACAATTTTTAGCATCTTGGATTATATGATAAAGTACATCTACACAGAAAGTGATGTTAAAGTAGGTGAAAGACCAAACAAATGCATACAGACATGAACTGAAAATGGTTTTACCGGCTCTTTGTTCTGGGCAGGTTGTGATTAAAGTGTTGCTTTGATCTTGTTCAATGCATTTGAGGGTACATGTGTACTGGAGAGAGCTTATGGAAATGAGCGTCATTGTAGAAATGATCCACTGACAGGTCTTGAAATTTACTAGGAGGCCATTTGAAGAAGCATACTCAATGGAAGTTTATGAACAAACTTTGGAAAGGAGAATTTTTCTTACCCTTTTTTTGTTTGTAGGGATTTTTAATAACTGTCAGAATTCTTATGACATTCTTCAGTAGTCTACATCTTGTGACATCTGCGTTTCTTCAGCATTCCATCTTATGGTCATCTGAATTTTTATGCAACTCCTATGAATTTTGATGGCCTAATTAGTTGACCAGATTCTCAATTTTACTATGGCCCTGTAACTTGACAAATTTAGTAGGCAAAAACTTGTTCTAACCAGTTTGAGTGAACTCAGTGGCATGCCCTTAAATTTAAACAGGGCATGGCTGGATTGCCACTGTGGATCCACTCTTGGTAATGTTGGTATGGCATGCCGCAGCACTGGTTCTTGCCATGAACGTCAGTGGCTTTATTGCAAAATCGGCATTTCTTCAGTATAATTTCCAAACTGTTTCAATACATTGAGCTTTCTCCTGCATAGGCCAATTCTTCTGAAACATTCTTCCACTGAAACTATAAACTGCTCCATTAGAACCAGCTCAAGAAATATTTTTGTCGGTCTTAAGTATGTAAAAACTGAAGAAGTAGCTTGTCTTTGTATGTATTGCATAAAATTTAAGTGGTTCCTTTCGTATGTTTCAGATTGCTATATCACAATCCCTTTGTGATTGGTGCAGTTTCACACATCCTTGTTACATGTTTGTGTTTAGACAATAATATACTGTAGTGTCTTTCACATAGTACTGCAGCCCTGTGCGCTGTAGGCATATATAAGTGGTGTTAAAGTTATTTTAAAATAAGTTCATAATTATGAAGGCCTAATTAAACAGAAATTCGCCGCTGCGGATTCTCGAACACGGGAAGCCACCGTTATTAAGAGTAGATGGCTGGCGTGTTGCATAATAATGGAAACTGACTAGGGTCAACGGAAGTGTACATAACATGGTTACTCTAACTGACTAACTATTTCACAGATCGACGAAGACTAACAGTATGTCTCATGCCCACAAATTGGAACGACAGGCAATTCTCGAATTATTCAGACGATTAGTCTTAGAACAATAATCTTCGAGTGGTGTATGTGTATATAATAATTACACTAAAGTATGATTCAATATATATATAGATGACATGATGATTATTAACATAACATAACAGGTTTTTTATTGCTCCCAAGGAAAATAGAAATACAATAATACATGATCAGATAGATATATTAGGTTAGTAGGCCTATCAAGTTGGAATACAAAAGGAGGACCTAATTAAAGGGACCAAAGTTCTGCTAACAGGGCCACCTATGTACCAGTGCTGTTAGGTGGAAGTTGGTAACATCACATTCGGAGGTGGGAGAGATTTAAGTTTACAACTAACATGATAACATAATTAGCATTAGTCTTGTGCTATAGAGATTTTTATTTAAACAAACAAACGAGTAAAGCAGGCTAGCAGCTATAGGCCTATAGTTAAATTAAGTAAATGTGCATGCAAAAGTTTCTTAAATAGGGACAGTGGCGGCGATCTTGTTTGACAGGTGGGGGGACATTTCTGAACTGATCTGGTCGATAAATAGTTTTGAACTGATCTGGTTAAAAAAGAGGTGAACATTTTTTTTATTTGATGACCTTTTTGGTGTTTCTTCAAAATTTGGGGTCCGATGTATGGCGTGCCCCCCCCACTGTTAAAGGTGGGAGTCTTTTCCCCCTCGACTCCATGAATAGGGAGATGAGTCACGCTATGAATAGGCCTCCTATAGGCCGGGATATTGTTCCAGACAATGGGACCAGTTATCTTAATAGAGAACTTACGGGTGTTAGTGTGAGCAAAGATCGCACTATAATTAGAGGTTGTTCTAGTAGCCTACTAGGCCTATACGAATGAGTGGTAGAGCCGGTGTTAAAATAATCAGCAAAGGTCTGAGGTAAGATTATCTTTATCCCAGGTAATAGGTGCATGCTTGTAGCGAACATAAATTCACTGGTTTGTGGTAGGGGCCTATACGAATCTCATCTAGTGTTAAAATACCATTTTCGCGGAAAAGTTGTGCTGTGTGATACTTATTATGGGATTTAGTAATAAGTCGAACAGCTTTTCTGTAAGATAACGACGTGTAGGCCCTAAGCCGCGAGGTATATAATTATACATTGAGGCCCAACTCATTATGTTAGGTATGGATGAATAAATTACTGAGTAGCCTAGTATATTAAAGGCCTATAGGTCCTAATTATATAAGTTGGTTAATATGTGAGTTGGTAATTTAGAAGAAATGCGAGATAAAATGCCGATATTTTTTAGCCAATTTGATCGATATTTTTTAAATAAATGTTCCTTCCATGTGAGATTTTGATCAGTGACAGCGCCAAGAAAGTTTACTTTAGGCCCGAGCACAGTCCTATATGATTTGAGGAATGAGCACACCGTCAATTAGTAGGGGTGGTGTTTGAGTGGGATGAGTTTATACATAATTATGTCTGCATATAATATATATTAAAGTATGACGACTATAATGTAGTTTTTTTAAACATAATAACAAAATATTCTCTATTTATAGACAACCGTTTTCCAAATAAGACTCGCGCTATATAATTAGGCGCTATATAATAACTCAGTTTTCGGCGAAACGTCAAAATCAAAGATAGCTGTAAAAGGTGTTTTTGATGTTATGATTAATGTGATATAAGGTAAATTTATTTGAATACTACATTAATTACAACTTCTTTGTTGATTTTAAGCCGGTTGACTTTGTATGGTTGTTGGTAAGTTAGGTTAAGCCATTTGATGGCGGCCGTTCGATTCAGTTTCTGGCGCGTTCGTTAAAACGGATGTTACCTCGGGACATCCAGGTTGTGCACGGGAACGCAATCCATACTTTCTATATTTATTATTTGTGTAGGATATAAGAAAACAGGGTTGCCAAATCCTTAGGAATGAATTCCCAGACATGTTTGTTTTGTTCCTACTTTCTCTGCTAGAAAGATAAACCATCTATCATGATAAATTCATTGAAAAATAAACAAGAGTAGAAGTCATGGGGTCTACCCGAAACCCGATTCCCCGAAAGTGTTGGAAATGCGAAATTGATCGAATTCCCGACACATATTTTCTGCCAAGCGTTCGAATCCTGAAAAAATTAGTATGAATTAGCTGGCCAATATCCTGAATAGTATATTTGAAAATGTCACTAGAGTTAGATTTGCGCAAATGACTTCAAATGTTGTAACTTAGAAAGTAGATGTCAGGGATCCAGTCTTGTTGTCAAGACCTTAAACCTCAAGACCAAGACCAAGACCTTGAACCTCAAGACCAAGACCAAGACCTTGAACCTCAAGACCAAGACCAAGACTTTGAACCTCGAGACCAAGACCAAGACCAAGACCTTGAACCTCAAGACCAAGACCAAGACCAAAAAAATCGCAATCAGGTCAAGACTTCTAAAATTGTCAAGTCGGAATATTCGCTATTTTAATGAAAACATGAGTCTTTTATTTTATTCAAGCAAATTAACTTTAAATGCAAACTGCAGAGAAATCCGAATTTGTATTCAAAAGTCTTTCATGCAAACTATTTTTCAAAATGCCTTTTGTATTTTATAAAAACCAATTCGCTCAGAATTTTCTGACCAAGACGTGCCTGGTGGGCCTCATAAAAATTCCGCCATGTGAAAAAAAAGTTCTACAGGTGCTGAAGTCGCTGACACACGCACACAGAAGCTTTTCAAGCACTGGATGTAAATGTACAGATAGTGAGTCCTTTTGAAATCTTCCCATGGTTTATCATCCGTCTGATACAGAATAACTGTTGCTGCTGCCAATGGGTTTTCCTGACCAACAAGACTTGTATCCATCCGTAGATATTGGTCGTATGATGCAAGCAGGCTTGATACAGAATTCTTGAGTTTTGTTAAATGACTGTTCATATTGACAGCCGGTCTTGGTCTTGGTCTTGCAAGACCAAGACCAAGACTTTGAACCTCAAGACCAAGACCTTGAACCTCAAGACCAAGACCTTGAACCTCAAGACCAAGACCAAGACTTTTAAAAACGAACTCGAGCGCACTCGAGACCAAGACCTTGGTCTCGAGGACAACAAGACTGCAGGGATCCGGCGAATTCTGGGCATAACTATAGAACCGGGGATCGATTCTTACGCATGGTCGGAATGGCACAATGTCATTGGCTGATTTGAAGTATACCTGGAGTATTCATTTACACATGGAGCACACTCATTAGTATCCGTCATTTACCGAGTTTACAGTCATTGTCATAGTTAGAAGTTCGCAGGGAAAATGAATATTTTCCAGATCAACACTTTTTGTAAAGACAATTTATGCACACTGGAGTATCTACAAGAGAAAAATATTTGGCAAACATGTACAATCGGGGTGCCTATGTACTCTGGGTGGGTGACTGCGTCGTGAGGGTTGGTTAGGGGCAGGGCAAGCGTTGAAAGGGTCGGTTAGGGCTTAGGGCTAGGGCCAGTGTAGCCTATGTATTTGTGCGACAAAAAAAGCTATACCTTTATAGCTATAGCTGTACATTCTCTTCAGGATCCCCGGTTCTATAGTTATGCCGAATTCTGTTTGGGGGATTGGGGTTTCAGTCGCTATAGAAAAACGTACATTTTGCATTTATCTAACAGTAGGCGACATCGGTGTAGACTCTGGGGGCAGTTGGGGCATTGCCCCCCAAAAAAAATCAAGTGGAGAATTATTGAAATATTGAAATATTACGTTTCAATATACACAAACTTCTTCAAAATCAGAAAAACGGAGACAGAGAACTGAAATGCTATCGGAAATTCATAATGAAAATAGGAGCTGAGCACTGTGCCCACTAAAATTTTCCGATGTACATATTTTGTTCCAGAACTCGAGTGATCGGATTGACTTTTTCTTCAATGTACTTGGCAAAGAGGGTCCCATTCTAGGGGTCAGCCGGGTAGATATTTTCCGCCGAGTACCGAATCCGAGTGTTTGGATGTACTATTTGCTGGATCCGGGTACGAACCGAGTACCATTTGTTCCATATGCAAAGCTTCACATTTTCATGTAATGAAAAATTATCAAAATAAATTTCTGTACTTGTAATAAATGACTAATACATTTTGAATTTTATAAATAAATAATCAATGTTCATAGTGGACTTGACTTCCATTGTGGACTTCCAGTGTTGGTGTTTTTGTACTTTTCTTCTTCAAAATGAATATGCTAGATGAAGCTCAAAGCTAATATTATGTGCCTACAAATTCTGGCATGTGAGGCAGACAAGCAACTATTTATGTGTACAGTATTTGCCGAGGCGAATACTTCCGAATAGTGCCGAAACACGGGATATTCGGCCGCAGCAAATGTCCGAGGCGATTTCCGGCTGACCCCTATCCCATTCATCTCATGATTGACTATCTGAGCCTAAATGCTTCCCTCCCCACAATATTTTGGACACGTTTACGCAACTGGTAGGTGAGATGCAAATGCGATAATGCACTAATGGCTACAATGTTGTTATGTAAGTGAACAAATCAATTTCAATTTTGATTCTGCATAGGTAGTTACTGAGCTCCTCTTATCTGACGTAAACTGAGTGGCAGCAGTGTGTAGTGAAATCATAAATTTTTTTACCAAATGTCCAGTTTCCGGATGAAATCAAAGCAGTGGTTCGGTTTTTTCTTAGTGCAGGATAGAAAATGAACTCTTGACGTCTTTTGATCTTAACCAGCACATCACTTTCCAAGATGTGCTAAAGGCCACACGCTTGATCTCCTATTGACACCATCTCATTGCCATATTATTCATGTTTTATTGATTAAGGAAATTTATCTTTCTGATGACCTTGCTGTTGCCACCTCCATTTCATTTTTGACCAAACCTCCACCAAATTACACTCATTACCTCCTGATCCTGGCATAAAGTAGATGTCCAGACTTTCAAAAATGAGATCTGCTCCTCACTTTCTTCTTGTAGGATGATATATTGCATGTGTCACATCAAAACTTGCTCCGTCTTTGGATTAAGGTAGAAGAAAATCTATAGTTCGAGAACCAAATTTACATCGGTATCCTACTATCCTTGTAGACATATTTGGAGCTGTTAACCGGGTGGCATGTAACACTCCTCACCCTGTTTGATGTGAGTGTGGCCTTCGACACTGTTGACCATGGCATCCTATTGAAGCTCTTTGAAAGGTCGTTCGGTGTCACCCTCTGTCGTGGTTGCTTTCCGTCGTTTCTGGGTGAATTCAGACAGTGATTTTGGGTGATCTCGATCTGACTGGTCCAGGGTCACATATATGGTCTTCTACAGCAGTGGTTCTTAACCGGTGTGTCGCGACACACTAGTGAGCAGAAACAGCATCATTTTCGTATTCACTACTGTTGGTGCTAGAATTCGTCTACTTATATGATCTAGGTTTCTCTGAGATGATCAACATAAAGAACAAAAAACGAAACAAACTGGCTAGAGAGAAAAATCTAGGAGCAAAAATCCCACTAAATGTTACTAAGTTAAAGTAGAAACCACAAAGAACTCAACATGAACGTTTTCATTCATTGCAAATGTTAACAATTAAAATTTTTAAATATATAACTAGTTTAACTTTAACATTTTTAACATTATTCACACACGACGATAGGGTGGTGTGTCGCCAAATTTGGTTGCAAGTTTAGGTGTGTCGTGTGTCAAAAAAGGTTAATAACCACTGTTCTACAGGGTTCCCTTATAGGGCCTCTGCTTATGTCCTCTACACTGCTGATATAAACCTAGTTCTGTCGTCTTTGGGAGTCGCAGCTCAGCAATATGCTGATGATACTTAGGCATATATCCATGGCCCAGCTTTCGAGGCTATCTCCTGGGCTGAGAAAATGCAAGACATGAGAGGCATTTTATGCCTGGATGTCGTGGAACTGCCTTCGGCTGAGTCATAGGAAAACCCAGTTCATCTGGCTTGGTACCTATGGCCAGCTCTCCAAAAATTGATTTGATTCACCTGCAGCAATGCTTCTGTGGTGTCTCTTCCTCCGCTTATATGCATCATTTGGGTGTGACCTTGGACAACGAACCTCTGACCTTTTCAGAGCATGTGAAGAACATATGTTGAACATACTTTTATCACCTCTGTCAGATTCACACAGTATGTCGCTAGCTTACTACTCAAGCTGCCACAACTCTGATGCATGCTCTCATATGCTCCAGAGTTGGTTATGGTAATGCCATTTATGCAAGCCTTATTTTTTTCTCGCATCAGTCAGCTGTAATCTGTTTTAAATGCTGCTGCTCCCTGATTAGTTTGGCTAATGCCCTGGTCTCTAGCCATCTCAACTACTGCAATTCACTTCTTACTGGCATTTCGAAAGCTAACTTGATGAAACAAAAACTGCTAAATTTTTTGAATTCATGACTGCATGACACTGCTTTGTAGTGATTAATTGTGATTGCTGCTTTTTTGATCTCTTTGAAGGCTTTGCTGATTTCTGTAGGTCTAAGTAAAAACTTAGCCAACATGGCTAGGTTAGTCGGTGTGAAATAATAAAAAATTCCGGGATAAACTTGGAACACAGGATGACATGGGATAATTCTGAGAGTACCTAGGATAGTTGGCAACCCTAAATAAAAGTGCAGGTTCTCAATAAGCTGATGATTGCTCTGCTGTCCTTTTGTTGCACGGGAACATTGGGAAGTCAGTAGGAACTGCTGTGATGCGTTAAGTGCATCATGACCAAAATAACATATACATAATGGGTGGCAAGACTGAAGATTGCTTTTGTAGGACTTTCTTGAATTTGCCTGTGTACACAGAGTTCAAATCTATGCGCACAGTAGCAATGTTATACGGTGTAGATTTGTTAACCTACCAATTCAGATCTAACCTCAAAAGTAGTCCAACGCATCTGTTACTATGCTTGGAACTGGCCTGAGAATTTTAAATTAATTTTGAATTAATTTTAAAATTTGAAGTCGTCCGCATGAACATGAACTTAGGACGTGGAAAGAAAAGGTGCAAATTAGAACTGTGAAAATTGGCAATTTGTAATGACTTAAAAGATGAACAAAGTTATATGAAGTTTTCAAAATGGTTATTATCTTTTTCTGTTTAAAGCCATGAGCATCTCCAGAAGTGATGAGGATTCATCCATGGATGAAGAAGGTGAGGCTGCTATTGTAATTGTGAATAGTGAAGATGATACGGTGGACAGTGAAACAGGATCCGATCAGAGTATACCTTCAAGATTCTTAGAAGATTCTGCTAATTCATCTGCTGCATTAGCAGCTCATGAGGAAATTGTTTCAAGAGAAGATGAAAGGACCTTAGAACATCCCGACTTAGGCATTATCGAAGATGTGGCTGCAATAGTCGATGTAGTTTCTGATGGTTATAGTCACCAAGTACAGAGTTTGAGAACAGAGGCAGCATCATCATCATTAGCTAATTCCTCGATGTCAGACTTCAGGCCAACAAAGAGAGCAAAATTATCCAGTGCTTCCGAAGACAGCGATGAAGAAGCTGAGGTTTGTTGCTGAATCTTTTATCCTGTGATCTACAAATCTCTCCTATCAGATTTAATTTACTCTCACTTAATCAAATTCAAATATTCAAGAACCTTTTATTTAATTTTAAGACATCTGTATTGCCTTAATACACAGTCACAATTGTTTGAGGCATAATTTGAAGTAAATCTGTAGAACTTTTATAATCGTGATTTGCTAGTTTGAGATTAAGAAAATAAGAGATCAGGTTGTTTGTGGGCAAGGCTATTTGTTTTATGTTGGTACTATGAACAGCCTATGAATGATGCTCTATGTTGTGGCTAATAACCAATGTCCTTGCTGACATTTCACACGCAAACTGTTTATCTGTTCTCATGGATTGCTGGACTGATTTTAACTGATTGATCTAAGCTTGAATGGCATATCTTTAGCAACAATCAGTAATCGAGTAATGTGTGGTACATTAATGTAGGGGGTACTACAGAACTTCTAAGATTAAAAAAGATCTGCAATTGGGCACCAAGGAAACTAGTGATTCATTTAGCTTTCTGAAGTATTCTGCATAACTGTGAATTTTCACATGCACCATAATGACAATTGCGAAAACATCCTAATATCCTCCTCGATGACTTTAGTGCATTTAATGTGTCTTGCATGTGGTCCCAGGTCTTTGCAGTGCACTTGTCAGCAAAAACACTTAATTTCGGTGGCAATAATTATGATATATGTATATTCGTTTATTATAAATGAACGAAGGATGACACACCACATCACAGAGTTGATTATGGTACAAAAAGTCGAGTGAAAAAGTGGCAAAAATGTTTATGTATGGTCAGCTCGTTGGTATGAACAATTGGGCTAACACGTTCACTAATTAACAGTGCACTTGTTTACATAGGAAGACCACTTATTCTCCAATGTCAACTGCTTTAGATACCACACCTGTAATTCACAATTTTGAACCTATGGAAAGTTTGTTAATGTATTAATTTTGCACTTTTCATATGGAAAAGGTTCATAATTTGCACTTTTGCCAGTGAAATCAAAGCAGGTCCTGCTTGGTGTAATGGGTTTTGCTTGACTACAGATGTGACATGAAAATGAGAAGATTTACATAAGTCTTGAATATATTATGAAAAGGACTGAAGAATCGGGTTTCACCCAACCTCTGACTGCTGATGTGCTGGGTGATGTCAGGACTAACATACCGAAAATTCAGTGTTTAAAGGGGTGTTGGAGGTAACAGATCTGCTGAGACAAAGTTAAGTTATATTCTAGGACTGCTGAATTGTGTTTCTTTGTTCTGTTTGTAGAATTGCCCTATATGCTTTGTACCATGGACAAACACAGGAACTCACAGGCTAGCTTGTCTTAAGTGTGGACATCTTTATGGGAAAAGGTGATGAGATCACTTGTTTGTTTTTTTACTTAACTTGGTGATGAAAGTTTTAATTTAAACTTAGCTCCAGTAGTATTTAATCATGAGAAAACACTGCAAAAAGTGCTGTTTGAAGCCTGAATGAAACTTTAATGCATTGTTTAATTTTTAAAGTGTTTTTGAGATATACCTTGCTGTTGCTATGAAATCAAAGAATTATGCCATGTATTTAGTGGCTTTTTATGTTACCACTGGTAACAAGTTAAGAGATAAGGATTGGTGTGGGTTAGTGTTACACACATGATTTACTGGCTTTTCTTAACTAGGTTAACATAACGTAATCTACACACATGATTTAATGGCTTTTCTTAACTAGGTTAAAATAACAATCTTAGAACATTACAAAAGAAAAATTGCAGCAAATTAGACCAGAATTAAAGATTGATGTTTCTTCATTCTTGTTTTGACAGCTGCATACTGAAGTGGCTAAAGATGCATAACGGCAAATGTCCACAGTGCAACAGGAATGCACGTCGTCAAGATATTCGAGTTTTATATGCTCGTTCAATCAAGGTGCTACTTTTGATCTTCCTGTCTTTTCTTTTGATTGAGCAAAATTAGTGACTGTAGTTTTAGAAATTTAATTGTTCCATCATTTCATTCGTGATTAGACAGATTTAAATAGCAGTTTGTTGTATCTTACGTATAGTTTTTTGGTGTGTTTCAAGTTGTGTAGGTTGTAGTCTGATCATTGATTCTGTAGACGGTTGATACATCAGAACGTGATCGAGCTGTTCAGGAATTGGAGCAGGAGAGAGAAGCCAGGAAAAAAGCCGAAATGGAAGCCGCCAGGGCACGACTCAACTATCAAATGGCTTTGGCCGAGTGTAGTCAGATGAAGCAGGCACTTGAGCAGCAAAAACAACAGCTCGAAGTGTTGAGGTCAGTCGTCAGTAATGTTGAAAGTACTTGCTTAGGTGACAGGATTAGCAATACTGCCAGGGTGATAATTTTCTATGGCAAATATTCAGTATGTGAAAATATGTTTTCTGGCCTCCTGCTCCATGGCAGTAGATTTATGTATTGCTTCTGAGTAGGGCTGTACCGAATAGTTGATTTCACTATTCGGCCGAATACGAATAATTGAACCAACTATTCGGCCGAATACGAATACGAATAGTGTAAAAATTGGTTTACCGACAACATTCAAAATTTCAAATGTAATTAGAAGTTTCAGTTCAGTAAATTTATTACATAAACTAAAAGTAAACAGTTCACTACATGTAATTTTTGCATCCGGCTGCCAGTCTGTGTAAACTAGGAATGGAACTAATTGAACTAAACTTAGAAATTGTCACTTACTTAACGTTCACTCCACTCGCTATAGCAGCCGCATATGCAGAAACAGATGTCATGTGACCACTGTTCGTATTCGGTCCGACCGCTACTATTCGGCCGAATACCGAATAGCTATTTTGCCCACTATTCGGCTCCGAAGCGAATACGAAGCGAATATTCGGTACAGCCCTACTTCTGAGCATGTTTAATTGTTTATTGTCAATAACTACATTCTCACAAGTCTTGCTTTGAATTTTGGACATCTTCCTTGGACAATGGCCATATAAATACTTTGGCTTTATGTAGTAACTCTAAAGTGTAGATTGTTCATATCTTTGGCATCCTCCCAAGTCAGACTCATCTCGTGCTAACTTCATTATTGCCTTTTTACATAGTTTAGCAGCTTTACAACCAATTTGTATCTACCAATAATTTGTTATTTAATTTCTTACTGTTAGTATTGTTGTTAAATTTATAGAAAAATGTCTGCGAACACCCTTCATGAACCCTCAAGTAGTCAGCTTCATCAGACTTGTCCGCAGAATTCACTACAAGCCACTTATGCTTTTGAGAAACATTTGAAAATCTGGGAGGTATGCATGTCGCTTACAAAAAGTAACTGATACCTGAACAATTGTCCAACCTTGAGCTACTGTTGTTTTGTTCACTTTAAGTGAGTTTCATGAGTGATGAGAACAGAAATAACTTCTTGAGAAGGCTTTAGCTTTGCAGAAGGCTGATGTTTTAACTTCGTAATATGAATTGTTTTCCAATGGCATTTATTGCATTGTCTTCTGGCATTATGGTTGCTACCATAAACACTATCAAAATTCATTACTGCTTATCTACAGTAAACAGGACTGTCAGTTTAACTGTTGCTTTCACATCTGAATTGCTCTTTGTCTGATTGACACTTACAGATGTGAAGTGTTACAGAAACCAGATTTTGTTATCTCAACTGTGCCACAATAAATCTGGCCAAGCTGAATTTTTAATGCAGTATCTTGTGTTATTGTACTGTTATGGTTTTCCACCTCTGAACATGAGCAGATTTAAGCAATTTAATTAAGTCAACCCTTATATCTTACCTAACTGTATTGCAATATATGTTACTATAAGTAAAGACGTATTTTTAAATAAGTGAAAATCTTTAAAAGTAAAGTGAGCTATATTGATAAAAGTACTAAAGAAGGGAATATTTATGTAAAAGCATTGAGAACAAATGTAAAAGTAAATTCAAATATTCACTTGATTATTGTCTTCAAACACCCGAACTCAGGATTTGCATGTGTGGATTGGTTTTGCAGGCAGGTGGCTGTCGAGTGATGGCTTACTCATCCATTATGACAACACTTTGTGTTTCCCAACCGTCATCCAGTCCTCTGTTTCCTGGATTTGGTGTTAAGAAGGTAACTGAGGTTGACTTAATCTTTGTATTTTAGGGTGGCAGAGAACCTACAGGTAACTTTATGACCCTCATTACAGCTGAGTTTGCTAGGGGCACAATTGGAGCAGAAATGTCAAACCAAATTTTTGCCCTGGTGGGGATTTGAACCCCTGACCTCTTGATTGACAGTTCAGCATGCTATCCACCACACTATCAAGCACTCGCACAATGAAATTGGAAGTCTCTATTTGAACTGTGTAACCCATAGCTAATTTGCTGCATAAAGATCATACAACTTCAGAGGTGAGCACAAGTAATAAATGAATGCATAGTTACTTTGAACTCTATTGTGACCTGAATGCGTGGTTACTTCACCTTAATGTTTTGGCCTTACATAAGACTGCTTTGTGATTGGCTTTATGTTAAAAGGTAAGGAACAGTAGAAATGCTGTCAAAACAATACAGAATCTCCTGCAGAGATGTTACACAAATTTGTTATTATATTACATTGTATGTTGTGTTTCAGGTACTCTCGCTTGATTTCAAGTCTTCACAGTATGTAGCAATTCATTCAAAAGCAATAAGGGACTTGTCTTTCAACACTCGGAGCCCAGATGCAACCCTTCTTAGCTGTTCGATGGACAAGACGATCAAAATGACCAGTCTGATCACCAACCAGATTACTCACTCGTATGTTGACATTTTCTGTTTTTACTGCTTATGCGTTCTCTTAGACCAGTGCTTCCCAATCTTTCTGGGCCACAGAACCCTTTTGACTTTATAATTTTCTGACGGAACCCCTACCTAAACAAAACACATTCCGGTACACTACCGTATTTTCGCGAATATAACCCGCGGGTTATACAAAGTTTTACAAACGACGCACCCTAGATGCGTGGTATATTCGTGGGCGTGTTATATAAATTTAATATTACACAAACTCTGTACAATGGATGTCCTCGAAATCGTTAAAACATGAAGTCCGACATCATTCGTTTATTATTACCGGGTATTATCAAAATAGAACAGTCAGCTTGACAAGCGCCAGACAAGATAAAACAGAAATTTTGAAAATACTTTCATAAATGAAGAAGTTACAATTTTTTTTAGTAAGACCAGGTCACCCGATATTTTTCATCCCACTTCACGCGTTCGGACCACGTACGCATGTAAACTCGTGTCAAAGTCGGGATTTCCTTTGCCAAAGCCACTTTATTTTCTTCATTTGATACATGAGACAGTTTTTCATTGTCAGGTTCATCAAAACTGTCATCATTTGGACCTAATTTCTCAAGCAAACAGCAAGTTTATTTATCCCAGAATCTGCGAGTGCTATCCGCCATCTTGGATCATTCAAATACGCAATAGATTCAAAAGTACATTTTTATTGGTTGAATTACGTATTTACGTTCCCATTCTAAACATATCCCACTTATTTCTGTGCCTAATTATATTCTCTTGGCCTATGTGATGTAAAGTTTCGAAAATAGAACGCTTTTGGTAGGTCAACGAATTTCATTGAAATATTATACGGCTAGCATACGCGTGAGTACATATGTTTAGATGCCCGTTTTGATTGGTTGAATTACGTATTTGGGTTCCCATTCTAAACATATCTTCCACTTATTTCTGTACTCAACTATAATATCTTGGCCTATATGACGCAAAGTTTAAAAAATATGCTTTAGATAGGTCACACGTTATTACAATAGTAGGCTACACAGCTACTACACTATAGTGCACGCGCGTCATTTAAGGGTTAAGCCGTTCAGTCACTATGGCGCTATAAGTTTTCCGACAGGAGAGACCTTACCTTGTGACGATTCCAGTAAAGAAGTAGTAACAAGGTAATTTTCGAATACAGGATTTAAATGTGTAGAGAAAATTTAGATAGAAAACTTGATTGAAATGTTCGCTTTTTTCACGATTTTTTACTTTCTTTGCAAAAGGAATTTTTATCATAAATTTTTATTTGCGTCTAATAGAAATAGTTATGACTATTCGATTAGAAATTTTATTAGGTTAAGTAGCACTAACGTTAGACGTTTTCGGAAGTTTTCGTCTATTACTTCGTTGGTGGACGCCTGAAAATACGTGCGTCTTATAATCGGGTGCGTGATATATAATTTTATTTTTACACAAACCCTTAAAAGTAGCGGGTTATATTCGTGTGCGTGTTATATACGAGTGCGTGTTATATCCGCGAAAATACGGTATTTTCAAACAGTGATCCAGATATGTAGAGTTTAATCGATAACAGTTAGACTAAACATTGTTTTAAATAAATTTAATTTTCCCACAGAACCTTGTCTTCACCTCGGAGTTTGATTAAGAACACTTCAAACAACACTTATCCAATTGCTTGATGGAACCCTTGTCTTCCCCTCACGGAACCCTAGGGTTCCGCGGAACCCACTTTGGGAAACACTGTCTTAGACGCTTTAACGATGAGCATGTACTGAAAGTAACTGGGAAGCCACTGAAGCTTGCCGTTAAAGAGTTAATTCATCTTTTTTGGGGGGGACTGGAGGGCAGTTTGGAATTGCACTGGCCTTCCAGCACAGTGTCAAAATTGATTGTCAAGGCAAATTGATGAAACTGAATCAGCTAACTAGCTATGTTTTTTATATTTGGGGTGTTTTGCACATTAACATGCATATAGTGTACACTTCACTCTTCTGTAAGATTCCCCACATTCTGTTTTATTCAATTTAAAAGAAAATTTCCTGTACTATGCATAAATGCAGGGGAAAGATTGTGTTTTGTGTTTTCTGATATTTTGTTAAGCTCATCCACTGCCTGTGTAGTCTGTGTTGACAACTTCCAGATACGAATGTTCAGCGCCTGTATGGTCTTGTGCGTGGAATCTTGATGATAGGAATTACTTTTACGCTGGGCTGCAGAATGGAATTGTGAATGTGTTTGACACCCGAAACCTGTCACAGGCTGTCACCCAGTTGAGTGCAGAAGGATCGCGCTCTCCGGTCAATTCACTTCAGTACCTGCCACAGACAACAGGCTCAAAATTGAGGTTATTTTAATGACTACTATAATAAACAATGACGTCGTGTGATATATAATGGTAGTGATATGATAATGTCAAATCACTAATTCTATGTAGTAGAAGTTAGAAAAATCGGTAGCATTAGTAGTTGAAGTCATTGTTGTGAATTTCTCCTGGTTTTATTATTTACTGAATTTTGGCGTTCTACAGGTTTCTGCTGCCTTAACTTACACATGATTTGTGTATTTATTTGTTGCGTAAGATTAGATCGATAGCTTTCACTACCAATTATTTAAAATACGTAATTTATAATTTATTTTCCAACAGAGCCTTGACTTGCATTGAGACCCATGGTTATGTATCAATGTATTTAGCGCATTAAATCCTGAAACAATTCATAGTGCTTGAATGCCATTGGAAGATGAACAGAATTAATTGGTCAACTTGTTTGCAGGCCTGGTGGTCTTCTTGTGGGGCAGTTAGATCGTAGCAAATTCTATGAAAGGTGTTCAAAAGGAGACTACAAGTTGCATCTGCTGACTCTTGAAGGTAAAATTTGCTGAATTTCGTATGCTTTTTAACAGTGATGTCTGGTTGCCCACTGGTTCCAGATAAATTTGACTTATGGAAAACAGAGTTTGGTTCCATTGGGGCTGTTTGGAGTGTGATAGATTTATTGTTGCCCTATTTGGTTTACTGATTCTCAAACGAGGGAATTTGTGTCGGCATGTGTGTATACACCGTGTCTCAAAATAAACTGTGCAAAATTGTTTCTGTCAGAACTTCGTCAAATTTCCACAAATTTTAATAATTTTTGGTAGGTAGATGGCAAAATGGCTGAAATTTTATGCTATACATAAATTTTCCACCTCACCTGACTCACGTCATCGCACTACCTTGTTAAACACAGATGTGCCAATTTCTTAAATAACGCTTAAATCTTATTACATGCAACAAACTATCTGACGACTTAATTAGCACGCAGTAAAGTAAAATATGGTTTACTTAGCAGGGTTTTTAATTGTTATGACAGATCTGCTTAAAAGTGTTAGAATTGGTGCTCGAAATGTGCCCCGCTTACACGGACACAAGCGCTTAGATGGCAACGCCACTGACTGATAGCAGCATCAACGATCGACTGGTCAAAGCGCGCCCAATCGTCGATCAGACGCATTTTGAGTTCGTCGACGTTGGCTATCCTGGAGCGGTAAACCTTTTCCTGCAGCACACTCCATATGCTAGAGTCGACTGGGTTAAGATCCGGTGAATTCGGCGGCCACAGTGTTGGAGGTATGAAGTCGGGCGTTTCTCGCTCAAGGAAAGAGACAGTGTCGCGTGCTCGATGCGCCGGGCGCTGCCTGTTGAAAGACAAAAAACTCGCCCTGGGATATCCGGCGTATGTCTGGCAGTAGCTTCTGGGCGAGAAGGTTGTCGCGATAGTAGGCCCCATTCACATTGACACCTGTCTCGATGAAATGAATTTCAGTGCAGCCAAGTTTCGAGACGTTAGTTGTTAAAATTTAAGCGTTATATAAGAAATTGGTACATCTGTGTTTAACAAGGTAGTGCGGTGACATGAGTCAGGTGAGGTGGAAAATTTATGTATAGCATAAAATTTCAGCCATTTTGCCATCTACCTACCAAAAATTTTTAAAATTGATGGAAATTTGACGAAGTTCTGACAGAAACAATTTTGCACAGTTTATTTTGAGACACGGTGTATATATGTATGTATGTATGTATGTACTATATATATAATATATATACATATAGTGTATATACATATAGTGTATATATATATATATATATATATATATATATATATATATATATATATATATATATATATATATATATATATATATATATATATATATATATATATATATATATATATATATATATATATATATACATATACACACACTATTTATCAATGGAGAAATGCATAATGTAGTCATGGTCTGAACCAGTAGGTGGGGAGTTTCCCTTTTACCCCTATTGAGGGAGCTGACCCTGTTTAATAGAAACAGCAATCCAAGAACTGAACATTATTTCTCATACAAGTGGCATAACTGCAATTAATTGCCAATTTCAGTTTAACATTATGAATGATTACTTGAATTAATTAATCAGATGAAGAATTAAAGCATAGAAAATACTTTTTATAAGTATTTACGATGGCGCAAACCTGTTTAACTCGTTGTTTTCTTCTCTCAGCCAACCTGACGAGTCTTTCTTTAGAGGAAAATACAGGTCATCTCTTAGCCACCTACCGTCCAACAGCAAAATGCCCAAATATACGGCATCAGGTTAGCAGTTTTTTTACTCCTTCTTTAGACAAGTGAACAGAACTTGACAGGTCTAACTGTCAAATAGTAATAGTTATTCTCAGTTGTGTTCTTTAAGTTTTAGCATCTGTCAATGTCTATGAATTAGCTGGTGACTAACAAATTAGTATTTATTATTGTCTGATGTGTTAGGCATATTTGGAGATGACAGGTAAAATTCAGCTGTAAAATCATGATATGAAGCTATAAATCGTAAGGAAGTTGGCTTTTGATGATGAAGATGATGATGATAGCCACTGCTGATAATTAGGGGGATGACAGTAACGGCATGACCACCATTTTCCAAGGTGATTAGGTGTTGTATTTCAACCATTTTAAAATCTGTGATGTTGGCGCCAGAGGTTGTTGGCTGAGCAACTTTGAGGAAGTTTAACAATTTAACGACAAACTGCATTGACTTCCCAGTCACTTTTAAGCACACGCTGATCGTTAAAGTGTAAAATTTTTATCTTGTAGATAAGTGAGTTAGTCATTGAACCTGTGAACATATCAGAAGAATCACAGGCAATGATGATCAACTGTAACACCATTCACACGTTTCATGGTGGCTCAACACAAAAATACCTCACACGAAACAGACTGATGCTGGACCCTGAAAATGACCGTAACATCCTGGCTTGCACTGGTGATGAAGCCTCACAGTCGGTGAGTAGCCAGTCGGTTTTTCATAGAATGGCTATTATAAGACATGTTGATGACTTGATGACATTGTTAGCTGTTTCTGATATGATATGAGGATGTGAACGTGATGTTGACTATGGCCCTACCTTGGATGTTCCATCAACTGTCCAGTGCTTTACAGAGTACGTCGAGTGCATCGAGAAATGGATGGGTTGGAATTGCTTACCGGTAAATATGAACGTGGACAAGATGCAACTAATTTTCATTGGAACGCAGCTGAGATTGTATTGTATTGTATTTAAACATTTATAAAGCGCCTCTAGTAGGGTGAACCGTTCAGAGGCGCTCCCAGTGCGCAAGGCCGAGAGAAAAGAAATAAGTCTTGAGGAAAGTAAAAGAAGATGAGGGGTTACTTATTAAAATTAAAGAGCGAGTAGAAGGAGACAGTGTATTCCAGAGAGAGGGACCAATTGAGGCAAAAGATCGGGACTGAGCCATAGCTGTTCTAGTACGAGGAACTGAGAGATCAAATCTGTTTGAGGAGCGAAGTGGACGATGCGAAGAGACAGAAAGAGGCCGGTGAATTACATCAATTAAATATTTGGGGGCGAGACCCCGCTGTGTCTTTGACACCAGAATAAGGATTTTAAACTTAATACGTGCAGAGAGAGGAAGCCAGTGCAGTTTCTCAAACATGAAGGATGAAATGCGTGAGTAGCGTGGCAGACGGGCAATTAATCTCGCAGCTGCATTTAGGACTGACTGCAGAGGCTGGACTTTGTCATGACTGGAGAGTTCCAACTGGGGGGCTGCTCAAGGAGCTGCAGAGTGTTCAGAACGCTGCAGCCAGGCTCATTACAGGGATTCGGAGTTCGACCATGGATATCACCTCTGTGCTTCAAAATCTCCACTGGTTGCTTGTTTGCAAGAGGATTGCCTTCAAGATGGCAAACTTGTTTACAAGTGTCTTCACAGAATGGCACCACCATACTCAGCCTAAGACATCATCAGCTCCTGGTCGGTCTCGGTTGCGTTTGGGAAAGAGTTGTGACATAGTGTGGTCCGGAAAGGCCACTGTGACGCATAGGAGAACATTTGGTGCATGCATCTGGCCCAACAGTTTGGAATGCACTACCCATCAAACTCCATGTTCCAGAACTTTCTAAAAAAAGCTTCAGGAAGAAATTATAGACTTGCATGTTCACATCATTAGGCTAAGCTGTACTAACGCATATGTGGTGTATAGGGATCAACCGGGTGTACATCCGAGTATTTGGATCTACTGTTTGCCGGATCCGGAAACGAACCGGGTACCATTTGTTCCATATGTGAAGTTTTACATTTTCATGTAATAAAAAATGATCGAAATAAATTTGTGTACTTGTAATAAGTGACTGATACATTTTGAATTTTAGTCATTTCTGTGCAGTTGTGAAGTTTTCTAAAATTGCATTAAATTCAATAAATGACATAATTTCAAGAAAATGGAATTGAATTCAATGGATATGTAATTGTTTTAAGGCTGAACATTTATAATTTTATATACGTAAGTTTATTGAGTAAGTGTTTAAAGAAAAAAAATTTTTTAAAGGAAAATTTTTTTCAACTGTTTGCATCTACACTATTTGCCGAGGCGAATAGTTCTGGAAACGGGATTTCGAGCCGAGGCAAATGTCCGAGGCGATTTCCGGTTGACCCCTAGTGCTGTATTTAGTTACATTAACTTGTGCTTTATAAATCTTCACATAATAATTTAATAATAATGTTAATGCTGCCTTATAAACGGAATTCAACCTGACTTATCTAATATATGATTGATTTTGACTACAGTTTCACTTGAAGCGACTATTGATTGATGCTTTGAGCTCTATGATTATAGTGCTATAGAAGTCAACAGATTAGATGATGACTATAAGAATATTAACTGAATGTGAGGGTGATAGTGGCAGCAACAGTGCAGGTGGTGTAACCAGGATGACTTTGAGAATACTGACAAAGAGATTCTATTAGTGGCAAATCCATTGCCAGTTGATGTGTTGCCATTACTCCTGTACAGCTGTGAGTCTTGGACGACAACAGACGCCCTAAATAAATAACTTGACAGCTTCATCATGTGGTGCTTCAGGCGTAACCTGTAGATTCTGTACATGGATCAAGTCAGCAACTTGGCAATCAGAAGGAGAATGGCAACATTACTAGCACGAGTTGTGGTAGGTGAGGACCACGAGCGAGTCGTGTGGACTGCAATGAACAAGCCCCTGAAGGACTGGAGAAGACAACACACGCAACCGAGGAGCAACTGGATTAGAGTCATAGAGCGGGATCTCTCAGCCTTTAAATTCAGCCTTCATACAAAATGTAGAAAGGCTAAAGACGGAACTGCTTGGCTTTGCATCATTCACATGGCTGCACTCAGCTGAGTTTGTTGCCATAAGAAGAGTAGATGGTAGTTGTGGCTGGTACTGTAGTAGGTCTATAAATTTTGATTGTTACTGGGAAACATTTGTACTCCAATGGTATACAATACTTACCTGTATTTGTTTTTTTTTATTCACAGTTTCAGATCTGGCATGCAACGTCTGGCCAGATGCAGCAGAAGATCGCGACCTCTGACTCTGTCCTTGACCTCTGCCCAGTCATTGTTAATGACCAGGCCTTCCTAATTGCATTGACTGACAAACAAGTCAGCATCTACAAACATCAGCCATCTCTTGTCTGACTGAGATATCGTTAGACTGAACTTTTAAAACTGAACCGGTGGCAAGAGTCTTGTGATGTTTACAGGCTACAATAACTGCAGTCAAAAACTAGATTGGTCTTGTAAAGCTGAATCATAGAATGGTGGAAATGATTTAATCTTATGTTGAAGTGGCATGAAAAGCTGTGTTGAAACTGAAGTGTGAGATTTGAATGTACTGTAATGGATTTCTGTAGAATATGAAAAGTTGATGTAATATTTACGTTGGTTGATCACAGTTTAATTGTCAGGTATTACAGTTGAGAGTTAGACCCATTATGATGGACCATTTACTTAAAAAGAGTATAGGTTACAGGGAATAGTGACTTGAGTTCATGGATCATTGTGAGGTGTCGAAGGTCAGAGCAGAAGGGGCTGAGAATCTGGAAGAATGGGTTACACAGGTTGAAGTGAACGAGTCTGTAGACGATTGACATCAGGAGGTAGTAACTGTTGATGAATGAGGCATGTAAACGTAAGGGTGTGTGATGCTGAATTTTGTAAGCAAATTGCTAGGCTTTTTGCAAGGTGTTGACTGGCCGTTGTGCACAGTAGATTGACATGTGTTGTATTTTCTGTAGGCTGTTCGTACATGGGCTGTAATGATGCATGCAAAGAATCGGCTGTATGTATAAAACTGCCTGAGAGAAATTGATGGATGCAGTGTGATAGAATTATACCAATAAATTGAAGCATTTTCTTTTATCTTTCGATACCTACACAGAAACCCCACTAACATGCGTGTATGTATCAAGACAGTTGTAACGCCTTTTAAGGTCCTCTGAAAAGTACTATGCATTTGGCTGGTAGTGTCTCAAGGACAGTCCCCAATCATGTCAATATCTTGGGTTGTTATTGGTACATAAATGTTTTCAACACCTGAAACTTTAGAGTTTTGTCCATGTCTTCAAAATTTTGACAGCCATGTTATATTATTTATATTCATGATCACTTCTGATAACTAAACAAATTTTCACTGTTTATTTGGCAACTTTGCATAAACTTTTGAAGGTTTTTAACAGATGCTGTCTATTTTTGGGGAAACTTGCATGTATTTACTTTGCTTATAGGCACATGCATACAGAATATGGGACACTTGCTTCTAACAATAGTGATAGCTGTGTAAGTGCTCCTAGAATTTTGACGCTGAGCTGATCGCTATACTTCCGTGTTTTTGTAAACTGATCCTAGGGCATCCACAAAGAGTCTAATTGGCTTATTTCTAATCCAAGCTGAAGTGGAAGATTGCCATTTTAGCAATGAGCAGGTAGAAGAGTTCATTTTTACATTTTGCACACACAATTGGTGAAACGATTACAATGTTTATTTCACAAATGGCAATAAAAAAGTTTTTACTTTGCCAAAGTTTTTTGCTTGGTGGAAACCATTCATTCCAAGAGCTCCAGTGCTTATGAACATCCTAGGGCAGGGCTTTTCAAACTGTGGTCCGCGGACCAAGAGGGGTCCACAAAGGATATGGTGGGGGTCTGCGAGAGCATTCTGAAAATATTCATTAACGCTGCGTAGTTTTAGCATTAATATATAGATGTTGCCTTTCTCTTTGCCTACTTTGCCTTTCTCTTTGTCTTATTTACTTTCTTCCTTGCCTTTTTATTTGCCTTTTTTTGCTGTTTACTTACCTTCTTCTTTCCCTTCTTCTTTGTCTTTCTCTTTGCCTTCTTTGTTGACTTTTACTTACCTTCTTCTTGGCCTTCTTATTTGCCATTCTGTTTGCCTTCTTCTTTTCCCTAATCTTTGCTTCTTCTTTGCCTTTTCACTTCCTTCCTTCTTGCCTTCTCCTCTGTTGTTTTAATTACTTTCTTCTTTGCCTTCTTCTTTGTCTTTCTCTTTGCCTTTTGCTGTACCATCATCTTTGCTTTCGTCTTTGCCTTCTTGCTTTTTAGTTACCTTCTTCCTCGACTTCTTCTTTGATCTCTTCTTTTACTTCTTCTTTGCCTTTTCTTTTCCTTCCTCTTTGCCTTTTTACTTACCTTTTTTCTTTTCAGATTCTTTGCCTTTCTCTTTGCCTTGTGCTTTGATTTCTTCTTTTCCTTCCTGGTTGCCTTCTTCTTTGCCGTTTTACTTACCTTTATTGCGTTCTTCGTTTTTACTTCTTTGCCTTTATGTTTGCCTTCCTGTTTGCCTTCTTCGCGCTTTTTTACTTACCTTCGTATTTGTCTTCGTCGTTGCGTTCTTCTTTACCTTTTTACTTACCTTCTTATTTGCTTTCTTCTTGGCCTTTCTCTTTGACTTCTTATTTGCCTTTCTTTGCCTTCTTCTTTGCCTTTTGCTTACCTTATTCTTTACCTTCTTTGCCTTCTTCTTCGTCTTGCTCTGTGCCATCTTTCTTGCCTTCTTCTTTGCCGCCTGTTTACTTACCTTCCTCTTTGCCTTCTTCTGTGTCTTTTTGTTTGCCTTCTCCTTGACTTTCTCCATACCTTCTTCTTTATCATCTTCAATGGCTTCTTCTTTGTCTTTCTCTTTGTCTTCTTTCCTGCTTTCTTCTTTGCCACCTATGCCGTCTTTTTACTTACCTTCCTGTTTGCCTTCTTCTTTACGTTTTTACTTACCTTCTTCTTTGCCTTCTTCAATGCCTTTCTCTTTAAAGTCTTCTTTGCCTTTCTCATTGCCTTGCTCATTGCCTTTTACTTTCCTTCTTCTTTGCCTTTCTCTTTGCCTTCTACCTTGACTTTCTCCTTATCTTCTTGTTTGTCTTCTTTTTGGCTACTTCTTTGTATTTCGCCTTGCCCTCTTTCTTGCCTTCTTCCTTGCCACCTACGCCGTCTTTTTACTTAACTTCCTCTTCTCCTTCTTCTTTACGTTTTTACTCACCTTCTTCTTTGCCTTCTTCTATATCTCTTTGATTTCTTCTTTGCCTTGTTTTTTGCCTTTTAACTTCCCTTCTTCTTTACCCTTGCCAGCTTCTTCGTATTGCTCTTTGCCTTCCTTCTTGCCTTCTTCTTTGCCTTCTTCGCCCCTGTTTGCCTTTCTCTTTGCCTTCATCTTTGCCTTTCTCTTTGCCTTCTACCTTGACTTTCTCCTCATCTTCTTCTTTTTCTTCTTATATGGCTACTTCTTTGTATTTCTTTTTACCTTCTATGCTTTTTTCTTTGCCTTTTTACTCACGTTCGCCTTGTCTCGTTCTATACTCTCTGCTTTCTTCTTTGCATTCTTCATTGCCTGTTACTTAACTTCTTCTCTGCCTTTCTCATTGACTTCTTCTTGGCCTTCTTCTTTTCTTTCTTTTATGCCTTTTTACTCACCTTTCTCCTTTCTTTTTCCTTTGCCCCTACCTTTGCCTTCTACTTTCTTTGACTTTTCTTTGCTTTTTTCTGCCTTCTTCTGTGCTGTTTTACTTACCTTCTTTGCTTTTCTTCTTTGCCTCTTTCTTTGCCTTTACTTGCCTTCTTTTTTGCCTTTCGTTTTGACTTCCTCCTGCTTCTTTGCCTTCCTCTGTTTTTCCTTTTTTACTTACCTTCCTTTTTTGCTTTTTTCTTTACCTTTATCTTTGCCTTATACTTTTAAACTTCTTCTTTTCCTTCTTTTTTGCCATCTCCTTTATCGTTTTACTTACCTTTTTGGCCTTCTTTGTTTTCTTTGTCCTTCTTTGCCTTTATCTTTCCCTTCAATTTTCTTCAACGTCTTCTTTGCCTTCTTCTTTGTCGTTTTACTTACCTTCTTTGCTTTCTTCTTTTCCTTCTTCTTTGTCTTTCTTCTTTGCCTTCTTCATTCCCTTTTACTTACCTTCGCCTTTGCCTTTCTCTTTGACTTCTTCTTGGCCTTCTTCTTTGCCTTATTCTGTTCCTTCTTCTTTGCCTTTTAACTTACCTTTCTTCTTCGCCTTTTTCTTTATCTTTCGCTTCTACTTTCTTTTAGTTCTTCTTTGCCTTCTTTTTGCCTTCTTCTTTGCCGTTTTACTTACCTTCCTTGCTTTCTTCTCTGCTTTCTTTTTGTCTTTCTTCTTTGTTTTCTTCTTTGCCTTTTACTTACCTTCTTTTTCTTTGTCTTTCTCTTTGACTTGTTCTTGGCGTTTTTGTTTGCCTTCTCCTTTGCCTTTATCTTTGCCTTCTACTTTCTTTGACTTTTCTTTACTTTCTTTTTTGCCTTCTTCTTTGCTGTTTTACTTACCTTCTTTGTTTTTCTTCTTTGCCTTTTTCTTTGCCTTTTACTTACCTTCTTCTTTGCCTTTCGTGTTGACTTCCTCCTGGCCTTTTTCTTTGCCTTCTTCTGTTTTTACTTTTTTACTTACCTTTCTTTTTTGCTTTTTTCTTTGCCTTTATCTTTGCCTTTATCTTTGCAAAGAAGTGGGAACTTAACTTTAACTTCTTCTTTTTCTTTTTTTTGCCATCTCCTTTATCGTTTTACTTACCTTTTTGGTCTGTTTCTTTGTTTTCTTCTTTGTCCTTCTTTGCCTTTATCTTTCCCTTCAATTTTCTTTTACCTTTTCTTTGCCTCCTTTGTCGTTTTATTTACCTTCTTTGCTTTCTTCTTTGGCTTCTTCTATGTCTTTCTTCTTTGCCTTCTTCATTGCATTTTACTTACCTTCTTTGCCTTTCTCTTTGACTTCTTCTTGGCCTTCTTGTTTGCCTTCGTCTATTCTTACTTCTTTGCATTTATCTTTGCCTTCTACTTTCTTTAACTTCTCTTTGCCTTCTTGTTTGCCTTCTTTACCATTTTACTTACCTTCTTTTTCTCTTCTTTGCCTTCTTCCTTGTCTTACTTCTTTGTATGCTTCTCTCAGTTCTCTGCGTTTTACTTACCTCCTTCTTTGCCTTTCGCTTTTACTTCTTCTTGGCCTTCTTATGTTCTACCTTTTTACTTACATGTACCTTTCTTTTTTGCCTTTTTCTTTGCCTTTATCTTTGCCTTATACTCTTTGACTTCTTCCTTGCCTTCTGCTATGTCTTTCTTCTTTGCCTTTATCTCTCCCTTCAACTTTCTTCGACTTCTTCTTTGCCATCTTTTTTGCCTTCTTCTTTGTCGTTTTACTTACCTTTTTGCTTTCTTCTTTGCCTTTTTCGTTGTCCTTCTTCTTTGCCTTCTTCATTGCCTTTTACTTGCGTTTTTATTCGCCTTTCTCTTTGACTTATTCTTGACCTTTTTTGCCATCTTCTGTTCCTACTTCTTTGCATTTATCTCTGCCGTCTACTTTCTTTGCCTTCTTGTTTGCATTCTTCTTTACCGTTTTACTGATCTTCTTTTTCTCGTCTCTGCCTTCTTCCTTCTCTTACTTCTTTGCTTGCTTCTCTGCCTTTTACTTACCTTCTTCTTTGCCTTTCGCTTTGACCTTGGCCTTCTTTACCTTCTTCTGTTATGCCTTTTCACCTTCTTTTTTTGCCTTTTCTTTGTATTTTTCTTTGCCTTATACTTTCTTTGACTTCTTCTTTACCTTCTTTGTTTGCCTTCTTCTTTGCCGTTTTACTTACCTTCTTTGCTTTCTCCTTTGCCTTCTTCTTTGTCTTTCTTCTTTGCCTTCTTCATTGCCTTTTACTTACCTGCTTCTTTGCTTTTCTCTGACTTTCTGTTGGCCTTCTTCTTTGCTTTCCTCTGTTTCTTCTTATTTGCCTTTATTTTTCCCTTCTACCTTCTTTGACTTCTCTTTGCTTTCCTATTTCCCTTCTTCTTTACCGTTTTACTTACCATCTTTTTCTTCTTTGCCTTCTTCCTCGTCTTTCTTCTTTGCCTCCTTCAATGGCTTTTACTTACCTTCTTCTTTGCCTTCTCTTTGACTTCTGCTTGGCCTTCTTCTTTGCCTTCTTCTGTTATACGTTTTTACTTACCTTTCTTCTGTGCCTTTTTCTTTGCCTTCTACTTTCTTTGACTTCTTCTTTGCCATCTTTTTTGCCTTCTTCTTTGCCATTTACTTACCTTCTTTGCTTTATTCTTTGCCTTCTTCTTTACCTTTTTACTTACCTTCTTATTTGCCTTCTTCCTTGCCTTTCTCTGACTTTTTCTTTGACATTCTCGTTGCCTTTTTACCAACCTTCTTCTTTACCTTCTTCTTCACCTTCTTTTTCTTGCTCTTTGCCTTCTTTCTTGACTTTCTCTTTGATTTTTTCTTTGCTTTTTCTTTGCCTTCTTAGTTGGCTTTTTACTTACCTTCTTCTTCACCTACTTTTTTTTACCTCTTCTTTGTCTTGCTCTTTTCCTTCTTTCCTGCCTTCTTCGGTGCCTTCTTCACCACCTTTTTTACTTAGCTTCCTCTTTGCTTTTCTCTTTGCCTTCTTCCTTCCCTCTTCTTTGCTTCTTTACTTACCTTTAGTTTTGCCTTCTATTGTGCCTTTTTCTTTGC